>CAJQUW010008547.1:0-66084 GCA_907163375.1 Prostheceraeus crozeri | reverse complement strand
TTATTATTATATTTGCCTACGTTACCTATGTAGACCCACTGCATGAAATAAATGAAACTACAGGCATATTCTTAAATGGATATGAATATTGATGAATTTAATTACAAACTTAAGTTCATGCGGCTTAACAATAGTGATAATTATTGAAATATGTAGGCTACCTACAGTAGAACATAGAACATCAAGTAGGGTTTTAAAAGTTATCGTATAAGTATTGTAACATAGAGGCCATGCAATTGCTGAGTGATTCCAATTTCAAGAACTGTCAATCAATTAATTGATAATTAAGTGTTTTTATCAAGATTAATGAAAGAGAGTTATCAACCAATTAATTAATAATTAATTGATTGCTCAAAAGCTTTCTTTCAATCATTGATAGTAAAACACTTCAAATATCAATTATTAGATTGACTCAAATTCCGTTCACGGACATGGACATTCAGAAGAATAAGAAATACATAGAAATAGAACAATAATACCAAGTGATACATCATAATACTGTTTGCTTTATGAGTATGAGATTCTAAAGAGAAAATTAAAATCAAAAGAGAAAAGTCACGGTATGAAACGGCAAGAATAGACAAATTCTTTCTGAACACATAGCGTGGGTTTCGTCAAACAAATGAGACACACGCCTCACCAATTCGCAGGACCAAATTTTGTTTCGGCACTGCTTCACAACTCTGAAAGCATTCCTTGAACGCCTTCCAATTCCTAATTGCAGCACATGATTGATGTGATGACCGCATCATGATAAAAGTATGTTTACTTCTTAAAATGCATGATTCATGAATTTTTTATGTTCTCGCTCATATCGACTGCGGCATTTATCCTAAGAGTTTACACTTACAGAAACCGTAGCAATCGATGGTACTTATAGTTATGGGTTGTCTCTCCCCCAAAACGTTTAAAAATTGTCTAAAAATCGGTACACTCACGTGCCAGGTACGTCATACTTTAGTATATTTTTCTATCCACCTACAAAAATTTGTACACTCGACAAATACTATTTTGAATAAGAGACGCGATGTGTAGCTATGTCACTGCTTGATCTGACCACCGTCTGGTCGTCATTATCGTATCTCTACGAGTGTGTATTTTCTCTCCCCTCTTCGTCCACCGCTATTTGAATCTTCCTCGACGACTGCCCTGCCCCACATTTTTTTTAAGCGTAAAATGCTAGTGCAAGGATGCGTCCTGGTCCAATTGCCACTGTTACGAGTTGTTTTTTTTTTTACTTAGTGAAGTCACTCAGACGAATAAGTCACTGACAAGTCAGATCAAGGTAATGGCATTGCTGACACATCGGATTATTGTCCCTGAATTCAAAAAGTACTTGTCTCTATTTTCATGAAATTTAGCAGTAGTATAAAAATATCCTCACCCTACGTACATGTACATAAGTTTTGTGACAAGATTCACACCATGCGGATTATAGAACAAATTTGAAAACGAGGGGAAATAACCCCATCAGTACCCATCGATCATCAGAAGCTCGTGCTGAGATTTCAATAGGCCTACCACAGTGGCGCCCCTTCCCAATATGGGCGCCTGGGGCGCAGCCCTCCATTAGATAATACACCAAAATTAACAATAAATCATCATCAAGTTAAATGAACACCAACTGAACGGTCCAATGCTCACCTGTCCAATATCCAAGAAAGCCCAAACATCAATCAAAGCGTGTTTCAAGTACTCAGACGTCACCTGTTCCTATGTCTCCGTGGATGGGAGCGCACAGCAAATCGCCTCGCTTCACACAGGTTTTTGCTGAACAAAACATTTGCATACATCAAATATTTCTGGCTGCATCACACAGCGTAAAATTGTTCTCTGTAATTGTTCCCTGTTAAATTTTCCACCAGGTACGGTTCTTATTTTGTTTTAACGCTCCATTGTGTGTTGGAAGTCAAGCTAACGACAATTTTGATTAAATAATGTCCAAGCATTGCAGACTGTCCGTCGAAACGCATTCGGTCACTTTTCATTGATGTCTCTCGTGTAGATTCGATTGAAATTCAATCATATTATTTTTTCTCAAGAAAGACTTTTATTTCAGTATTCTCATACCAAGAAAAATTCGTATTAAAGAAGTATTGACTCACCAAGGTTTACGAATAATCAGGAAATTGCCACGTTAACGTTTAACAAAACCTTGTTTTTAAACCTTCCGAATTTCAAATGAAAAAGATGCTCAATAGCTTTGACATATTTTTGCTTTGAAAGCCGATTTAGCTTTAAAAAAATAGATGAATAATTTGAAATTAAATTGAAATGAAGGAACGTTCATATGATTTTTTTTTTCAATTAATTGTTGCGAATTCAAAAAATATTTTCATTTTTGCTAATTGAGAGTCCTTATATAACAATAATTCTATATTATTAAGGACGCAGTTAGCAAATGGAACAATTCATTTTTTTACATGATCATAAATTAACACATTGATGTAATTCTAGTCTTTACATGTATACTATTAATAATTGTAGTATGTATAGTTAGCTGCAACTGGAGACCATATTAGCTTATGAAGTTTAAATAATGAAGTTTTGACCTGCGCCCACTTGAGCTGAACTGCACGAGCCGCTACTGCCTACCTATGTGATGTGTACCTATTGTTGCCATACCGTTGTAGATGTATGTAGATAAATGAAAAGAAAAAACCGCTGATTTTTAAATGTATACTGGACGCGCGACTTGTTTCGGCCAGCTCTCATTCAGGCACTACGCTGGACTGAATTGCACACACAGAATCACAAAACGAACACTTATCAGATAGACAATGATAATGAAATGACACAAGACAACATTTTAGAAATCACAAACAGCAGCAAAATAGATAATGGAAAAATGTCAAATTAATGCTGTGGCTACGCAAATGTCTGGAATAACAATGACATCGGTGTCTGTTTGAGTTTCTTCTAGCTCCTTTTCTTGAACTTGATTCGAAGTCATTGTTATTCTAGACATTTGCGTAGCTACAGCATTACCCTCACGAAAATTCCTCATGATTTTCATGAGATTTTTACTCATATATATCTCATGAAATTTAATGCAGATTTGCAACGTTTCCGCATGAAATATCTCATCAAATTTCCTGAGCTTTCTCCTGAAAATCTCATTAATTAATTAACACTTGCGTTTTCATACTTCTGAATTTATTTTTCTCGCATATAGTTATTGAAGCTTTCTTGGCCTAGCCACATTGCCCCAAAGCATTGTCATGCCATGTCTACAATGCTATTTCAGTATTCGCCAAAATATACCGCTATTTATTATGATCTCATGTTTAACTGTGATTGTATTTTCAACATCTTGCATAGTAATGATAATTGTAAAGTCAAATTATATATGCATCATTTCGAAAATGCAGTTGCACATCGCCATGATGCATCCTATATATTTTTATCTTTTATAGACTAACCTTGAAGATCTTGATTGATTGAATAAGCTTTCTTATGGCTATATCCTTTCGCGGCTAGCATGCATAACATACTACTTATAAGCTAATTTTCACGAAGACCTCATAAATGCTCATGATCTTCTCATGAACGCGATCAAAGCATCATGAGAGCATCACGAGTTAAATATTTTCTTGTGAGAATATCATGAGACTCATAATAATCTCATGAGTTATAATAATCTCATGATTCCGATTAAAATTTCAAGAGTTCTCATGAGAAAATTTATCGTGAGGGGATAGTAGTTGACATTGTTCATTATCTATTGTACTTCTGTTTGTGATTTCTACAATGGCATTTCTATTGTTTGTGTTCTGTCATTATTATTGTCAATCTGATATGTGTTCGTTTTGTATATCTGTTGTGCAATTCTCTCAGTAAGTTGTCCTTATCAGAATCCGCAAAAAACATCTGTTTGCGATTAGGCATGTTAGTAATAATCCACTGAAAATCCAATGTTTGTCCTCCTATGGTGGACTGAATCAATCAGTCAATTAATGAAACTTGTAATGTAAATTAGTTGTGTCCTTTGTAGCGGCAATCAATTTGCAAATGCAATTAGTTTTGATGACCTCTGGTATTAAAGCGCAATACGAAAGGAAAAAAAGAAATCGGAGAGGGACAGAGATTACGATAGTAAACGTTAGATTTGCGTTCGGTAGAACCAGATGATGAGTGACGATCTGTCTTGTTTTAATTTATCTTTTAATATTGATTTTTTTTTTTTTATTTTTTTGAGCGATTCTATCACTTCGATTAGAAGTGTATTTCCATGCCAGAGGAAATAATTAAGGTTATTGAAAACAAGCAGTTGTATTCTACGTTGTTTGAAAGAAATACCGGGTGCAATCAATTGAAATGATTCATGTTATGTTGCTCATCATGAAAACAATCATATAGTTTTGGTCAACTGGTTGAGTCAAGATTGATGATTGATGGCTCTTGCAAGAAATATAGACAACGCCAGACATGTAAGTATCGTCTTGGGCAAGTGATTGTATAATAAAACTCTTAAAAATCCTCTTAATTGATAATTTCAGGGCAGGCAATATGATCATTTTTTCAATTCATGGGTTGGGCTCTATTTGAGGAAGGTTTTGAATTCGAGGGATGGGTTTCTATTCGAGAAAGACGGTGCAGGCCTGAATATACTTTTTAATGAATATATTAGATATATATTTATCTACCCCCCCCCCCCACCCATTCAACAATAGGGGTGCGGAATCGCGGTCCTATCATTTTAGGCCGTTGTCGGAGTGCAATCAAAATGATGAAGGACTGCAGACTTAGTCCTATGTGTAACTTACAACCGAGTTTATGAAACAAAAAGGTTGTACCCCTTCAAGGGCTTCCAACTCCTCATGGCTTGTTTGCACTCAACAGGTTCAGACGCTGGGTCTTTATGTATTCATGGCTGTACACGTTAGTCTACAATGGAAAGAATGTGCCCTAATCCATCTGCTAAGGGTCGGCTATATTGCCTGCCAAAGTGATATTTGACCTGTTGGAATCTTTATGGGGAAATAATTGATTAATTTTGAATAAATCGTATGGGAATGGGAGGAAGAAATCTCGTCCCATTTTCGCACAGGATTTCTGTTCCAAAATGGTCTATTATTAACAGTACGTGCATAGTTTTGATAAGGGACATCATCAAACACTATTGAATTCCACCGCTACCGAACGTCACCATAATTCGAGGTGTTATATCCCAAATTTCGCTCTACAGCACTTTTGAATATTATTCATGGTTAAACGTTCAGATATGCCTTATGGTTGCGTTAATCATATATTATGTTATATGATATTGATTTATATTCAGGTTAACCGAATACTAATCTTTCAGCTTAAATAGTTACACTTTCTCTTAACCGGTTAAAATCGATTTTCGAAGTCTGATTAGATTCATCTTGTATGATGAAATTTTGTCTAGATAATTGCGATAATGAATGAAAAATATCGATCACCTTGACAGCTACGGTAATATTAAATACCGGGAATTTCACTTTAACTCATGCACTGTCGATCGGGTTAAAAATGATCTGAACGGATGCGATGCCTGAATAAATTTAATTAAGGGAGGAGAATCAGTATGAAGTGAAATTTCGTGACTTATATCTTTACCCTTTTTTATTGTCATTTTTAATTTTTTGTTTCATTTCATATCTATTGGCCCAATAATGCTACGGGTACTTCAAAAATTTATGTACGTATAAGGCCGGACCTGGTCATTTTTTACCCGAGAAGTCTTGACCAGAATTTGTGATGCCGATAACTTCTTTATTGCTCTTGATGTGCGTAATAGATGAAGCGAGCGACGATTGTTATATGTAGGAGCATCAAACGAAATGCCAAATGAATTCTTCAAAAAATCCCTAGTGGAAAGATCTCGAATAGGCCTACTCGGGATCGTTTGGACATCGTAAAGAATCATGCCACCATTCATGTGTCCTAACAGGTCAGATAGGTGTTTAATATTCTATCAGCATGCACTTATTGGGAACGTGGATGCCTCATACGAAGAAAAGAAGACAGAAATCGCTTTGCATTATCTAAACGAAGATATAACGGCGAAATAGTCGGTCTTGACAAGAGGGGTTTCATGGACATCGACGCAGGAGAGGTAACTCAAAGATGGCCGACCCAGATAATTATTTTTGTAGCGATTCTGGACGTTGAATGTCTTCCAGTTTTGTTCTAATTCGGCATCCCAAAAATGCGCAGTAGAAAACACAGCAGCGTGGCGGTATTATTAAAACTCGGTGAACCAATTTCTGGAAGCTGTGCAATCTTTCGATCGATCACATCTCAATGACATCATCTGACATTAGGCCACCATCCTTAACCCTCAGAGACCTGGCTTTTTCACACCTCTTAGACCTGAGGGGTAGGTTCTCAGTGGTACTCCTTTAACAGTATTCTAGTTTACCTGCTTAAGAATCGATATCAAAACATTAGGAAAGTTGTTTTTATGTATAATCATTGTGTTTGCGTGTAGCAGGTCGGTATAACGATCCCTTGTGTGACTGTCAGACGTCTCAGTAAACACATGCGTAAATATGGTGTTTTTGTAAGTCAACACATTTAGTACAGCATATTGGTACTTTGGAGGCGGCTTTACGATATTTTTGTGTCACCTTAAAGCCTCAGATAGTTGATTTTGGATGAAATTGATTTATTCATGCCAGCTAATCTTTCCATTGTACATTCTCCCCAAATTATCCATAGCTATCAGAAATAGACCTACGATAGGCCTAAAATGAGTTCAACACAATTGCTGTTACTGTACTTCGTAGAACCAAAATACAGCTGTGGAGATCTCTAAAACCTTATCATCTGACTGCTGTGAAAAGTTATGTCATCAATTAGTTTTTGGTGACTCAACTATCGAACTATAATGATAGCTTTCATTTCGGACATCGATTTATGGCGAGTCATTCGTTCCTATAGGCTCAACCAGTACACGCGAGAATCATGTCGAAAGCAAAATATTCCACATTTTGCGATCTTCCAACACATTGCTCATCTACGAGCATGATTGCAAACATGTGAATAAATGATTTTCACTCTTTATACACCATCGTGGGGACCATGTTACGTAATAAAAAAATCATTTTTCATTCTAATTACAAAAAAATTGTTGTGATGGAATTTCAATTACGCCCTCTGGAGACCTGAGGGGGGGCAGTGGATCCCCTTGGCTGTCTGTGCATACTTCTACTGATTCAATTGAAATGAAATTAACCCCATGCAGATTCAGTGTCCGAAATGATGATTTTGTATGGGCTTTTGAGTAGGTTTGATATATCGTCAAGTGTAGAAAATTGAAATAGAAAAAGTGTGGCTCCGGGGTCCACCTGGGACCTCCCCTCAGGTCTCTGAGGGTTTAAACGTCAAGCAACCACAAACAAGGCGCCACATTTTTTCCATCAAATATGGGATAACAGACACATGACTAAAGTATGATGGTAAAAATTGCATTATCAAAAAAAAATTCCACAAAAAAATATATCCCCATCTTTGTGAAAAATTTCTAATATATTGTCAAAAATATATAAAGTAATTCTTAATTACACTCGGGTACTTTGATTTTCAAAGTTTGTTTAAACTGCTGACTATTTATTCAATTGTCGATAATGTCGACCTTTCGTCCCTTAAGTTTGGGAAGATGTCTGTTGAATCAAATAAAATAAAAAATAATTTATTCAGCTTTATTTTCCACAATATATCACTGTTTGTTTTTGCATGTGACTTATATATATAGTATAACGATACCTACGACCTATACATAGCATATAGAATCCCTTTCATTCTATAATTTATATGGACAAAAGTGGGTCTAAAGAATATTAGTCCACATCATTTTCAGGTCTCTTTCCATTTGAGATAAAAGAAAACCCCACTAAACATGGTTTTCTGGTCATTTTTGACACCGATCGGGCCGTTATCGTTTATACAAAAGTGGTCGGGCAACATGGGTCAATCCTGTGTAAGCGGTTACAAAAAAAAAATTGACCGGTCCCCCAAACTATGATGTTTCGATCATATTGAGAATACGCAATACTTGATTGTTTATATAGCTAGAGGCTACTAAATAACATTTGAATGGGTATACATTCGCACTTGAACATTATTAGAAATATATGCATTAGTGCAACTCAAAACGAGCGTACATGTACATTTAGACACTGTCGTGTGTATACTGGGCATTGCTTTCACGCAAAAATGATCTGGATGGGATTAATTTATTGCGAAAAATACGCACGTATTATCATGCACAGTAAGTCGCTGACATTCGAATTCACCGCGCACCTCGTCTTTCATTCATCCTTACATTCCATTTCCCCTATCATTTAGCTCTGTTCAATCCTAGGAGCTATTTGCTCTCATCGATTGCATGAATAACTGAATGCGTCAATGAAGATATCGCTGAACAGCCAAAAGTGTCCACATTTTGGAACTGAGAAATGAACCATCTTTTTTGGTTGAAAATGAAATCGTCTTGAGTCGCCGAGCAGAAGTTTTCGGCGCATTTTTTTTTTCGTCTTTTGCCGATTGTTTTGCTTCCATCAAACTACAAAAAAGGCAAGATGCCACCGCAATATTGATTGGTTCCGTCGTCTAACGCTGAAAAAAAATTAGATCCCGCCAAATACCGCTATAACCAGCGGAATCTCCTTGGTGTTTGGAACAGCAGTGCAACGCTTTAATCAAATGCAGACATTATCAAAATTCGGGATATTTTCATTGACATTCTGTTTGACATGTAGGCCTAACATCTTAAGTCACGACCCCATTCTAGACTCTTAATCAGGTATGAGAAATTTAGTCTCACTTATGTAGCACCCCATTACTGTTAAAGCGAACTTTGTTACATTCCAATTACTCAATTTTATTGAGAAATTAATGCCTCTTTTGCAGCGCTGGTACAGTGTAAAAATAGTTGTGGATGCTTACGTTTGCTACACTCATTTTCGTGCCACAATTTTCTTCAGAGAGTGCGTAAACTATATAGCCTTGTTGAAACGCACGACTGAATTACGAGCATGTTGTTGTGTTCTTGCGATGTTTCTCACATTTTTTTGGAATTCTCATAACTGAAGATAGTATTCCCCATTTCATGGACAGAGCTCTGGACCAATGTGGTGAAACGTGACTCCCCGAATTTGACAAACAAATTTAGACTTCAGACAAACAATGGTCCTCATAGTTGGAAGAGTGGCACAATTACTTTAAACTACTTGCGGCGGCATTAAAAGCTGTCTGCATCTATGGTTGTGCCAAAATGTTGTTCGCTACGGCTGCAACGTCTCTGCCCCTGTTATTGCTCATTTTACATTTTATGAATAATGTGGTGTACATGTGTATTTTGGTGGTTCGTATAATTAACCTTATATTTCAGCTTGCAATACAACGATCTTGGTGAAGTTAGTCACAAGGCCATTAATTAATTTTCTACTCATCAGCAATTGTCATATACTAAATAAATGGGGTTAACGTGCCTCAATTTGATGCTTATCTGAATTGAATCGTTTATTTGCTAGCTGTCAATCATGTAGGCTTAGTAGACATTGACTTTCTCTAGATTATCAGTGATTACATCTTGTTTACATTTATTATAAAACACGTGTTTTATTAAATCATCAATTCAAACACTTTTGACTATTTTTGATGGAACCTACTTTTTTTTTGCCAAATTTGAAGATCATTATGTGATCTCGAATTAAACATACTGCAATTTCAAGCTTTTGATAAATTCTCAAATAAGGCCCATGCTGGTTTCATCCTTTTCAGTATGACGGAAGCGAATAATGAAACCAGAATGCATCAGACTTACCATTCCCGTTACTGTGAAGTGGTGGTGGAGTTTGAAGATGCAGAATTAAGTGAATATATGCAATACATCGCAGTCTTCACATCGTTGACCTTGAAAGATTCGATATCTTCAAATATCCTTATCAGGTATTTTCTATTTCAGGTGTGTTTGAGGTGTACTTGAATGACGAAAAATTAAAAGTTTTCAGTGCATGTCCTCAGGGCTAGCGCGGTTCTCTTTAGGTGCGACATATGTTTTTATGTTTTTTCCTTTTCGGGCCGATTTGTGAAAAATTTACATCTTGTTTGTATTTCGTTTTTGGCTAACAGATTATAAAAAAACACACGATTCGTTTCAAGTTTTTATATTTTCAAGCAGCAGTTGTAGGAAACGCAAAGGGTAATGACGTGTGGATCTGTTTCTTTTGTCACTAATTCGATGACTGTGGGACTGCGTCGCAATCCGCGAACAACTTCTTACACAAAACACATAGATATTTTGGATGTTTTTTTTCTTATCAATAAGATATTTTTGAACTTTAAAAATGCAATAAATGGACAACGAACTTAAAGGACGGCCTATGATGCCCGACAGCGGATCGTATAACATGTTAATTCTGTAATTCAGTCTATATTTCCGTAGGTTTATAACCGTCCAAGAAGCGAGGTTTTGTCCCATTCAAGATTGATAATGCTATTTCAAAATGCAGCAGTCCGAAAAGAGGCTTGTGTCATTGCCGTTCAAATGCATTTTTGCCAAAATGATGTGCATAATCTGCTTTTTCTTTACCAAGTCAACTGCAGCATTATCGTTTCAAATGCAAAGATGAAAGCAAATGAAAGTACAAGTAGTAAAGACTCAGTTTCTTTTCTTATTCATCTAACTTGTTGAGCCACAGTTTTAATTGCTCATAGATTATAAGCCTGACAGTTGCGTGGCATAAAAATTCTGGTCCATTCTTCCTTTTTCCCGAAATGACTTGGTCATTTGAAATGACTGCATATCCTACAAATGTGCGCTCTCTATTTCAACTTGGTCAGTGGGGGAATGAAATCGACTGCTTAACCGATTTGATGGATTCATACATTAGTGGTCTACACGGTAATATCGCAGGATACGAAAATTACATACAATGCATATTCCAAATTTCACACTACAAATTGAAACTAGCATTTGATTACGAGATTCTCGTATGCTAACAGAGAGATCTGGCATGTTTTTCATGCGAAAAGCATACTTTACTTTCGTATGTGATTTGGTATGTAGCGATAGAATCATTCCATCTGTGATTGGCTGTTTTTACGATGAAAATTACGAGTTTGCTGGTATGTTTGTATATACGAGACCCTATTGCGCAGCAAATTCGTCCTCGCGTCGTATGTAGAAGCTTTAAGTCATCTAGCCAAAAAATTATATATATTGCATACTACCTTTCAAAATAACTTCTGTTAGTTTCTCATCAGTCATATATACACTCTTATGGAATAGCTTGGTATTTAGAGTATTTTGATCTACCCTCGATTTACTGTGAAATTAATGCCGTTTATTGTCATTGGTCCCTACTTGATCTAATAGCATTCTATCACGACTCATAAATTAGCTACAAACTACCCTGAACCTAAGTTAGTAAACTTCCATTTCAATAAATACGATTAACGTATCGAGCTACCATGTTAACTTACATATCTCAAACATTACCTATACTTGCTAATAAATTGTGTTTTTTCATGAATTATAATGTTTAATTAATTTCGGATTGATAAATAAGCCTTCATGTCAATAGATTACACAATGCATAAACGTTGATGGTTATGTACTTATCGATTATTTTATTAATATTGCCTTAGACTTAAGTGTTTAAAATCGAATTCAGTATCGTAAGTTTGTATCTGTATCAAAAAAATGTCTTGGTGGGGCATCACGTTCGAATGTGATTTAGTATCGATCGATTTATCGATGTATGGGCATATTGCACGCTTCCATCGTTTTTACACTTGTGTAAATAATTATTGAACTGCGGAGGATACTGAATGTGAATGAACTGGGGTTGGTGCATCCCTCGGGGCTAAAAAGACTAAAAGTATTGGACTATAGCTGGTCTAACCAATTATTATAATTTTTAATCTTTTACAATCGGTTGCATGTGATATTAATTTTCTGTACTTTCCGTGTCTCTATAAACTTGCAGTACAGATGGATGCTGTTGCTATATTCAGTGATAGCTAATCGTTTTCTTAGTAGTTTTAAATTCGTTTCTTTAGGTAGACGGATGTTTCTGTCTAAATAACGACAATCTTTCTATTTCACTGTAGAAAGAGGCTTGTGTGTTTGTGCTATTGCGATTTCGAGTAAAATCAGGATTTCATTTTTTCTGATTTTTCTATAAAACTGAAATGCTCACACTGATGAAAGTGAACTTGCAAGCACAGCCACTCGATTCATAATTTATGCCAATGTATTCGAATTTTAGTCACGATGATTTTACTTGAAACGGCAATGCTTTACGTACTCGATTGAGAAATTTCGCATTCTGAAGCTTCAGATCCCCCATTTATATTAAGATTAAAATTGCGTCAGGTTTTATTTTCATTATGCTGTTTGATATGGCAAATTGCATTTGGAACGGGAACGCTTCAAACCGTATTTACGGTAATTCTGTTATTGGAATGTCAGCGATGAACTTGAAGTGCCAATGCTTCGAACGACAATGTCATTCTGCAGTTGAAATGTCTATTCATTATATAAAACGACATGATTGCTTCTTGATCGCGGTCTCAAATCTATATCTGCTCAGAAATTGGATTCTAATGACAACATTTCTAGAATAAAGTAATTTCTAATTACATTTATTGATCAATGAGTTAATAAACTATCCTGATGTAAATGCGGTAATAAGAATGATGTTCCCGCACTTTTTTTACACTTCTTTATCTCAAGTGGACAGGATTCTATAAATGCCAGTTCTAAATACCCTGCTAGATCAAACACAACCTCAGAAAAGCTTGATTTCCGGATTCTTGACAAAAAATGTAGAAAAAGCTTTGTGTGATTTCATAATGTCTTCCCCAACTTCTTCAATATACATGTAGATGTCAAAACAGCCTGAATGAAATATTTCAGTAATCGAAGGAACAAAGCTACATGTACCGAGGTCTCGTCTGTAATATCTTGGTTTTCGTATTAACCTGGTTGGATCGAAATATAACTCATATAGTCTACATAGATCACTGATGTTTATGCATTATCGGCATCGAGCTTGCCTAATGCCGGTTTAAGTGGTCCCAAATGACAGATGCTTAGACTATCTTGGTTTTCACTGTAATTAAAAAAGCACTTAGGTGTCAGATGAGTTGACTGAGTTGGAGGAGATGACTGGTTTGTTTGTTGCACTGATCGGGGCAATGTTTGTAAACTCGACGACTCACTTCACGCTTCATTCATCTGTCAGGATGAGGCAATCAAAGCGTTCCACCAAGCTTCTGCTACACCTTTGAAAGTTTTATTGTACACATGAATGAGTTCCAATGTACTATTTTGGAATAGTAGCTATCGTCCTCTAAGTTTGATAGCAGAAAAATAGAAAAAATGAAAACTAATTCTTTAAGGCAATCAGCAAATACTTGTAAACAAGTTCATAACGCATACTGAAATATGCTTATCTATATCTCGAATGGTCGGGATCTTGGCACTCTGTAATCTCGAGGTCTCCAACACATAAAAATGACCGGAGTTTCGAGATTGAATTCACTAGGTTACCATTCACTTAACTATATCTTACTCTTTTCAGAATCCGGATTGTCATTATGAAGCCTCAAGATCGATGCAACATGAACCAACACCTTATGGCAATTACTCCGCACAAGTTAGTGAGGAATGCTCCACCTCCAAGGCGCCGACGAAGCGGAAGTCTTCCATGGATGATTTATACCTTCTAGCTGAAAAACAGCTTCGAATGTTAGATGACAGTGAAGGGATTTTTGGCCAAAATGTTGCCTCTAATCTGAGAAAGATCAGCAACCCCACTCAGCGCCTTGTATGTGAAAAACTGATCAATGACGCTCTGTACCAAGCCAACTGAGTGTTTTGACTGTAAAACTCGTGCATCATTAGCAGAGAAGACGGCAAATCTCAACAAGAGAATAAAACAGGGTGCTCACTAAAAAACCAGGAAATTCACAGAAACATTAGTTTTGACATGTAGGAAGGAAGATTAAAATAACTTTCAAACTGACCTCAGATCCGGTTTCTTTGATACTCGTTTGTTGGGAGCGACAATGTAGGCCTATCTTGCGTTGCATGTAGCCAGTGAACAATATCGGTGCGTAGGCATGTGCTTTCGTGTCATATTACTGACAAATTCACTGATACTCTAACTTTTTCATGATATTCGACGGACACTTTCTCTCCATATACGCGGGTCCCCTTTGATGGCTTCAGCCGTAAACGGACTTTTGATTCTGCTATATGGGGTCGCATAAGTCCTCGTAGGATCAGCGAATTTGACTGAACAGGCTTTGACATGTCAATGTAATCACTAGACAGCGACAATTCAGGTGAATTACCTAAAATGAATATTTTACCCACATTCTGATATTTTTGTAAAAACACCTAAATCACCTAGATATTGTCATTAACGACAAAAACTTGCTATTTGATTAACTCATCTACATGTATTCACCACAATTGGAAAACATTGTGAAAATCGTTTGTAAACGAATTATAATCAGAATAATGAAGACATTGATGAGTGATTCTTGGCCACATGTTTCTGGTCATAGTTTCTAATTCTTCTATATACATTTATAGAGTTTATATTGCATTTGAAATGCGAGTAATCTTGATCTGTTTGACACATACACAATTGTACAGTTGAATTGTCAATATATTACGTAGTTTGCTATGATTGATCTGAGCAGTTGTTGTAGCTTGAAATAAAATCGTTCCGTGATGGTTGGTAGGGTATTGCTCCTCGTATCCGGTAGTGGGTAATTCAAGGGAAAATATATTTCTGCGGATACTATAATATATTAAAATACAAATAACGCCAAAATCGTTCCGAATCGCGATTAAATTTAGGACTTACTTGTCATTTTCTTTTCTCCAATTCTTTTTTTAAAATTTATACGTAGATTATCGCTGCGGTATTTGTTTGCAATTAAGTTACCAAAAAACCTTAATTCATGAAAATAGACAAAATAATAACCATTGCTCTCAATGAATCTAGATATTTAATGGATTTTGATTCACCTAATAATCAACCTAATTGTAAATCTATTCATCTATAAAAAATCTAAAATGGCAAAAATATTCACCTGAGATGTCGTTGTCTATTCAGCTTAATCACCCTCTCCTTTAGGAATGTAAACTTTTTGCTAAAACATGAAATATCTGTATTTTTTAATCCTCTATATACTTCACCACTGCAATGCATCACCAGGCGGAATGAACAAACAAAATAAATTGAAAAATTGTTATTAATCACTGTACAAATTTCAATCGGCAAAATTTGGTAGGTAAACCGAGAAGTCTAAAATATCTTATATTTGAAGATGTATTTCTATCCCCTTGAAATTTAGATAATGATTCTCTGTAACTCAGTGGCGAAATGTAAAGTAGATTTTGAAAAATACAAGTATTTTGTGCAATCACATGACCACACCCAAAATGAGAAAATATTTGCAGTGACAAGTTAAAGCCTATTGACTCAAATTCTTGGGATGCGTCCGATTGTCTTGTCCATGACTCGAATCTCTGAGTTGATTCCTTTTAGAGCCCTTACATCGATTGTTCCCGATGTCATTAACGGCAGATAATTATCGGAAATGATCAAAACTGTTAGATGGTTTCGTATTCTTAAAAAAGAACATCAAGCTGTTTATACTAACTACAGTAGAAGCGTGATGCAATCTGAATTATTCCTGGTTGACACCCAACTACACAATTCTCCAGAAGTATGTGGTTTTTCTTTGCACACATTTGATGTCTTCACATTGACTTGAAGCTGGAACTTGTCGATCTACCTTACAATATCTGATGAAGGTCTGGTTTTAGCTCCTTGAGGATATATAGATTTAATTTCGAGTCCACTGAAACTGATTTTTTCGGACTAAAGAATAATTTTTTTCTCTTTCTATATTAACCATTGTGTCTATTTAGCGATTAATAAGCGACTCTTTAAATGCAAACATAGGCTATCCCTTACTTAGTAATCCCCTACTTAGTAATGATTCTGAACATGATACACCCCACTATAAAATCTATTTTAAGAGCTCTACGTCAAGCAGCCTATGGATAATTTAGTGAAATGATTGAAAATGTCTGAAATGTCATTTTACGTTTCCATTAGCTAAAGAATCAATGAATGCGTTATGACACAGCGTCATTGCATTCACCGCAGTAATAATTTGTCTTCATTATCCCAAATGATGCTTTTGGTACAGATCAAAGTGTTGTACAGATGTTTCAATGTTTCATTAGTATTTACTCTTCGTGTCCTTTCCTGCCCCTACACCAGGAATTTCACTTCGACTTCTTTCTGCATGACCCAATGAAAGATACGAAAGTTATTTCCAACAAGAATCATTTCACTTGAAGTGTGCTGGTGGTCTATTCAGCTTGCTTATCATGTGATCTATAAGGGTACAACACTGATAGGAGCGTCACTATAATATCAAAAGATTATTTGACGAGCTACGTGTTCGTGACTAAATTATTTTCCTCATTTTCGTGATATGTACACTGTCAAGTGTGAAAATCGGCTTTATCTGCTTACTGGAAATGCGTCACAATATTGAGTAGGTATTAGGTAGAGCAACAAATAGGTGTTGATTGTTCTCCAATCTAATCTAACAGTCTAACAGATGGAGAATAACTGAGTGTCTTTGTGGATTTGAAACACCGACCTCACGCATTCTATGCCCGCGCTTTATCAACTGAACTATCGACGGCCGAAAGTATGACTCATGTCCTAAATAGAAGAATCTGCGTCATCCAATAAGATGGCTTCCACCAAGACAACGTAACATTAACCATCAAGCCCACAGAATTAAATATTTGTTTATCTGCTTCAGTTTGCTAGAAGTGTGATTAATACGAAATGGACGGCACATTGAGAAACCTATTAGGTGGGCAAAAAGGAATTCCTTACAGAGATAGGAAAAAATGTCGTGTGTCGCTTGCGGATTGCTCTAAATTCTCTCAAAGTGCTTCGATTGCCAAAATTCCTTCAGATTCGAAGAATTCAGATCATTGCGCACAAGTTTTCTCCATAATGTTGGCCCTTCCGATCATTATTAAAATAAGTAGCAGGCCTACGAAAATTAGTTCACTTGATGATCCTCTCCTCGGCATTGCTCACTGTATAGTGCATACATTGAATCGAAGCCACGCATCGATGTGTGTTTTGGTGTGTGCGACGTGATATCACAGCACGCACGCATCTCTCACTGGCTCTGGTTCCTCTGCTGACAGCTTATTGTTTGCCATTTCCAATAGCAAGCGACACACGAATTATCCATTTGAGAAGGAGCAAGTTTTCTAATTCGGTGATGTGCCATTTCAATATCAAGGTTACATACAATTCTTCCTTTCTAGGAAAGCGAAGCGCGCGCCGATGAATCTAATTCTGTGATAATAATGCTTTATTGAAACCAAAATACATAGAGCGGTACATGGTTATGACTGCAAAGTCATGTAAACTGTGAAAATCTGACAAAGGAGTTGGTGTAATAAGATGGTTTCCGCAGAGGAGCTGTCAGTTGCCTTTGATGTCTAACTTTGCTGATATGTTGACGGACGTTGAAAAAGGAGGACAGGCGATGAGTGTCACGATGATGAGACACTTTGCGGATGAGTTTAACGCAAACACGATCTAACATTTGTCTTAGGGATGGCTTGTTGTATATGCTGCACCAACGTTTGGCCAAACGATCCAGACGTTCAAATTTGCAAAAGTGTTTCATTTTCATATCACATACAATGGGCCAACAAAATGATAAACGAGAAAAAACAAGACCCATGTATGCCTGCCACACAACATGATCTTCATTACAACTGATCTTCAGACGCTTTACAATGGAACATAATACTACAGCATTTTTTGTATAAAAAACGAGACATGAGAGTCCCATGTCAAATTAGCACTAAAAGAAAACACCGAGGATTTTCAAATTTACAACTTCCTCTATGAACTTCATCATTGATAACAATATTAGTACATCTGTGGGATCAAAACGCTTAGAAAGAGTCGTACATTTGGTTTTATTCACATTTATTGTCATTTTCTTTTGGGCTACCCAATTACAAAAGGCGTCAATGTCCTCTTGAAAAAGATCATTACTGGTGTGTGTTACCATTGGATAAGTGAATGAGGGTTATATCGTCAGCATACGAAATAACCTTCGTGTTAGCGAACTGTGGGACATCATTAATAATGACAACAAAAAGTAGAGGTCCTAACACAGAGCCCTGAGGCACCCCACTGGTCACCTCTCTCCAAGGTGTGGAAATGCCATTAACGTAAACACGTTGAAAACGATTTGACAAAAAGCTTTGTATGAGATTCACTACATGGGGATTGGAAGGGAAAAGGGTTCCAAGACTTTGGAGCAAGGTGAGGTGACTGAGTGAATCGAAAGCCTTAATTGAAATCAATGGCAAGGAGTCGACAAAAGTTTGAGGGGCTGCCTAGCGATGTGTTGAAGGGAAGTGAGACGAATGGTCAAGAAGGCATTAGTGCAACCACCATTATCACCTGGGATGAAACCGAACTGTCGGCGATCGAATTTGCCTTGTAGGGAAGGTAGAAGAATAAGATCTCGAATCAATTTCTCAAGACACTTGCTCAAGAAGGGCAAAATGGAAATGGGACGATGAGCACATGAATCCTTCTTAGGGAGCGGAGAAGAACATTCGCTTTCTTCCAGATATCGGGAAAGATGTAGGCTTGAAGGCATAGATTAAAAATCCTTGTGATAGGGGAAGCAAGTATATCAATGAAGGAGCGAAAGAAGATGCCAGAAACACCATCTGGTCCAGTAGAGTTAGACTTGGTGTTCTTCACCATGGTAGTGACTTGTGATTCCTCAAACTATCGGAAAGAATGATCCTCACCACAGAAGATTGTCATTATCGAAAAGGGAAATATCAGAAGCAAGAAAATTGGACTTGAAAGTGTCATTGATTTCAAGAGCTAATTTTTCATCGAGTTTTCTACTTTGTTTCCTCCGAATTTGTGAGTTGATGAGTTTCCAGCTATCCGAATTGGACGATCCAGCAGTAAGATTGCATAAGTAACGTCGCTTAGCTTTGTAAGACTCCTCAAGAAACTTCTCCCTCAAGTGCAAGTACTTAACCATATTACCACGGGAAAGGGCTTTATCGCGATCGTCAGATAGAGCCTTCAGGGTAGGGGTCATCCAAAGTGGGTCAGTATTTCTGGGTCAGTAGATCAAGCCAGAACTACCACCAGGATATCAGTAGGCTAATTTAAAGCTAGTATTATATTTTCATTGTGAATCTCACTCCGTTTGCGTCGTCTCCCCAAGAATAGATTAGCTGCTAAAAATTTGTACAGTCTATGTGCTAAAAAATATATACAATACCGAGCTTTCGCGAGCCGGCTCTCATTGTCAAGGTTTGGCAGGAGTGAGGGCACGTTCAACGTCAGGTTATTTCATGTTTTCGATTGGGGGCTGGTCTTTGTTCTTCGATGTGATTGGCTTGTGACACTCTCGTCTCTATCGTTGATCTGCCTCGGTCAGAAATCTCTAGCTGGAAGTCTGTGATCGCCAGATGTCCATGATGGTATTGTTTTGCGTGTTCTGCCTATGAGCTATCCATGCTGTTATTTGATAAGCTGCGCATGTGTTCATTTTATAGGAAAATGGAAAGGTCTTGACGTCTTGCCTATGTAGCTGACATGACACAACTTGCAAGTAAACCGATATACTAAATGTTTATCAGAGCAAGCAAAACTACACCCCAAACGATCACAGACTTCGCAATTGTCATGTTTCCAATTTTCCCTGCGACTGAAACATTGTTTGAGACTATAGGCAGGCTGGCTTCCTAACGTTATCGGCAAATCATAATTCTTGATGATTTTATTGATTCTCTTCGTGTAGCTATCATTGATAAATTTCATCGAGAAGAAGACTTTCTTTTCTTCAATGGCTTCCGAATGCCCTTAATCCACCTTTTTAGTGTTGAGGGTTCACACTTCGGAAAACCATTTTTTATTCCAGCCTCCTTCTTGACTACTTTGCATGGCTGCTTCTTCGTTTCTCTCTTGCTCGAGCATCTATTTTTCAACATTGTCGATATAATTATATTACAAAATTAGCTTTTACATAACGAGGAAGCGCAGCTGTCTCTTCTCAAAGTGATGTTAGAGTGACAAAGTTTGGAATACCATTCATAGTCAATATATTTTCAATTATCCTTATCTGCATGTCATTAGGCAGGCACCCCCCGCTCCGGTGTCTCGATAGTAAAGATAATTGCTCTTATTGATGGATTAAAGGACTTGCTAAAAGTCGAGCTATTATACTTTGAAGTGGGGACTAAGGCCAAACTGCAAACGAAGACATTGATAATTTAACAGACGGAAAATAACTGCGCGTCGATTTTATTAAATGAAACTCTTCACGTAGCACCACATCTGAAGATGTGAGAAATTACTAAAATTGTAACCTAATTTACGGTATTTGTGAGAAAATTAGGCTGTAGAATTGGCTGAATCATGTATTAGCAACACAGTAGACAGAATTAGGGAAGGTAGGGAACTAAAATGGCGGTGGCAAGGACTAATCAACTGTAATTTGAGATTCTTCGGCCTCTAGCTCAGGACACGGAAGACAAATATAACTTACTGAAGGCGTACTAGAACAACAAGTGAATTACTCTTGACTCGCGCGACTGACTCGTACGTGCCTACTATATACTTTACTCCCCACATACTAAACTAAACAAATGACTCTCCCTGACCACTGTGTACTTTGCAATAACCAACTGCACACCGACTAACCCTCCCCTTACTGGCTCCTTACAGACTAGTCTGCTACACTCATTACTGGGTGATTACTGACTGCTTAGTACTCAGAAACCCCCTGTGACTCCGTAACTAGACACATACTACGACTTAACATACTACTAAGACTAACTAAGTCTGCACCAACACAAAACTCAATTACTACTACTTACTTCCTCCAAAACAGTACCGGCCAGGTCAAATTGCAATGAACACTCTATAATAAAAGCATTAACTGCGATTAACTCATGAAAATAAGAATAACATCATTTCTCTTAAGTTATTATAAGTGGATTTAAGGTTGGCACTTTTGTTGCAATATATTATTTGAAGTGGTCTGTAACTCTGCAATTGAGTTGTTTGTTGGTATTCAAAAATAATTATCTGTATTTTGTGCTGCCTCTGCGAAGGATTTAGTTACATTTCCTGACCCTGTCACTGCATCGATCATTTCAAACACTTTCATTATTTTTTGTTTAGCAATGTTTAAATGCTTTGTCACAGATCTGTATCCTTGGAAATAAACTATTGCTTAGATCTAAGATAATTAATTTCAATGATACATTTGTACAAACGAACCTCATTTATGCGTAAAATGTCAAGTATGAGATAATTGATCAATATTTTTACAACCTAAATGTTTTTTAATGTTGTCTCCGACTATTCTCTATTGTAAAAAATTCTCCGACTATCTTTCTCCAAACAATCGACGCCCAATCTTTTTTTATCATCAAAGTTGGGCAGGTACGCCAAATTTGAGTCCCTCCAATATACCTACCACAGAATTAAGATTCATGCTGGCGCGCTTCTTACGGTTTCCCTAGATTGGAAGAGATCATATCTAACCTTAATATCGATTCAACACAGAATGTAGACAATTACTTGCCCTCCTTTCCCGAATGGATAATTCGTTGTATCGCTTATACTGTCGGAGAATGGCAAACAATAAAGTTGTCAGCAGAGGAACCAGAGCCAATGAGAGAGGCCATGCGTGGCTGTGATATCACTTCGCACACACCAAAACCACACATCGATGGCTAACATTCGATTCAGTGCATGTACAGGTTTCTCAAAACGAAAGGAAAAAAGGTTTTCGTAAAAATGACGCACTTAAAATTACGCTATTTCGATGACAATTACAGTTTTCGAATCTTCAGAAAATGAGTTTTTTTTGTGAATATATGATTTATTATCTTAACAAACACAAAAATCGCTTGATTTGAATGACTTTTAAAAAAGTAAGGTTTTAAGTCTCCAAACGTCCTCAAATGCCTTCCACCGGCTTGTAACATCAAATCCACTCGTCGTGGAAGAAGAAAGCAATAGGGCTTCTCAATTCTTGCAACGGATATCGTGAACATTCTTCTTGAATGCGATGTCACAGATGCTCACAGGCTTCTCGGACTTTGCTAGTGAAAGACTCTAGCCTTCAGGGTTCTTCCCCAAAACCAGTAATCCACTGGTTGTGATGGGTCTGGCTACCATGATGGCCAAGTTCGTTCGCACCCTCAGGAGATTACGTGGTCAGCAACCAAATGTCGCCTCCAAGTTATCGCCGGACTTCAGTTGCCATGAATGAGCCGGAGCCCGCCTTGCATGAAAATTGTTGATAGTATCCTTCTTCTACCCAACTCGTGACCGTAACGTTTGTTCTGCAACATTTCGAGATAATTTGCCGAATTCACCGTTTGGTCAAAGAAACTAGGTTCAATGATGGAATGAGGCATTGAATCCGATCCACACGCATAACTTTTTTGGGGATGAAGGGACTTGGTTAGAAATTCTCTAGTTTTTCCTCATTCCAGATTCCGCATTGATACCGACTGATAGCTCCATCGAGATGGAAAAGTTAAGGCTTCATCAAATTCCAGAAGATGTTAGGTAGGAGATCCTGTTTCTCTCAAAAACCACTGTCCAAATTCATTCGTTGATCACCAATCAGCTGGTTGTAAGTCATGAAGCAGCTGAAGATCGATAAGGTCGCATGACTCATGTGCTTCAGAATTCGATGAACTGATGCTGCCTGGAATGTCCGTCTCATTTGATAGTCGTTCTGACAGACGTTCTTGGCCCATCAGCACCACGAACTGCGCCTTCGACAGTCTCCTGACGTTCTTCCTTCTCTTTTTTTTCCTTCGTTTTGAGACATCCTGTATATGACTAGTAAATATTTGACGCTGAAATTACTTGGAACTTTGCCACAAATCTCTGAATTAGTCTCTTGCAGAACTTATGAATAATTCTACGGCGCACGAAGATTCTTATGCGGGCGCTGCGCCAGCTAAAATGACCTTAAAAATCATTCTGGTCTGGACCTTTAATCTTTAGTATTTATATTGTATTATAATATATTCATGAGTAGGAAACAACAGTGGGATTTGTTCTAGCTCAGATCTTTCTTTGTATGGTAACTATAACGAGTTGCTCCATTCATCAGGGAACTTTCTCTTCAGATCTGATGATTGACTGCATATAATGAGCAGCTCTTCTGCCAATTCTAGGCATTACTCCAACCTTGCATGTAGGCATCTCTCCTCGTGATGACATCTGTGCCGGGAACCTTTTTGTGGTTTCAGCATCTTGGGCGCTGTTCGACTTGTAACCGTGTATTTCGCCATTTCTGCCCTCGTTGTGGAGTGCCACGTCTTCGAGTTCTGTTACTACTGTGGTGTCATAACCATGCGTCTTCTCTTGCAGGTCTCGCAGTGCTCTGTCCATATCAGGGTCTCTTCGGATGTCTGTAAAGGTGCCCATCGCGATCTTTAGCAAACGTTGCTTTTGGTTCCATTTTGTATTGATTTCTCTGATCTAGCAGGCATGTTGCGCGTGTCTCTGATTCTGCGCACTCTGCTCAATCAGTCGTATTTCTCTGCAGCCATTTTTTTCATATCGGCTCGTACGCTTTCAAAATTAAATGTGCACTCACTACTGTATATTTTTTGTGTTTCCTTCAGACTGTAGACTGCTGATGTTTCGACTTTGCTTTTCATCCGTGAATAGGAGCTTCCTCTGAGTGATTTCTTTCTGTCGCAGATCAGTCGTTGCCGAATAGAAGCCCAGCTGCTCCTTTCTTCCAATGTTTTCTTTCTTAAGTTAATCAAACCCTATATATTTGGTTGTGAATTAGGGTAAATTGGACATCGCATGAGTCGGTAATTTTCCTCCGAAAATGCCGTGGGCCACCCTGTGTGCGTTGACGCCGTCATTTTCTCGGCAGTCACCGGATTGTTGACACCGGCTTGTTTTATCTTCAACAAACAATTTACATCAGAAAAATCAGTAATGCATCGTGAGATCAAGGAAATTTCGATCAAAGACAGCTAGGATTATACAGTAAACCCTTATTTAATGGACACCATTTTGGCAGCTCAAGTGTCAATGAGAAACTGGTGTCCATTATGTGTAAAGGGGTCCTTCTCTCGTTTACTTCAATACTCACTTTTGTTATTATTATTCGTTTATTTAATCATGTGAAAGTACTTTTAGTGGTTATATTCTGCCAGGCGTATATTAGTATTATGTATATACTGAAACTTGATTTGCAAATACATTATAGTTATTATTTTTATGCAAATATTATGTTGATTGTATATGTTCACCATAACTTTTTCGTACTTCTGTATCATGAGAAACTTAATTAATTTGAATTTATTTCCCATACAAAAGATACGGCAGTCCGACGTCGAAAAACGAAAACGAATCGTTCCGAGGTTCAGAAATGTCCGCCATGGCCGATGGTCGATACGACGTCCGTTACGATGCCTCATTTAGATAAAAGCATCCGCAGGCCTCCTTCCTGCTATTTTACACGAGGATGTGCTATTGAATTACTTCGATAACGTCAATTCATACAGGAATTAAGTGTTATATATTTTCCTTTCCCTTTCTGAAGCTTGTTTGGAGTAATCAATGTCATCACATTGTGTATATCCGCACGTCTTCATGTCTTCCAATGTCTTGCTACAATTAACTCAATCAAAAAGCCAAATTTTTATCATAATTTCTGTATAACATTTCAAAGAATTGAGGTCAGAAATAGATGTTAAGGGTGTGAAAATAAATTGCCCCGACCTTTTTCGACTACCATACCTCGTTCCGACGTCTTCCGCGAATCTTTTTGTAGTGGGTTATGCTGGGTTTGCTGCGATGTATTTCGAATTTGATTAATGATTTAACGTGTATTTTATGGTCAGAGAATTATGTCAATGGTCACTTAATATGCGATTATAATGATCTACCACTTTCCTTTATTCATGAAGTTAGACCAAAAATTAAAATACTTCGATTTATATACATTGGAACATGTTTTATAGGAGAGATTTCTTCTCACAAAAAAAAGGTTCGCAAAGCTAGAAGATAACTGTTATCTGTGGTTTTAAAAAAATTGTCCATTGAGTTTGTCTGGCACTTTCGAACTTCTTTAACTGCATTTTGCGAAAACGTTTCTTGGGAAGCTTAAATATCATATCTATACACTCTCTTCGTCATTGGATTCCATTTAAATGATTGTCGGACGGTTTTAAAATTAAAGATGATGTCTTAATTTGCTTAAGACATATTTTTATCATGAAAGTCAAGTAAGCATTATGTCACCCTCATCGTGGGTGGCCGGACGAGTATGAGGAGTTTCAGGACAACATCATCCAATCTTTTGCTTGGTTTGGGACTGTTTACATAGTGCGGGTGGGCGAGGTCGGCCACCACCCCCCCCCCGCCCCCCCCACTCCCCACCCCCCCCTCAATGTTCCACCCCACCCCCCCTTCCCTCCCGGCCCACCCCCAACCTCTGGACGGGAGTGTGGGTGGCCCCCCCCCCGCCCCCCTCCTCCCCCGCCAACCCCCCCCCCCCCGCCCCCCCCCCCCCCCACCTCAAATCCTCCTACCCCCTCCCCAACCGTCCCCCCCCCCCCTCCCCATCCCGCCACCCAGGAGAAGTGGTGGGGGGGGCTCGGGTGGTGCGGCTCAGGCGGGCGGTTATAGGGTGGGGTGCGGGGGTGGGTTGTCTGGGGCTCCTGCCCGCCCCCCACAATTTGGCCCTCCCCAACCTCCCCAAGTGCTGGCCCTTGGGAGGGTGGGGCGCCCCCCCCCTACCAAAGCCCCCCTCTGTGGCCTACCCTCCCCCCCCGCGCCCCCCCCCCAACTCCCCGCCCACATCTTCCTGCACAATGGTCAATGCTATGGGTGAGTGTGGTGGGGGGCTGCGCGAGGGGCTGTCGGAGCGGCGGCGACGCCCACTCCCCCCCTCCCCCTCCTCCCAACCACCCAGTCATTCCCCCCCCCCCCCCCTCCCAAGCTACTCCCCCCCCCCATCCCCTCCCGTCCTCCCCCCAGCTCACACTCGCCCCCCCCCCCCCGCCCCCCCCCACCCCCCGCATCGGCGCACGCCAGCCCCCCTCCCTCCCCGCCCTCCCCCCTCTCCTCCTTCCCCCCCCAAGCCGGCGGGGGAAGCCGTGTCCCCCCAAGTTCCCCCGCCCAACCACTCCCCAAGGTGTTCAATTTTAATTATCATGAGATGGGAATAATGTCAATTCTTGTCAATCATCATGTTTTCATAAGACGAGATTGCCATACACAGCAATCTCATCTTGATGAATTAACCACTTTGATGAGGTGTTTGTCCACACCTATTGAGGGAAATTGTCCACCAAAATGCTGTCCATTGTCCACGTTGAGCAGAGTGTCCGACTATGGCAAGGGGCATTCCAATGAGAAATGCAAATTATGCCGGACAAAGTTGTCCATTGCGTACGATTGTCCGATTACGGAGAGGGTCCACTTACAATCAGGTTTTACTGTATTACATTAAATGGACGATTAAACCCAAAGTAGTTAGTTTTGCGGACGCCACTGATAGTGGATACGAACCTGGATAGGAACACATGTTCCGAATTGCCAATGGAATGCGAACATAGATAGGAACATGGTTCCGAATTACCAATCGGAACATGTTTCAAATTCAAACATGTAATTAGGAATCCGCGTTCCGAATTGACAACCGAATTGAGATCATACTTAATGATTCGGTACACATATTTGTGTTGTTGGGATCGGAACGGCCTTGTTCCGAAATTGAATTGAGAGTATGTGAATTAGAACAGGGATGCGAACATCTATTTCGAACTTAAACAATGGTTTGTTTTGAGACTGCTTGCTCAAATGCGACAATTGTGACTATGATGTCAATCTTTATTGAATTTCATAAAACAGATTCTGCAGATCAGGAATTATGTTATCATCTTATATAATTTGCTAATCAGAATCCCATTTGCAGACTTTGTAAAGTAAAAACTAGAGGTTTACAATGTAAGTTTAATTAGGCATAGGTAAAATAAATGATGGACACAAGTCACGTCCCTCAGGGGACTCCATGATCTTTCAGTAATCCCTCTGACCATTCGTGGAATGTCACATTGTCACTGAAATCGTCGCGTCACAGTCATGAACGGTGGCACCTTGACCGGCAGTCCCTGTCTCCTTTGGAGTGCGGTAACAGTTAGAGTCTTCCACAACTCTACGGTGCATCCAAAAGATAAATTTACGTGTGTATCTAACTCTCATTTCTCATCCATTATAATCTGACTTTCATTCTTGAAGCAGAACAGTTGTTTCTGGTAGTCATGTTTCGTTCTTAGTGTTTGCTCAAGTCACGAGGATTAGAACTTACTTAATTGGAACAATGACATCCTTATATATCCCTTTTGGGAAAATCGGAACCTCTCTGATTGGCTGTTGGGAATTCCTTTGTTTAAAAAGTATATAAGTCCTAGCTGTGTACCAATTCTCATCAAAGGTTCTAATCCTCAAGTACCATATTATAAGCTATATCTTCTAATCCTAATCACATTGACAATGGAACGTACCACAGCACCTCCCACTTCTCCTGTTGAAAGGACGGAATCGCCATGCGAACCCAGAGTGTTGGTAACAAGACCTGTAACTCCTGATCCAGAATAATCAGAAGATGAAAGCGTGGTTCTAAGTAGGAGTGTCATCGAAACACCGGTGGAGGCCACCATAACCGTTAAGACGCGATGCGGAAGCCAGATCAGGAATGCGCCGAGGAAGGTACACTCCAAAAGAATAACTGTCAGATTTGAACCACAAGAGAGGAACCTATAGCACGGGAGATCACGCAAACCGACCTTTGCGACGTCAAAAAGTTTAGCTATCTCAAGAGAACTTTCTTCCACATGCAAACTGATCACCACTGCGGAGCGCCACGAAAAAGGCATTATTCAATGCAGATTATTAAGAAAATGCTATTTGAGATCGAGTCTGTTTTCTAACAATCGATCTCTTTTATCATCATTATAGTATATCATGGATCTATATCGAGCACATCAACTTTCTATAAATAGGCAGGTAACTATTAGTGAGACAGTTTCACACAAGACACTATTCACTGCATGGAAATGTGTCTCGTGCGTCATGGAAATGAACAAGTCATTCATTGGATGCCAACGTCGAATCAGCACGCTGTAATTCTGTAGCGAATTTGATAAGCCGATGACGAGTTTTTTCATCAGTTTACTACAAAGGCATGTCAAGGTAAGTTGTTGTGTGTGGGGAAGATTACTGCAAATGACACGGTAGTAATTCATCGACTATTCGATTTGTAGACTAGCTACTACAGATGGAAGACACCACGTAGATAAGTGTTGAGGAAGACCAACTCCAAACCCGCGTGATTAGGCGTTGGACGGTTTAGGGATGGGGCTATTGCTTCAACTAAGTTGGAGCAATATAGAAAAATGATGAAAATATTGCTTTTATGCTTAAAGCATTGCCAATTTGGTCAAACGAAAAGAAAATGTAGTTCAGTTTTCACTGTAATTCATTTAGTTTGTGTATTTATTTGATTTTGAAATTTAAAATATCTATGTTGTCGGAAACAGTAGACGAGTCAGGTTTGGTGGTGCTACATATATGCTTACAGAGGCGTTGTGAGATAAAAAACGAAGTTTTACTTTGGAGCAGCAGATGTGGGAGTCGCTTATGACAATTATATGTAAACACGGCATATCTAACGAATGCGAAGATCCGGGAACGGAAGAATATACAGTTAAACACATACCCTATTGGCAAATCCTAGAATAAAACTAGTTTATTAAAAGTCTAAATGCACAGAAGAATTAATACTGGGAATCTAGATATCCAAACTCTAAAATGAGTAAGATACACAATACTAATGGTCATATAACCTAAAGAATATGAGATATAGTTGGAGAGAAAATAAATGGCCCAAATTAGCAATGAATTTACAACAAAAATTAATCATAATAATGCATTTATGAAAACATATATAAACTTAGGCACACACATGCATAATAGACATAAGTCAGCAAATATACACATACCCCGTCAAAGAAAAATAAGTATTATTAAAGTAAAATTGAAGTGATATGCAGTTAGTATTATATAATTTTTTGGGACAGTGAAATCTTAGTAAAATTTTAGTTTATACATTTATTTTCCCAGTATTCAGTAAAACTTAATTTTTCCAACTCGGTAAATACTAACTTTTTCTTCAGTTCCCAAACCTCAGTAATACTTCAGTTTCCCAACTCGGTAAATACTTAGTTTTCATCAGTTCCCAAACCTCGGTAGGCCTAATACTTCAGTTTCCCAACTCGGTAAATACTTAGTTTTCATCAGTTCCCAAACCTCGGTAGGCCTAATACTTCAGTTTCCCAACTTGACAAATACTTAGTTTTTCTTCAGTTCCCAAACATCAGTAATACTTCAGTTTTCCAACTCGGTAAATACTTACAATTTTAAACCCTAGAAACTTAAATAAAACTTTTTTTTCGTTTCTCAGTGCAGAAATGACTTAGTAATGTTTAGGGTAGAAAATCGAAGTAAAACTTTAATTTTCTCTACTCAGTTTTACTTGCCGTCAAAAACTTCAATAATACTTCAGTGTACTTTGACTGGGTACATGCATGTAAAAACATAATACATGAAAACCAACTCACACATAAATATATAGATATTTCGATATAGTATAGATTATATATATTATATAGTTTATATAGATTAGATATAATATAGATTTATAGATATATAACATACAAGAAGAACTGAAATTCTAAAAAAATATAAAGCTATGCGAGGAGTCATCAGGGGGAAGCATGTGGCTGCAAGAGCAAGGTTTCGGCCCTTGGTCAAGAGGTTAAGAGGATAAATTTTAGAAAGGATTCGATCAAAATGTTTGTAATTGAAAACACAAATGTCGTCAACATAACCAGTGATGTAAGATAGGAGCTTGGCTAAACCAAATTTTTTGGCAGCAAGAAAACCAGTCATGTACCTGAACTCCCTATAGACTAAGAAAGGATCAGATAACAGTGAACTGGAATTCCCCCCATTGGAATGCCTCGAATCTGTTTAAAGACAATTCCCCAAAAGTAATGGAAGTGTTGTCATTGTCAAGAATGAAATTTATGGCAATAAGGAAATTGTTCTTTCGACCAGCAGTGATACCCCTTGTACTTTTTGTTCGAGAAGAAGGTTTTGCTATCCTATGCAAATGAAGGTTTTGGATGTGCTGAAAATCAGGTCACACAGTTTCTTCAAAGAATCTTTAACTTGACTCAAGTTTAAATTAGTGTAAAGCATGGAGAAATCATACACCTGAAGGGAATAGCAGTTAATGTCTGATGTCCTATCAGGTAAATCTCCAGAGGACTTAATACTCCAGGAAGTATTGATTCCCGAATTATTCTTGATAGAAAGGTAATTACTTTTAAACCTATCCCTGATTATTTGTAAGCTCTTGTTAACTAGGATAGCTAAATAAATAATAATCAAATAATTCTAGAAATTTCAAAGTAATTTAACTATGCAATGTAATTCGTAGTCTTCGCGTTTTATAAAGTATATTTTTTCAAAGAAAACACCTTGAATTTAGTTTGTCAAGATAACCCCACCAAATCACTGGGCCGTATTCTTGTACCTCCATACATTTTCGTCATAAGGTCGCTTTGACCTAGGTAGTCATTTCCAAGATGTCCTTATTCAAGGTAGCCTCGACTTAGAAGTATTCCTGAACGCTCCTTTGGAGCTCCCTTCGTGAAGGAGTTCCTTACGACAAAGTCTCCCTTTATCTGCTGTGAAATTTTATGGCATTCAATGTCACCTTACATAAGGTCGGCCTAAATTAGAGTCGTGGCAAAATCGTGAAGCTGCGACTCAGTTTGTTACATTGTTCATGGTCTTCAATACTAATTCAATCAGCAGAAGCTTCAGGTAATCGAACACTTGCATTGTCTCTACAACTGAAGTCTTTCGTAGACGTCATAGATTTCCGACATAATTGCATCTAAGTTGATGAAAAGTTGGCTCTTCTATTCTTCACCTACATTTCAGACCTGTTCAGAACTGGTGTTGAGTTTCAAAAAGGACGAATTCTGATTACAAGGGATTAGGGTCCAATTTCAATGTGCAGGATTGCTTCAATAGCAACCTTCATTGACTTACTCTGTCGTCTGACAACATTTGTCTTTGCTCATGAAGACATCAATCGCACGAGTGACAGCTGCATGGAGTAGCGGCGATTGCATACAAGCAACCAAATGATAACATAACTGGCGGATCATCAAGCATGCGTGTATTTACACTTCACACAGTGTGTGACAGTGCGAATCAGTGTGTGATGGACTAGGCATGTATCACATTTTGTGAAGATCGATATTCGAAGATCGACTTAGATTTAGTTATCTGAATGGAATATGATCATTTATAATTATGCCTAAAGACTTATTGAGTACACAGTGAGTAGGCTACTTGCACAGTGACTAAGTGAAGTTACGATTCTTGCAGGTAGATAAAAACCTTCTGTTTGAGCTGAAAACAAAGCATGGACAATCAACCCATATTTCCTCTAATCACAGTCGCGGGATGCTTTTCTAAATGTGTTGTCCGGGGCTCTTGATAATGGAGAGGGCGCTAATTAGAGGTAGGAAGGCGCCTAAACGTACATGAGGATGCCGGCATTATTCTACTGTTTCATGTTCAGTGGATTGGAACTGAGCCTTTTGCTTGAATGTAGATCGTGTTTTCAATCAGAGTCAGTTTCACTCTCCTTTTTCGAGAATATGCTTTCATCCGTGACTTCCTATTTCTGCAGGCAGGCCTCCCGGTCATCTACATGTGGAGACCAGGAGATCTACGGAAATAGAAAGTAGATTGTATAGCTTCTAAGTTGTACGCTATGCACTTGTAATGGAATATGAGTAGGCCTACCATCCACACAAGTCAAAAGCACGTGAAGATCCATAAAATAAGCATCGTTGAGATAGATTTGGAAATTTTGTAAAAGTTAGTGAATAGCGGGTGCTCTCTTGCAATGGCCGGAGAGACCTCTGCACAATTTTGCTTGCTGTCGACTGGGAAAGCTTATAAACAAGCTGTCAATAGAAATTTGAAAACTTCTACTCGCAAAGTATCGGAGTGCCACTTTCAGCTGAATGGAATGCGGCTGATTTCCTCGATTTTTGACAGATTTGGAAGGGTAGTCCTTCAATAAAGGCAGAATATAACGAAATCTTCCTCTCGTAAAACGATATCTTTGAAAAAAAAACTGGTTCACATTCTGCTTTTCCTTCGAACGTCGAGTGATTTGAAGCCATCTTTGGGTTTTATCGGAAAGAATCTGTAGAAACACTTGGACTTCGCTTATTCACTTATTATTGAGTAGGTTTACCTGATGGATATCCATTATATTACATGACTTGTGCAAATCTGTCAGCGCATCCATAAACTGTATAGGCATGAAGGAATCGTGACAGTGAACGTTTAGCATTTCTGAATCAAACGATCGAGTAGCAGGGAAATTTTCTCCCAAACGACAACGGTTAACTTCCGTCCGTATTATAATGTCGTCATCGACTATGTCCCATATCGATGGTGTTGAAATGGTAGTGAAATTCAGGGTCTCACAATTCTGAAATTGGTATAGCAATATGACTAGTTCTGATTAAAGCAATAAATTTATTCAGCGTATCTTTAGTAGACCTATGTCAATTGCATTCTTTTGAATAGGATGTTCATTATTGCCCTCATAGCACCATAGGAATAGACGCAATATATTACAACGCAGTGAATATGAAAACATGTTTCCCAGCCATGCTCTTAACTCTCGCTTATAATCAAAAAGGTTTGCCTCTACTAAACAATATGTAGCTTTTACGGTGCTGGAAAAGTGTCAAAGGGTTGTTTGGATATTTATCTGAGTATGTGTCTGTTAACTGCAATTTCTAATGGATTATCTTACAGCTCTCCCACCGTACATGAGAAATACCAAGAATCACAAATTTATAAATCTGCTGAAAAATGCTAATCAAGGTCTGAATGACTGATTATAATCAGTCACTCTGTGAAGTCGAAAAATATTGATAGAGGTTCTGACTTATCAAATAATAGATAGACGGATCAAATAAAATAAGAAAGATATTACCAGAATCTAATTAATGCTCAAGAAACTAAAATGTCAAAATAAACTACAAAATTACAGTGTACTACCTTATTCCAATGACAAGATGTTCTCATATTGTGATTACTTTTCAGAATGGATTCTTCTTGTAAGTATATTCACTGTTTTGTTAAAAATAGTTCACGCTCGTTCCTGAATGATTAGAAGTTCAAGAGCATAATTCAACATTTCCGCAAATTCAGTAGCAAAATAAAGTATTTTCAGTTTTTGCTTTGTTGGGAAATGCTTTTGATGTGCATCTCCACACAATGTATACTCTTATACATGTAAGTGGCAAGTGCATTCACATTTCTGATTTGCTTATGTTAACTTCGAATAATTCATCCAAGATATCGCAGTAGAAAGAAAGCCTGATTTTGAGAGATGTTTTCCTAATATGTAGTGATGATTGAACAGCTCTTTTTCAATCACTCTTGGTAATCCCGGGGAAAGAAATAAACAACAGATTTGAGAAATAAAAATTAAACTTTTTAAAAGCAACCTTGCAGATTTTATCATGTACCAGAAGCTATTTTACTTGCAATATGCAGCGATTGATTTAAAAGGGATCAAGAGGCAGCTCTCCGCAAAAGCATTTTCTCAGGGTTAGGTTCTGAGGTTTTTTTATCGAAATTCTTATCCTATCAATTTTTGCAACTCATCATCTAGCCGTGTAACATCAGATTGCAGTATGTGGCATGGACCCCAGTGAGAAGATAGGGTCATGGTCAACGAAAACCAAGTGAAGAAATTGCAGAGTGAAAAGGAAATACAATTCAGGACTTTCTGACTCAATTGCTTTTTTTCCACAATTTCAATCGATAATCACATCACTTGAGTTTGCAAATTATGCTGACTCGTTGGAGGAGAGCAAATATGTCAACAGTGACAAAATAAAAGAAAAACTTATCATGGACCTACCGAAGCTGAAAGAGATTCATATCAAAGAAGCTTCAGAATACTTAGCAATGCAGAGACCACGGTTTTTAGTAGGAGTATGTGCATGAGCTATATATTGATTGCATTATACTATGCATTAACATCAAGCAACTGCGATTTAGCGTGATGATTATAGATTATAGTCTATATAGTGTATAGGTATATGCCGATGCGCATTTCACTAGATCTACATGTAGAATGATTCATTATGTTGTAATGCGAGTAGGTCCATCAAGTGTCAAATAATTGCTTCAGAATATGGCTGTCATGATATTGTGTTAGACATTCTATTTCATATCCTCCACATCGAAATTTTTAGCTGACTGCATCGTTGATGTCGTTTGAATACGTCTTCAGCTCTGCGTACATTTAGCCTGTTAAGTACAGAATCCGTCCTTAGAAACTCAGCCAATTCCTTCATAGCGAATTGGATGCTCACTAAATTTAGAGAAAGATGTCATAAACAGGAATCTTGTGATTGATGAACTTCGATGTCTGGCCCTCCAAACGAATAGCGCAGAATCATTGCCACTGTATCTTGGGCCGTTTTTTTTCATTTCTTGATAGGATGCTAGGCCAACTGTAGATTGGGCTGTGACTGGTCAACTTTTTTGTAGCAATAATTTTTTGACATTCAATGAGTTGGTAATTCAACGGCACTGGTACTGACATTCCGTGATACAAGCATTAATTGAAATTGATAGAGGTAGGCTATATTCTTATGATGATGTGACTGGTTCACGAGATTTCAAAGATTGCTCTAAAGATTTTAAACTCGAGAAAATGGCAATCCATAGTTATCCACAGAAACCAATTCAAAATTTCTGCTTTGTGTTTCTACCTGAAGCAAAAAATAAATAAATAAATGATGATAAATCTAAGTGATTATCATCATTCCGATAGAGCTTTCACAAATGCGATTGACATACTTTCAGATGGAATGCTTTCAGAAAAGGAGCTCGACAATTCGTTTCTAGATTTTCTCATGAAGGATGAGAACACTAGTACCTTGGAGGAGGAGGAGGCAGAAAGTTTCTCCAGCACTTGCGACAAAAACTCGGCCAATATTGGGTCGCCTGATCGAAATTCATGCTCGAAGCGCCGTCGTGGTAGATAATACCTATGTCCAATTGAAGAAGATAAGTTTGGCATACATGTAATTAAAGACAGCAGACTTGCCGAACATATAAAAAGAAAACATATAAATGTGGGCGGAATGTCAATGCAGGATATGGTGGTGCGAATCAAAAATTATACCATCGAGGCCTGCGGAATAACTGACTATGAAAAATGTTGCTTTTGCGGAATCCACAGAGAAAGAATTATATGTCTAAGCATTTGTCTAGAATACATAATGAAAAGCCTATGAGTCGCTCTATCTCATTGGAAGAAGCGAAAGATCAGATTTTGAGGGAGAATTCTTCGAGTTCTAATGTAATACTGATGAATAATGAGGATTTTGCGGTAAGTTAAAATGGAAAATATCTTACTATTATTTGTTAAGATACCATGTTCAATACGCGTATCGAATTGTGTACAAAGTTGTACGAATTGTGACAATGTCATACAGGTCTCGAAATTTGTACTTGCTGCTTTGATTCTATTTCTGCTCATAAGAACATCGAAACTTCGTAAATGCGGCTCACAATAATTGCTTTAAGTTTGTTGTTATTTACTCAAAGCTCATATTTTTTATCTGTAGTGTTGTCTAGTTCAATCGATTGTTTTCCATCCGTTTTTTAGCAAATTTGCTAAATTTCCGGGATTTGGATTTTGGAATTGGGTGGCAACCCTGGTTGTGCGATTGCACGCCAAAATCTATTTTGGCATGCATCCCTCGTATGCATTTGGTGGCGAGCGAGTTGCAGTCTAAATGATGTTCAAGACTGCTTTTGCATTGGCTTAATTTCGATTTTTAACGCAAGCAATCTTCTTCGAGTTTTCTGCACACAGGCCTACCGGTCTGCGGACGAAAAAGCGAGGGTTGACTTCAGAGTGTGCACTGCATACTATAGGGCACAAAATTCTTGTCAATTTGCGCACAATGTCCAGGCGTCGATTCCGACCAACGCGAGAGTTTCGTGCCTGTTGTTGCCTGATTCTAATCCATATTGCGCATTTCATCAAATGAATGCATAACTGCTGATTTGTGGATTGGTCCCGAATTGAGAAAAATTCCTAAACTATACGAGTAGCATATATATTCTATAGATAAATGAATATTGCTTATTTGGCTTTTCCTTATATCTTGCAAATGACTGTAGTATTTTTGTATTATTGTTACATTCATCACATGAACAGAGTATTTTTCGTGAATGAACATTTTTTTCACGAATAGGTGCCAAATTTTGGTTTCGTCCCTCAAAGTTTGCAGTGCATGCCTACATTTACTAATAAAATTGATGTAATTTACAATACTTGATCAGCAAAAATAGGCCTATTTGCATTAGAAGTGATCGGCCAGTAGACCAAGTCTTCCGAATTCTATATGATTCATGTTTCAAAAAAAAGTTCTTATTATTCAGAACTGTCTCAATAACTGGGGTGGAGGGAAATTATCGAGTGGCACGATAGAGAAGTACACACGTTATCTTCAGCAACTTATGACCGTGACAAAGGTGAACAATTTCTTCGATCTGGTGTTGGTTCCTGAAAATCGAAATTCGATCTCAGATCATTTGGGATTAGTTGCCGAAAGCTCTCCGAGTATTTGTACATCAACTCTGGCGGCACTTTCATCTCTCCAGCGATACCTCAGTTGCAATAAAATGACTGACATATGTGATCGCAGTTTAGAGCCAGAGCTGAAAGCCTTTGAAAATCAACTGGTCCTTTGGAATCGTAGTAATAATTCAAACAAAAAAGCAGATAATGCACGCTTAAGGGTAAGTATAAATGCTGGACAAGGAGCACGCAGTCGCTCGTTTCTGTTTGATATAAAATTATGTCTGTTGCTGTGGCAATATTCTAAAAACATCTTCCAGCTAGTAAATGTGATTCGCTTCGCTAACCCTTTATATGGCCGATATGACTGATGAAAACACCTGTTTTTTTGCTGATAGTAATTCAGAGGCTCAAAACATTCCCATAAAAATGAGGGAAATTTCCATGTCTAGCAGAGAATAAGTGATCAGAATGATTTGTGCTTTAACATCACTAGCATCTGATAACAAGAGCAAAATTATAGCAGCAATTAAATTACTGTATAAATATTTACAAAATTATAGATAAGAATTTTTTCCAAATTCTAATGGCAACATCATCAAGCAAGAAATAAACTACCAACTGTTGTAAAAAAACAGCCTGAATGACGTATTTTTGTTTATGTGAATGTTGAACATGACCAATTTTTCCAATAATTCTATTTCAGAGTGAATTGGATGATCATTTAATTACTGAGGAAGATGTTATAAACATGAATCTTGTGATTGCTGAACTTCGACGTGTAGCCCTCCAAAAGAATGACGCAGAATCATTGTCACTGTATCTTGGGGCCGCTTTTTCGTTTCGTGATGGGAATTGTAATCGCCCTGATGTGCCGTCAAATGCGACTCTGTCGGAATTTCTCGCATGGAAAAGCGAACTAGAAAGTGCTAAAAATGGTGAAATGCCGCATTTCAGAGTTCATAGTCATAAAACTTGTCACATTTATGGGGCCCAACGAGTAACAATCTCAGAGGAAAACGTGCCAATTTTACTCGAATTAGGTCGCATAAGATTGGAGAAGGAAGGATTGGCAGTTGCTGCACATGGATATGTGACGGGAAGTGCAAGGCGATTTCAAGATAGTTCGCCCATTCTTATGGTTTTTCCTGGTAAAGGTGCCAATTTTAGTTCAGCTTGGAGACGTGTACGACTAGCAAATATCAAGATACTGAATGTAACAAATACTGCTTATCGACACTATATTGAAACAAAGGTAAGAGATTTCATAAGAGATGCTACATTTTCTTAATTCAGCTCAATTCATGGTAGCCAAAGGCGATTGTCTTGGATGCCAACTGCTATGGGTAGGAACAGTTGGGATGTTTTGCTGTCTGTATTTGTATACTTGATCCTGATATTAAAACAAAGCATGCTAGCCGTCATGCATTAATGATTTCGACGTTCACGCTTTGAACGAAAGCCAATCGTTGTTTCCACGACTAATCAAAATTTCCCTGAATCTTGCTGTTGCCTCAAATAGATGCATGCAGTGAGTGGCATAAGAAAAGCAAATAAAAATTGCTGTCAATGCATCGGGAATTACTTTCGAAAGTTTTTTAGCTCTGTTGACCCGTTTTTTGACCATGCCTATTTAGCATCAAAACTCTTTTCGAGGTATTGTTGTCACACATTATCATGAAAAACTAGTGAATCATTAAAAGAATATATGACTTATCAACATCTCATTCCACAGGGAAAAGAAGAATTGAATGTGGAAGAACAAGCTGCCCTGAATGATAGGCTGGCTCATCGAGGGCATGTGGCTCGACAGAATTATCAAGCTACTACGCAGCGACTGGCTGATAGGGGGAGCTGTCTTGTAAAGTCTTTGTTGGTAAGTTGGAGTCCCCACTGAGTGTGTTAGATACAATGAAAATAACATTTTCAATAATACTTAACGGTACTTAACATGTCTGCTGGTGGGAGCGCACTGTCTGTCTTCTTAGGAGCAAACTGCAGGTCATATTGAATATAAATTTATTAAAATGTTAAACAATATTTAGGCGTCATAGTCGAATGTCCCAGCTTCAATTAGCAAAGAAATCCCATTCTAAGCTGGATTCATCAAAATGTGGTAGTTCTATTAAATAATGTTATTGTTCTTGACAAAAAGGTTTGCAGGTCGTTCAAGAGGTAAACCGACACAGAAATTTTGACAAAAAACTTAGATAAAGCTCTAATAGGGTGGGTTGGTAGACGAAGTTGTCAGATATTTCTGCCCACAAAATCAATGTTATATTCCATTAATATGCAGTATAGAAATGGAGCTATTCGGGAATTCCTCTTGTGCATAGATTGTTATAACCCTCATGAAAAATTGTCTTGTTAACTTAACGGGTTTAGACCCTGCATCCATTGAAAGATCAGTGCGCTTTTATTTCAATACTTTAACATGCATGAATCTTTTCTTATGACGGTGACTATATCGATCGAATTTGCGTGAAGAAGTGCATGGGAAGGTTTCTTCGCATCATCTCTTAGACATAAGCTGACTCGACTTCAGAAATGCTGGTCGTGTTGTTGATTCAGTATAGCTGCGATGATGATTATCGATTGAAATTGCGTGAAAAAGGGACACGAGTCAGATTGCACTGTGACATTTTCAACATTTATCTTATCTGTAGCAAAAATTCCAATCCCTCTCCAGTCGCATATTTTCTGACACAGCTTAAATTATTGTCATGCTTAATGCTTATTTATGCTCTAGTCTCTACACATTTTCTAGCAAGGTACCCCACTCAGTGTTCAAATCATGATAAAATGCATTGATGAATAGCTATCTACGAGTACAATGCAGTTCTTTATCATTCAAATATTGAGATTGAAGTTAAAGCAATGAGTAAATCAATGCACTGCAGTTTGTGATGAATTTCGAATTACAACTTGATTTGATTAATTCATGTTTTCTTTCTTTTCGGCAACGGCTATGTGTCTTGTATCGAACTTATACATAAGCCGTTCATTACAGAAGATATTATTGTGAAAGTTGTCAATTTTGATGTAGTGACTGTTGCCATGAATGCGCTACTTTTCAATTTTGATATCCTTCATTTTTGCTCCTTTCAATTTGCTGTTCAGCATCCTTCATTTTCCCATTTTCAACGTGTGTATAAACAAAGAAAAGTTGATAAAAGTTGTCTAAACTTCAGGAATCTGACAGAACAATTGAGGAGACTGGCGAGCAAATCAAAGTGAGTTGATAAATAGCTTGTGAGTTGTAGTGTACGTAGTCTAATGATCTTGTCTGTCTAAATTTCAGGAATCTGACAGAACAATTGAGGAGACTGGCGAGCAAAATGAAGTGAGTTGACAAACAACTTGTGAGTTGTACTGTACGTAGTCTCATGATCTTGTCTGTCTGAATTTCTCAGGAATCTGACAGAACAATTGAGGAGACTGGCGAGCAAATCAAAGTGAGTTGATAAATAGCTTGTGATCACTGCCATTTTTCTCTAAAATATACTGCATGTATCTTTGTGTATCGAGCCAATGGAATGCACGCTCTGGCGAATACTTAAGGACTTCAATGTCGAAAAGATTTTCATGTGTTCCATAACTGCATGAGTTGCTATGCTTTACCGCAACCTTCAAATTTCATAATCAGCTATTTGCAGATGTATAATAACATACTTCTTTATGAAATGTTCTTGATGTGAAGTGCCTCTTCAACCAATTCTGTGCTCATACATTCATGTACTTGTACTTCTCATCAAACTTATTGTACAAATTTCGTTTTACCATTTTACTGTTCACCTCATCTATATTTCCTATGCTTCATCTGCGCTTTCCTATTTGGAAATGAACGTTTTGACATTTGATGCAAGAAATACAGTTGCCTACTTCGATCTAGATTTGTATCATGTTGCATTTAATATCATTGCAGGGATCATCATCAAAATTGAAATTACGAAGGTGTCCCAAATTGAGCAGTAAAGCTCTTATGATGTGGGCATCCTCTAAAGATCAGGTGAGGCCAGAATTAAATGCATATATTTTACAATCAATTTTTCGGTGTAGTAATCTTTGAATTCGTCTAACACTTATGTAGAATATCCATGCGCACATTCATCCGAGTTATTCTGAATCTTTTGTCAACATCCTGTTCAGGGCCGGCTTGCACGGAACAAGATGATCGTCTCAAGATTATATAAAAATCAGAATGTGTGGGCTGTATCTAAATTTTTATCTCTAACAAATAACGTATTTCAACTTGGTGCTACCGACATTATATTTTCTTTTAGGATGAGATAATCGAAGATAAAATGATACAATTAAAGTTTCGTGCAACTGGACCCAGGTTCCTGATAGCACTGGCTGGGAGACGAATATTCAATGCCTAGAAGCAGTTCTGAAGATCTTATCAATAAATTAGCCATATGGGCCTTCCCTTAAAAACTGCAAAGAATATATCTAAAACCAATCTATATTCAAATAAAACCAGCAGCATCTAAAATCAAGATATTTAATATCCAGAATCGAATTGCATTTTTCTTGACTTTTGCAGTTATATGTTATTGAGGAAGATTGAGAACAAATGTACATGTATATTTTAATGAACGTTTGTATGAAGGCCTTCGATAGAATGATATGCAATGAAGGCAATAATACAATCAATCCACGCTATCAAGCATAGATATAGATAGCTGGGGTGGTCGCAGGTTCAAGTCGCACATATGCATGGCAATTTGATCCATGGCTTATTCATTTCATTCATTGTTAATACGATCAATTATCTGATAAGCCGGAAATTTATCTGTAAAAAGGTGATATCAGTTATTCATTTTTATTTGATTTTTATAGCTGTGGAATCTGTTTGCATATGTAGAGATTACTGACAGATATATTGCAATTGATGTATTTGATTTGTAAATATTGGCTTCAAAACTCTTCAAGATTTTTGAGCAGTGTGCATATGCAACTACATGCATACCTATGCGAAAATTTTACGAAGCAAATTCTGGTGTAAAAATGTTTTGCTGCATTTCTGAGAATAATTGCCGTTGATGCTGTGGGTGGTATTTTTGGATGATTTTGACTTAATAATGGGGAACGGAATCTTACGGAATTCCGGATTTTTTTGACGGCCATCTGGTTTATGTTTTCATTATGGCAACAATGGCAAACAATTTTATGAAAACTGCTCGTATAGTGAAGTAGAAATATGTACTCAAGTAACTCGTAAATTGTGAAAGAAGCAAAAAATACCTAAAAAGACGAGATTTTGTCCGCATTACTTTGCCTCTGTGTGATTTTGTCTTTATGTATTGATGAATCAATGCATTTTTAGTCGCAGCATGGGGCCTAGCCTAAGCGCATTAATTAAGTTTTAGCAACAATTTGAAATTGATTCTTGGATTACAATTGTAATAATGTCAAAACTGAACATGAGCCCAAAAAAAGAAGAGTGCTAGAGGAAAAGCTCTTCCGGATGTTTGTGACACAGCGTTTGAATCCCCGAGACAAACATTTGCATGGCAAGTAGGCCAAATTGAAACAATCATGCGCGAAAGTTTTATCGTATGTGCGATATGTATACGTGAGCTGTATGTGTTCTTTTCCGGATGATGGATACCCTGCTATTTGTGAACATAATGCAATTTTCCTCAATGCTTATAGCATTGCCATTGTCAATTACATTTGTGCTAATCGATGATCGATCGAGCATTATTTGTGTGAAACAAAATAATTTTACATACATTCTGCGATAAAATCCAAAAATGGCATTTCCTAGTGTTATTACAATGAATATTCATGAATCGTTGTCTGCGGAAACAGCAAAATTTTATCCGTCTACGTGGCAGATCATCTCAATTTGTTTTGCTTTCCCCCCTGTTTGAGTCCCTGCATTTTTTAAACCATTGTCTTCCAGATGGAGACGAACGTCAATTCGGATGTGTGTTCGGCATGTGAATGTGAATTTGAAGAATATGAGGGACCTGACTGGAGCCGCTGCACGACCTGTGAAAAATGGTATTGTGGGCGATGCTATAAGTACACGAAAAAATTTGTATGTAGAAGCTGCCTTCCGAAGTGGGTTTGACTTATTTGACTTTTGTTCTAAAGTTCTATAATTACGGTAAGAATGTTCTGTAAAAGAGCTCAAATATAAGGTAGCAATTAAGTGATCTTTTCCCAGATCAAGCATGTACTTTTGCAATTGCATTTTATCGCTGCATCTATCACCCAACAGTTATTTTTATTTCCTCCAGAACTGAGATGCTCCTTCTCCGTTCATGGTAGCTGATTTGCATTAGTCTACGATGAAATCTCATATCATAGGCATCGATTTTTCTTTCCAGCTTGTTGCTATATTCACAGCCATGCAGAAGAGAAGAAAGCACTCATGATCTTTAGAATTTGATATTTTGATGAGTTTAACGTGCTTGTCTTTCCAGATATTGTTTTTTCTTTCCAGCTAGAGCTGTTGTAGCTGGGGCTATTCTGCTCCAGTCCATCTGCATCAGTCGGCAGCAAAGCAAATACGTAATACGGACGTTGATGAAATCTGCTAGCTAGCGAGAACTGCACAGTCGATTGCGTAATAACCTGACTTGTGTGAAAGCGCTCGAAATCACACAACTTTCTCAGATCTAGCTTGAAAATTTGATGATTTCTATCGATCATTTAAATTCTGTGCGAATTATTCTTCAAAAACATGCAAAGCACTCAAATATATTTTCATTTTGTGACCAGTAATTTCAATCCTGGAAGATTGAAATGAAAATTTAGGAACTTCAACCGCTTTGTAGAACTTCTACCGCTTGTACATTGATTGGCAACACATTTTTGAAGAATCTCTAGAAACTCTTGAATTTGAACAGTCTAGCAAACATTTCCTCTAAATTGGTAGACCTGTGTGATCTATTGTAGTATGTAGGATATACTCTTGAATTCTAACTGTCCAGTTTTGATTATCACATGAGTACAGTTGATGTGAAGCAAAACTGGGCGACAATGAGCTGGTTGGAAGCCAGTGATACCCCCACCAATGGGTGGATAATACTGAAGACAATTCAGGGGGACCCAGAACCTTGCTTTTGAAATGAATGATTTTCTTGCATCTCAAAGACTATTCTCCCTTTCAGGTGAAAACGATAATCATGGTTAAGAAATTCAAATCATGCGAGTTCCGCATCACAGATGAGGTAAATCATAGTTAAGTGCTGTGTGCAATGCAAAATTTTATGGCAATAACATGAAAAAGCTAGGTAAACACACATCGTATGCATTTCAACAATCACTTAGCATCGGATCTTCTCCGCATGCTTTTCTGACTGAAAATGATCAAAACTTCCATAAATTGATACACTAACTATTTGTGTAATATCGTTATGATGGCCAAGCCTCGTTGTATTGCTTCTGTCAGAAACGGATGGTTTTCTCCGTGTCTCCTCGATATTTGTTTAACTCGATTACAATGAAATAATGCAAACGCTGCTCTATGGCCTCACGAACTTTTATCGGTGACCTCGTCTCTGTGAATATTGTGTCTGTGAACGGCTGCGTATGATGTGATGGAAGTAATATTAATTAATGAAAGTAAATTAAGTTTGCGTAAATAGGTCTCATCAAGATTTTTAATGTGAATTTTCAAAGTGCGTGAATAGTTAATAATAACGCGTTAGAATTCAAAGTCGGCTATTAATAGCTTGAACCCTCTTGATGGATCATATGATTCTCGATGTTGGCGATATTAAAGAGCACGTTCTCACAAAGACCACGTCATAAAGAATTCAGTGTCATTTTATGGAAGTGAAAAGTCACAATGCCTCAGGCGTCAAATAATCTTTCGTCACATTGTCCGTTTTGCGCGATCTCGAAGAACCTGACAGCCGGGATGGAGTTCAGCATAATCGACCAGCCGCGCCTCGCCGCTGCCCTGGTGCCCCCAAAAAGACAAGAGTGTGTGTTCGCGTTGACCTGAAGAAACTGATTCCTTTCCCAAATATTGATGATTGTTGATTTTTTTCTCTTCAATAACACTTACATAATGAACAATCTTATTTTATAATTTCACAAATCGATTTTCTGACAGAATTTGAATGGGAACTGGGGATATATTCATCTCTGAAATAGCTACCTATAAGTACTTCTAAGATTAATATTTCTAAGATATATATTTCAAATCACTTGTACGAGACTTTGAATCAGCCCCGAACATACTAGAACAAATTTGAAATTAATACTAATGTGTAATTCAAATGATAGTCAAATTGGATAAAAGTTTGAATAGATTCAGTGTTTTTCAAATGCTTTTTTCACCTTAGGATGATATCATACATATTGCATACAATACATCATTAGCTAGAGAATGAAAAGAGCTTTCTAATGATAAAAGGTATGTACCCATTCGATGGAAAAATCCCTGTTGTATGCAAATGTATGCAGGAAGAAAAATTTATGATTTCAAATTTCTAAGTGTCTCAACTAAATTCTACCTATCATTCAAAGGACTATCGCTGCTTCGGATGGTGTCATACATATTGCATACAATACACCATTAGAATCAGAATGAAAAGAGCTTTCGAATGATATAACATATATACCTATTCAATGAAAAAATCCTTGTTGTATGCAACTGTATGCAACTGGAAAAATTCTAAGTTTTTCTCAAAAAAAATTTCAAAGTTAAAGTTTTAATTTTTAAAGTTAAAGTTTGATCACTCAAAATGACCATAATGCATAAACCTACAAATGAACTTGACCTTGACCTTTGACTTGACCTTTAACCTTCATACACGGCGGGGGCCTCAAAATTTCTCGGGCGCTTCGCGCCCTCCAAATTTTTCGGATTATAGTGTAAAACCATGGGGTTTACCCATTGGCTCCGGGTGCCATAGCTATTCTTTTTTTGGATACCTAAAACCTAACCTTAAGCCCAACCTAAACCCTAATCCTAGCTGCTTTTGAATTTGGCGCGAAATTTGAATTTCGATTTTTGCGCGCTTTATGATGCAGTCTGGATTTAACTGCTTAAAACTTAGTGACTTTTTCATTGATATTTGAATTTAGATGATAATTCAAATTACATGAAATCTTTAACTTTAGTAGATTTTTAAATGTTTGGAACTGCAGGGAATCCATCTTCATCACATGTTAATTGGTTTGACTTCGCGGTTACATGTACCACTCTAGCATCAAAGACTTTGATGGCACTTTTCTATTTCATCATTAAAATATATCAGCTGTTTAGTTTTGCTTGAATTCAACAGTTAGTTTTTCTGTACCAATGTGATGTTATGATGTCATTCGGTCTTTGTTCATGGTTCCTTTGTTAGATTCATATATAAAGAACTTGTAGAGCTCCGTTCTTCACTCATTTTTGAATTATTCTGTGTGCATGGCAGACCTCGTTCTACGTCTACGAAAAATAATGACATTAAAATCAACATTCACCTTTACGAAAAAGGACTAAAAGGTGTTCGATATAGCAGCAACTTTATTGGTAAGCGAACTGTGAATATAATATCAATTATATACAATGAACGTGCACACTATTGTGGAATCAGAAAACTATCAAGATTATATAGAAAAATAAATAGAAGATACAAACATTTCTGCGATCGATGTACCCAATCGTTTACATATAAGACAGCTTTGGAGCCACATTATCAATTTTGTGTTCGTGGAAAGGCACAAATAGAAAGAATGCCTTAAACAACTAGAGGTAAGCACAAGTAGCATGGAATATCAATTAAGTCCTCCTTTAGTTGTTTATGCAGATATAGAATGCTACATCGACAATAAAGTACACAAACCGGCAGCAGTTGGTGTTTATCATGTTTGGCATAAAGCTCTCCAGTCCAGATTTGAAAACAAATATTATGTCTTTAAAGGAGAAAATTGTATTATGAACTTCTTAAATCACCTAGAAAATATACCTCAAAACTTATATGATAATCAGCGTGCAATAAGCCGGCAACCAATGTCTCTTTCTTCTGATGAAGAAGAAAAACATATAAATGTAAAAAATTGTAATAAATGTAAAGCTGCGTTTAGTGATGATTGCATAAAAGTAAGAGATCACGACCATTTAACAGGAAGATACAGACAAACAATATGCAGTAAATGCAATCTTCGATTAAAACTAAATAGGCGGGAACTACCGATCTTCTTCCATAATTTTAAGAATTATGATAGTCATATCGTTTGTTATAAAGCAATTGGAAAGAAGAAGTCATGGAAATTGGAAGTAGTAGCAGCAACAGCTGAAAAGTATATAACTCTATCCGCCAGCGTCCCTGTGAACGAATACAAAGGAAAAACAATCTACTTCAAGTTAAAATTCTTAGATTCTTATCAATTTTTAAGTGTATCATTGAGTGAGTTAGCAAGAGGATTGCAAGTTCATGAACATGTAGAAAGACTAAAAAATGAATTTCCCCTGTTAACAGATGATATTCTTTATAAAAAGGGAGTGTTTCCCTACTGTTCTTTCAAAAGTCTAAATACATTGTCAGAAAAATGTCTACCACCACAATGTGAATTTTATAATGATCTCACTCGTGAACATTGTTCAGATGAAGAATATGAACACGTTAGTAATGCGTGGTTTGCTTTCAATTGTAACACTTTTGGTGATTACATGCTTGCATATCTTAAACTGGATGTGTTATTACTGGCAGATATTTTTGAAGTTTTTAGGTCACTAAGTCAAAGTGAAGATGAAGTAGATCCTGTACATTTCGTTAGCCTTCCACATCTTAGCTTTACTTTAGCTTTAAAGTTGACATCTAATGATCCTCCACACTACATACAAGACGAAAGTATGTATAATCTTTTCGAAAGGGGAATAAGGGGGTGGAATGACTTTTACGAACATTCACAGAGCACGTGCACGCATTTCGGAATTACAAAATAATACAAATGAAAGTCGTCACTTATCTTACATTGATGTCAATAACCTTTACGGTTCTTCGCTCAGTAACAGTCTACCACATTCAAATTTTAAATGGTTGAATGATAGTGAAGTAAGTTATTTTCTAAACGAAGAAAATATTCAAGCTATCGATGATGATGGTGAAATTGGCTATATTTTTGATTTGAACTTGGAATATCCTGCAAACATACATGATGACACTGCCGATTTCCCATTAGCGCCAGAGATGCAGACCGTAGAGCAAAATATGTTCTCAACTTATATGAAGGATTTACATAGGAAAATTAGACCAGACACTGAATTCAGTTTAAATAAAAAACCCTTGCTTCATCAATTCAATAGGGAAAATTATGTTGTACACTATTCAATATTAAAATTTTATTTATCTATGGGTATGAAAATCACAGAAATTCACAGCGGTATAAAGTTCACACAAAAGCCATGGTTGAGAACGTACATTAATATGAATTCACAAAAGACTATTCAATCAAGTACCAACTTTGAAAAGTCATTTTATAAGTTGAAAAATAATTCTTTATATGGTAAAACAATGGAAAATGTAAGACGAAGGAGAAAATTCAAATTAGTAAACAGCGTGGAACCGTGTCGAAAATTATCAAATCATCCTCTCTATGTACAGCACAAGATATTTCATGAATATCTAGTTGGTATGGAAATGTATAAACCTTCAATAATGTTGAATAAATTGATTTATGTTGGTCAGGCAGTACTTGACTATAGAAAATTGGAAATGTATCAGTTGTACTACAATGATTTGAAAAGATGTCCACTGATAAATAGAACGCGGCTTTGTGGAGGTGACACCGATAGTTTTTTCCTATGTTTGTACACCTCACCATCTGTCCTCCTGGAGGATGTACTGCTATATTTTGGTGAAAAATTTGACTCTTCAAACTATGACAGTCATCACCGACTATACTCAACTACAAACAGAGTCAGATTAGGTTGTTTTAAGGATGAGTGTGCGGGAAAGTTGCTTGAGGAAATGATCTTGCTAAAACCAAAAATGTATTCAATGAAATATCTAGATTCAACTTGTGATAGCATCAAGCGAGCAAAAGGAATGCAGAGAGCTGCAGTTAAAAAATTACATCATAATGATTATAGGACTGTGTACTACAGTAAGAAAGATACAAGTGAGGAAATGACAATTATAAATTCTAAAAATCACGTAGTCACCGCAAAATCATTTAGAAAGCGAGGACTTTCACTTTGGGAGGATAAGCGCTGTTGGTTAAATAAAAATCTGTCTACCATATGGACACTATAGTTTAGGACTTTCCCCACCTTCAAAGAGAAGGAGATGCCTTCCTGCTACAGGTTACGTAGAAGTTTAAGAAATTTAACAAAGTAAACTGACCAATCACTACATTTCTGCGTAGTTATACTTACTAATATATAGGTAGATTAAATATAAAATGAAATTTCTACATTTTTCCGATGTGTAGAAATAATTACTAAAACATAGTAGTCCTACGATGAATTGAAGACGTAGCACTCAACATCATTCCGATATGTTGAGATGTAAAATAGCAAGCTTTATGCAAACAAATAAATTTAGGTTTATATTTGAAAACATGCCTCATTACATTAGAACATGGAAATTAAATGACTCACAAAGCATTCACATAACAAATTCTAAGAAAGTAGTCTTTCGTCACTTAATAACAAATAGTGGTGGAAAACATCGTGGCGTTTGCATTAGCCTTGACGCATTATCTTCACTGAAAGACTTCGCTGGTCTGATTGACAACCATAAGACACGGATGAAGATTCCGCTCGATCGTAAGGTATGGATAAAGTGTGACTCTACCGTCAAGCTATACGTCTGTTCACCAAAGAGAGAAGATATTGACTATCGATTTTTCCGTTTCAGTGACGTCACATGGAGAAACTTTACAAAAGAGATACTACCACATATGATTTCATTCATTAAGGATGAAGGACATCAAGCGGATGGAAGTCGTGAATCGCATGTTAACTACAAAAGTAAACTCAAAACTCAATCTTCAAGAAATCGTGCGGAACATTCCCAATCGAAAGCAATGGTTATTAATAAAACATAAGATGAAGCCGACAACGAATCTACATCTGGGAAGACCCTCAATGTTAACATGGAGGATACAAGGAAGGATAAATATGTGACTATCTTATTATTTCCAAATGATGGTGATCTACCATATCTACATTCTACGCTGGAAAATTTACTTCGAGACTCATTATCTGAATGGAAAGTGAAGACAATGACTGTGCTATGTGAATTGAACTATCATTATGATTTTCGTAAAGTCACATCATCAAATAATCTCACTTATGAAGTGGAACTATTTCCAGCAGCACAGATGACTAACTGGCACCCATATCATGTTCATGTGTTCCATAATGGAAAGGTTGTGATAACCGGCATTAAAGACCTAAATGATGTTCCTCCCATCCTATGTGATTTGAGAAAAATATTTGTGAAATCTACATTGTAGATATGTAAATAACTAGAAAAGAACTGTACATTTGTGAATACATAATGAAATGTAAACGTGTTTTGTTTTCCCTCTAAACCCAACGATTTGGAACATAAAAACAAGGACATTTACATATAAATAAAGCTTTATTACAAAACAGATTCAATATACTCTGTAAGAATTACTAAGAATTAATTCTTACAGCAGTCTTTCGAAAAAAGTTGTAAAACGCTTTTACAGTTATTTTTCAATGGTCTCTCGTTGACGAAATAGAGCACATAACCACCGCACATGAGAGATACATTGCTTTGGAGTGGAAACGATGTAACTTTCTTAATCGTCCAGGAGAACCTATTCATCCATAGTGCAATGTCATGTAAGCGAGGTAGATTAAGAGTCAAAATATTCGGCCACTTTATAGCGATTGATGTGCACTGCAACCCAATGTTTACCATAAAGATTGTTGCTGTCCGTATTGATGATAAGCGAACAAGTATAGAAAGGAATTGAATTAGGTAAATTATCTCTAGAAAAGACATCAAGAAATATTGTCTTGGAGTAGGGATGAGTATTCCCCATTTTCCTCAAGATTTCGGTGTTGCTTAAGTTACTCATCTCTGATAGCTGACAGTTACGTCTCGCATTCTCGTTATTTCAACTTTGCTATCATAGATAGCATAAATGAGGCAAGTAATTGTTTTCTTCAAAGGTGACTCAAATGATACCTTTAGTCGTAGATTACCAGGCTTTGTAACTCCTACGCTTTCACACCTAGATCTGCATCTGCTGTGAGATTGTATATAATGAAGAAGTAACCATTTTTATACATGTCCATTGTAATTCCATTTGAATCATCTGTGTTAAACATGCTCAGTGCAGTGAAAGTAGAACCATATTCACGTGCAAATTTGCCCTCTTTAAAATTAGGCTCATAGGCTTTGCAAGCAACAAATTTTCCATCCTGATAGTGTGCTAGTTTACTAACGTTAAAGTGTTGGAAATTGAATGGATTCTTTTCAAAAGTACCAATAAATGACTCATTTTCCACAAAAGTGATATACACCGCCTTCGGCATCGCAGTGGGAAAAAGATTTGGGTAGGCATGAGAGGATGATCCCGCACCAATTGTGAAGTTTGTCAACACACTGTGATTAACTGGATATATTGCATTGTTTTTCCTCAATCCTGTCGCATGCTTGTTGATGACTGACGGGTTCATTGTTACTCTCCTTACATTGAGCACGGCACTACTTATGTTGATTTGGTAGTTTGTAGCTCCAAAAGCCATTAACGCAAACTCAGGATTTGCACGAATAAATTTTATTTGCAACTAAACCTGTGATAGTAGATATCTAGATGACGAAGGAAATCAAGATAGACGGGTCCTTTCAAGTATGATTCCTTTGAATCTGCTGTCAATTCCATTCGTTTTTTAAACCTCCATTTGAAACCTCATCAAATTTCTCTTGCTGATCATCATACCAGCCGGCAACTGGTAAGTGTGACTGTTTAGCTTGCTTCTGAAATTGCGTCATTGTATTTATGTATGCTCCATAGGGATATGCTCGATCCCTCCTTCAATCTGTTTGTCATTCAGTATTAAATACACATCTGAGAATAGACTGGCAATGGGAAGATTTGTCAATCCCACTTTATCCTTGGTTGAATCAATATTGGTACCATCAGTCTTCTTAATTTGTATACACAATTCTAAATCAATGGATTGACAGTCAATATAATCTTGAGGATTAGCAGGTATATCAAACTGAATAGGCTGTTGGTTACCATCGATATTTGTTGTGGGGAATATGTTACAATAGCTGAGGAAATAATGTCAGTTTGATGAGGCGATGAATCAAAGAAACACAAAGTCGAATTGATGCTCTGTAACGTATTAGCTTTACAAATATGTTGTCTTCCTACGTGTGTGAAGTTAGCACCGCCATCTTGAGAATGGAATGTGCAACTCAAATAAACCTAACAGATCGATGCATTTGGTGTGTGCCAGCATGTGCCACCCATTATTTCTAAAGAATTCCTCCTAGTTTAAGAGAAATCGCTGGTTGAAAGTTCGAAATGGCGGTGAGGTGAAGTTAGCACCGTCACAAAACGTTTCTTTCCAAAATACACAATCAACGCATACGAAACACGCACAACAGATAGAAGACCATCAAAAACATTGCGCCAGCAAGTTTCTACTCTCAAGACGCCGTACTTGCGGAAAAATCAGTCCCCGAAACCCACTTTTTGGCGGTGATGTGAAGTTAGCACCGCCACTGAAGTCTTTTTTTTTAAATACGCAAATAAAACACGCGAGACAAGTACAACTGAGAGATGATCATCAAAAACATTGTGCCAGCAAGTTTCTTCTCCTAAGACGCCGTACTTGTGGAGAAATTAGCCCCCGTCGAAAGCTCAATGCGCTGGCGGTGATTTGAAGTTGGCACCGCCATCTTGAAAAATGCATGTGCCAGTCAAACCAACGATCAGAATCGATCTAGATGGAGTGTGCCAGCATGTGTCACCCATTATTCTGAAAGAAGTCCCCCTAGTTTAGGAAAAATCGCTGCTCGAAAGTTCGACATGGCGGTGATGTGAAGTTGGCACCTCCACTAAACTTTTTTTCCAAAATACACAATCAAAACATACGAAACACGCACAACAGATAGAAGACCATCAAAAACATTGCGCCAGCAAGTTTCAGCACCTAAATCCCCGTACTTGCTGAGAAATCAGTCCCCGAATCCACAAAACGGCGGTGATGTGAAGTTATAGCACCTCCACTGAAGTCTTTTTTTAAAATACGCAAATAAAACGTACGAAGCAAGAACAGCAGATAAGAGACCATCAAAACCATTGTGCCAGCAAGTTTCTACTCTCAAGACGCCGTACTTGTTGAGAAATCAGTCCCCGAAATCACTATTTGGCGGTGATGTGAAGTTAGCACCGCCACTGAAGTCTTTTTTTTAAATACGCAAATAAAACACGCGAGACAAGTACAACTGAGAGATGATCATCAAAAACATTGTGCCAGCAAGTTTCTTCTCCTAAGACGCCGTACTTGTGGAGAAATTAGCCCCCGTCGAAAGCTCAATGCGCTGGCGGTGATGTGAAGTTGGCACCGCCATCTTGAAAAATGCATGTGCCAGTCAAACCAACGGTCAGAATCGATCTGGATGGAGTGTGCCTGCATGTGCCACTCGTTTATTTCACGAAAAACCCACCACAGTCGGTGGAAAACCAACCCGAAAGCTCAATGGAGGTGATGTGAAGTTGGCCCGCCATCTTGAAAAATGCATGTGCCAGTCAAACCAACGATCAGAATCGATCTAGATGGAGTGTGCAGCATGTGTCACCCATTATTCTGAAAGAAGTCCCCCTAGTTTAGGAAAAATCGCTGCTCGAAAGTTCGACATGGCGGTAATGTGAAGTTGGCACCTCCACTAAACTTTTTTCCAAAATACACAATCAAAACATACGAAACACGCACAACAGATAGAAGACCATCAAAAACATTGCGCCAGCAAGTTTCAGCACCTAAATCCCCGTACTTGCTGAGAAATCAGTCCCCGAATCCACAAAACGGCGGTGATGTGAAGTTTGCACCGCCACTGATGTCTTTTTTTTAAATACGCAAATAAAACACGCGAGACAAGTACAACTGAGAGATGATCATCAAAAACATTGTGCCAGCAAGTTTCTTCTCCTAAGACGCCGTACTTGTGGAGAAATTAGCCCCCGTCGAAAGCTCAATGCGCTGGCGGTGATGTGAAGTTGGCACCGCATCTTGAAAAATGCATGTGCCAGTCAAACCAACGGTCAGAATCGATCTGGATGGAGTGTGCCTGCATGTGCCACTCGTTTATTTCACGAAAAACCCACCACAGTCGGTGGAAAACCAACCCGAAAGCTCAATGGAGGTGATGTGAAGTTGGCCCGCCATCTTGAAAAATGCATGTGCCAGTCAAACCAACGATCAGAATCGATCTAGATGGAGTGTGCCAGCATGTGTCACCCATTATTCTGAAAGAAGTCCCCCTAGTTTAGGAAAAATCGCTGCTCGAAAGTTCGACATGGCGGTGATGTGAAGTTGGCACCTCCACTAAACTTTTTTTCCAAAATACACAATCAAAACATACGAAACACGCACAACAGATAGAAGACCATCAAAAACATTGCGCCAGCAAGTTTCAGCACCTAAATCCCCGTACTTGCTGAGAAATCAGTCCCGAATCCACAAAACGGCGGTGATGTGAAGTTATAGCACCGCCACTGAAGTCTTTTTTTAAAAAACGCACATAAAACGGACGAAGCTAGAACAGCAGATAAGAGACCATCAAAACCATTGTGCAGCAAGTTTCTACTCTCAAGACGCCGTACTTGTTGAGAAATCAGTCCCCGAAATCACTATTTGGCGGTGATGTGAAGTTAGCACGCCACTGAAGTCTTTTTTTTTAAATACGCAAATAAAACACGCGAGACAAGTACAAATGAGAGATGATCATCAAAAACATTGTGCCAGCAAGTTTCTTCTCCTAAGACGCCGTACTTGTGGAGAAATTAGCCCCCGTCGAAAGCTCAATGCGCTGGCGGTGATGTGAAGTTGGCACCGCCATCTTGAAAAATGCATGTGCCAGTCAAACCAACGGTCAGAATCGATCTGGATGGAGTGTGCCTGCATGTGCCACTCGTTTATTTCACGAAAAACCCACCACAGTCGGTGGAAAACCAACCCGAAAGCTCAATGGAGGTGATGTGAAGTTGGCCCGCCATCTTGAAAAATGCATGTGCCAGTCAAACCAACGATCAGAATCGATCTAGATGGAGTGTGCCAGCATGTGTCACCCATTATTCTGAAAGAAGTCCCCCTAGTTTAGGAAAAATCGCTGCTCGAAAGTTCGACATGGCGGTGATGTGAAGTTGGCACCTCCACTAAACTTTTTTTCCAAAATACACAATCAAAACATACGAAACACGCACAACAGATAGAAGACCATCAAAAACATTGCGCCAGCAAGTTTCAGCACCTAAATCCCGTACTTGCTGAGAAATCAGTCCCCGAATCCACAAAACGGCGGATGATGTGAAGTTATAGCACCGCCACTGAAGTCTTTTTTTAAACAATACGCAAATAAAACGTACGAAGCAAGAACAGCAGATAAGAGACCATCAAAACCATTGTGCCATGGCAAGTTTCTACTCTCAAGACGCCGTACTTGTTGAGAAATCAGTCCCCGAAATCACTATTTGGCGGTGATTGAAGTTAGCACCGCCACTTAAGTCTTTTTTTTTAAATACGCAAATAAAACACGCGAGACAAGTACAACTGAGAGATGATCATCAAAAACATTGTGCCAGCAAGTTTCTTCTCCTAAGACGCCGTACTTGTGGAGAAATTAGCCCCCGTCGAAAGCTCAATGCGCTGGCGGTGATGTGAAGTTGGCACCTCCACTAAACTTTTTTCCAAAATACACAATCAAAACATACGAAACACGCACAACTGATGGAAGACCATCAAAAACATTGCGCCAGCAAGTTTCAGCACCTAAATCCCGTACTTGCTGAGAAATCAGTCCCCGAATCCCACAAAACGGCGGTGATGTGAAAATTATAGCACCTCCACTGAAGTCTTTTTTTAAAATACGCAAATAAAAACGTCCGAAGCAAGAACAGCAGATAAGAGACCATCAAAACCATTGTGCCAGCAAGTTTCTACTCTCAAGACGCCGTACTTGTTGAGAAATCAGTCCCCGAAATCACTATTTGGCGGTGATGTGAAGTTAGCACCGCCACTGAAGTCTTTTTTTTTAAATACGCAAATAAAACACGCGAGACAAGTACAAATGAGAGATGATCATCAAAAACATTGTGCCAGCAAGTTTCTTCTCCTAAGACGCCGTACTTGTGGAGAAATTAGCCCCCGTCGAAACTCAATGCGCTGGCGGTGATGTGAAGTTGGCACCGCCATCTTGAAAAATGCATGTGCCAGTCAAACCAACGGTCAGAATCGATCTGGATGGAGTGTGGCCTGCATGTGCCACTCGTTTATTTCACGAAAAACCCACCACAGTCGGTGGAAAACCAACCCGAAAGCTCAATGGAGGTGATGTGAAGTTGGCCCGCCATCTTGAGAAATGCATGTGCCAGTCAAACCAACGATCAGAATAGATCTAGATGGAGTGTGCCAGCATGTGTCACCCATTATTCTGAAGAAGTCCCCCTAGTTTAGGAAAAATTGCTGCTCGAAAGTTCGACATGGCGGTGATGTGAAGTTTGGGGGGGCACCTCCACTAAACTATTTTCTTTCCAAAAAAAAAATACACAATCAAAAACATACGATAAACACGCACAATAGATAGCAAGTACCATCAAAAAACCATTGCGCCAGCAAGTTTCAGCACCTAAATCCCCGTATCTTCTGAGAAATCAGTCCCCCGAATCCACAAAAACGGGCGGTGATGTGAAGTTATAGCACCGCCACTGAAGTCTTTTTTTTAAAATACGAAATCGCAAATAACAACGTACGAAGCATAGAACGCAGATAACTGGAAGACCATCAAAACCATTGTGCCAGCAAGTTTCTACTCTCAAGGACGCCGTACTTGTTGAGAAATCGTCCCGAAATCACTATTTGGCGGTGATGTGAAGTTAGCAACCGCCACTGATAGTCTTTTTTTTTTAAAATACGCAAATAAAACATACGAAACACGCACAACAGATAGGAAGACCATCAAAAACATTGCGCCAGCAAGTTTCAGCACCTAAATCCCCGTACTTGCTGAGAAAAACAGTCCCGATATCCACAAAACGGCGGTGATGTGAAGTTATAGCACCTCCACTGAAGTCTTTTTTTAAAATACGCAAATAAAAACGTGAGAAGAAGCAAGAGACATGCAGATAAGAGACCATCAAAAACCATTGTGCCTAGCAGGTTTTCTTAACCCCTTCAAGAACGCCGTTAGCTTGTTGAGAAATCAGTCCCCCGAAATTCACTATTTGGCGGTGATGAGTTGAAGGTTAGCACCGCCACTGAAGTCTTTTTTTTTAAATACGCAAATAAAACACGCGAGACAAGTACAAATGAGAGATGATGCATCAAAACACATTGTGCCAGCAAGATTTCTTCTTTCTTCTCCTAAGACGCCGTACTTGTGTGAGAAATTAGCCCCTCCGTCGAAAGCTCAATGCGCTGGCGGTGATGTGAAGTTTGGCACCCGCCATCTTGAAAAATGCATGTGCCAAGTTCAACCACCAACGGTCAGAATCGATCTGGATGGCAGTGTGCCTAGCATGTGCCACTCGTTTTATTTCACGAAAAAGAACCCACCACAGTCGGTGGAAAACCAAACCCGAAAGCTCAATGGCAGGTGATGTGAAGTTGGCCCGCCATCTTGAAAAATGCATGTGCCAGTCAAACCAACGATTCAGAATCGATCTAGATGGAGTGTGCCAGCATGTTGTCACTAACCATTATTCTGAAAAGAACGTCCCACCTAGTTTAGGAAAAATCGCTGCTCGAAAGTTCGACATGGCGGTGATGTGAAGTTGCACCCCCTTCCACTAAACTTTTTTTATCGCCAAAATACACAATCAAAACATACGAAACACGCACAACAGATAGAAGACCATCAAAAAACATTGCGCCAGCAAGTTTCAGCACCTAAATCCATCCCCGTACTTGCTGAGAAATTCAGTCCCCCGAATCCACAAAACGGCGGTGATGTTGAAGTTATAGCACCGCCACTGAAAGTCTTTTTTTAAAATACGCAAATAAAAACGTACGAAGCAAAGAACAGCAGATAAGGAAGACCATCAAAACCATTGTGCCAAGCAAGTTTCTACTCTCAAGACGCCGTACTTGTTTGAGAAATCAGTCCCCGAAATCACTATTTGGCGGTGATGTGAAGTTAGCAACCGCCACTAGCGAAGTCTATTTTTATATTAAATACGGCCAATAAAACACGCGAGACAAGTACAACTGAGAGATGATCATCAAAAACATTGTGCCAGCAAGTTTCTTCTCCTAAGACGCCGTACTTGCTGAGAAATCAGTCCCCGAATCCACAAAACGGCGGTGATGTGAAGTTATAGCACCTCCACTGAAGTCTTTTTTTAAAATACGCAAATAAAACGTACGAAGCAAGAACAGCAGATAAGAGACCATCAAAACCATTGTGCCAGCAAGTTTCTACCCTCAAGACGCCGTACTTGTTGAGAAAATCAGTCCCCCCCCGAAAATCACTATTTTTGGAACGGTGATGTGAAGTTACACCGCTCACTGAAGTCTTTTTTTTTAAATACGCAAATAAAACACAGCGAGACAAGTACAAATGAGAGATGATCATCAAAAACATTGTGCCAAGCAAGTTTCTTCTCCTAAGACGCCGTATCTTGTGGAGAAATTACGCCCCCGTCGAAAGAGCTCAATGCGCTGGCCGGTGATGTGAAGTTGGCACCGCCATCTTTGAAAAATGCATGTGCCAGTTCAAACCAATCGGTCAGAATCGGACATTCTGGAATGGAGTGTGCCTCGCATGTGCCACTTCGTTTTATTTCCTCACGAAAAACAACGCACCACAGTCGGTGGAAAACCAACCCGCAAAAGCTCAATTGGAGGTGATGTGAAGTTGGCCCGCCATCTTGAAAAATGCATCGTGCCATATCTCAAACCAACGATCAGAGAATCGATCTAGATGGAGTGTGCCAGCACTGTGTCACCCATTATATCTGAAAGAAGTCCCCCCTAGTTTAGGAAAAATCGCTCTGCTCGAAAGTTCGACATCAGGCGGTGATGTGAAGTTGGCACCTCCACTAAACTTTTTTTCCAAAATACACAATCAAAAACATACCGAAACACGCACAACAGATAGAAGACCATCAAAAAACATTGAGCGCCACGCAAGTTTACACAACGCACCCTAAATCCCCGTACTTGCTGAGAAAAAATTCAGTCCCAGAATCCACAAAACGGTCGCTGGTGATGTGGGAAGTTATAGCACGCGCCACTGAGAAGTCTTTTTTAAAATACGCAAATAAAACGTACGTACGAAGCAAGAACAGCAGAATAAGAGACCATCAAAACCATTGTGCCAGCAAGTTTCTAACTCTCTAAGACGCCGTACTTGTTGAGAAATAACCAGTCCCCGAAATCGACTATTTGGCGGTGATTGGTGAAGTTAGCATCCTGCCACTGAAGTTCTTTTTTTTAAATACGCAAATAAAACACGCGAGACAAGTACACACTGAGAGATGATCATCAAAAAACATTGTGCCAGCAAGTTTCTTCTCCTAAGACGCCGTAACTTGTGGAGAAATTAGCCCCCGTCGAAAGCTTCAATGCGCTGGCGGTGATGTGAGTTGGCACCTCCACTAACTTTTTTCCCAAAATACACAATCAAAAACATACGAAACACGCACAACTGATGGTGATCAAGACCATCAAAAACATTGCGCCAGCAAGTTTCAGCACCTAAATCCCCGTACTTGCTTGCGAAGGGTAAATCAGTCCGCCTGAATCCACAAAACGTCACGGGCGGTGATAGTCGAAATTTTATAGCACCTCCACTGAAGTCTTTTTTAAAATACGCAAATAAAACGTACGAAGCAAGAACCAGCAGATAAGAGACCATCAAAACCATTGTGCCAGCAAGTTTCTACTCTCAAGAACGCCGTACATTGTTGAGAAATCAGTCCCCGAAATCACTATTTGGCGGTGATGTGAAGTTAGCACCGCCACTGAAGTCTTTTTTTTCATTTTAATACGCAAACATAAAACACGCGAGACAAGTACAATGAGAGATGATCATCAAAAACAAGTGTGCCAGCAAGTTTCTTCTCCTAAGACGGCCGTACTTGTGGAGAAATTAGCCCCCGTCGAAAACTCAATGCCGCTGGCGGTGATGTGAAGTATGGCACCGCCATCTTGAAAAAAATGCATGTGGATCCCAGTCAAACCAACGGTCAGAATCGATCTGGATGGAGTGTGCCGCTGCATGTGCCACTCGTTTTATTTTTTCACGAAAAACCCACCACAGTCGGTGGAAAACCAACCCGAAAGCTCAATGGATAGGTGATGTGAAGTTGGCCCGCCTATCTTGAGAAAATGCTATGTGCCAGTCAAACCAACGATCAAGAATAGATCTAGAATGGAGTGTGCCAGCATGTGTCACCCATTATTCATGAAAGAAGTCCCCCCCTAGTTTAGGAAAAATTGCTGCTCGAAAGTTCGACATGGCGGTGATGTGAAGTTGGCAAGCCACCCCGCTCCCCCATACCCACCCTCCACTAAACTTTTTTTCACAAAATACACAATCAAAACATACGAAACACGCACAACAGATAGAAGACCATCAAAAACATTGCGCCAGCAAGTTTTGTTCAGCACCTAAATCCCCGTAATTGCTGAGAACTGAAATCAGTTCCCCGAATCCACAAAACGGCGGGTGATGTGAAGTTCATAGCACTCGCCACTGAAGTCCTTTTTTTAAAATACGCAAATAAAACGTACGAAGCAAGAACAGTCAGATAAGAGGAAACCATCAAAACATTGTGCAAGCAAGTTTCTACTCTCAGAGACGCCGTACTTGTTGAGAAATCAGGTCCCCGAAATCACTATTTTGGCGGTGATGAGAAGTTAGCACCTGCCACTGAAGTCTTTTTTTTTAACCTTCCACCGACGAAGCGGGGGTTTGTAAACAAAAATACCCAGAGGTATTTGATTAAACGATATTTATGATTTTGAACTTAATATTTTTTTCATTGGCAATATTTACATGTTTAAAGTACCAAACACACTTGTAAAAATAAACATGATATGTGCCTGATAGATTCAAACGTAATGTATATAAATGGAAAAAAAAAAAAAAAAAAATGGACCCTTTAACGTCACTGGGGGTATTTTATTACCGCCACTTCGTCGGCTACGTCGGTGTTTTTTTTCTTATTAAAAATCGGTCTTAGTTTTTGTAATTATTATGTCTTTAGATCATACTGTTCTTCTGAATTAATTGATTTCATTAGTTATTCTAGTATACTCCCTACAATTAATTTAAGCAACGTGAGGAAGCATGCAAATGCATGGAGTTAACGATTAAAAATGAAAAAAAAACGACGCTTTTATTTGGTTCTCATGCGCTTCTCTCTCCCCAACCCCCCCCGTAGGGACCCCCCCCCCTTATATATATATCAGGTAGTGTTCAAAAAGTGACCTGTGCACCTATTAATCTTAATATAAAATCAAACAAATTATTCCAAATCAAGTAATTTGTTGTATTATATGATAATCCAAGTAACAAAAGATGTGGGAGCAGTCAAGAAATTTGTCTGAAAATGACCTCCGTTTTCTCGAATACACAATTCAACTCCGTTTTTTTCATGTTGTTGAACACTGAAGCCAATTCTTCCTTTTAATGAGTTATGACCTGAATTATTTCACTGATGTGCTGTTGAATTTCTTCTAAGTAGCTGTGGCTGTCCTTTTGAACACTTTATCTTGTAAACGGTTCCCCATAGGTAGAAATCTAAGAGGCTCTCCTGTTTATTCTTATCATCAAAGGTCTTTTTCGTTCTTTAACCTTCCCCCGACGAAGCGGGGTAAAAAATACCCCAGAGGTATTTGATAAACGATATTTATGATTTGTACTTATTTTTCATTGGCAATATTTTACATGTTTAAAGTACCAAACACACTTGTAAAAAATAAATGATTTGCCTGATGATCAACGTAATGTATATAAATGAAAAAATGGCCTTAACGTCACTGGGGTATTTTATTACCCCACTTCGTCGGCTACGTCGGTGTTTTTTTCTTATTAAAATGGTCTTAGTTTTGTAATTATTTTGTCTTTAGATCATATGTTCTTCTGAATTAATGATTTCTTTAGTATTCTAGTATACTCCTACAATTAATTTAGCAACGTAAAGCATGCAAATGCATGGAGTGACGAGTAAGAAATGAAAAAAACGACGCTTTTATTTGTTCTCATGCGCTTCTCTCTCTATATACAGAGTGTTCAAAAAGTGACTGTGCACCTATTAATCTTAATATAAAATCAAAACAAATGATTCCAAATCAAGTAATTTGTGTATTAATGATAACCAAGTAACAAAAAGATGTGGGAGCAGTCAAAGAAATTGCTGAAAATGACCTCCGTTTTCTCGAATACACAATTCAATCCGTTTTTTCATGTTGTTGAACACTGAAGCCAATTCTTCCTGAGTTATGACCTGAATGATTTCACTGATGTGCTGTTGAATTTCTTCTAAGTTGCGTGGCTTCCTTTTGAACACTTTTTCTTTAACGGTTCCCCATAGGTAGAAATCTAAGGGGCTCAGATCGGGGGACCTTGGTGGCCAGATTCCAGTGGAGATGAGTCGACTAGGAAAGGCTTCTTTCAGGCGTGACAAGTTTACGCTCGCCGTGTGCGGCGGTGCTCCATCTTGCTGAAAATAGCCTCTTGTCTTGATAGTTCGTTCATGAAGGGGAGTATCACTTCGTCTCAATACCTTTCTGCATTAATGGTGTGATGAAAAAAATTGGTCCAATAATTCTCCGACGAGACATTGCACACCACACACCAACTTTGTCGGAATGGAGAGAGCTTTCAATGAACTGATGGGGATTGACAGTCGACCAGTGACGTGAATTTTGACTGTTGACATAACCTGACAAGTGAAACCAAGCTTCGTCAGAAAAGAATGTTCTGTTCAAAACGCCATTGTCATCAAGAACATGTCCAAACCATCTGCAATAAACACGTTTCTCGTAATCTGTATCTTTCAGTTCATGATAGCACGTAACCTTGTACGGATAGAGATTCAGGTTCTTGCGCACTGCGTTATGAGCCGATCCAAGAGAGATGTCCGCTTCTTGGGACAAGCGTAGAAGGGACTTGCTTGGGCTATTGGTCATTGCCTCAGAAATCGCATCCATCTTTTCAGCGTTCAAAACTGATGGTCTGCCTGATCGGTCTGCGTCGTGAACCGATCCTGTCTCTCTGAACTTGGCTATCAGGCTTCTGACAGAATTTCTGTATGGAGGATCTTCATTTGGAAAAGCCTCTTCGAATCGTTTTCGAACCTCATCTGTGCATTGCCCATTACAGCGAAACGTGTGTTCAACCAGGAATGTTCTCTGTTGCACAGTCAAGACCATTTTGTCAAGAATGAATGAAATTGAACAGCGAAAACAGTGATTTTGTGAAAACATTGTATTCTCGAGCATCGTTCAAGCCATCAGTTGCCTATTCACAGATAATCGTACATCAAACAATGCAATATTAACTGATCGATGCATTAGACATGAATGTAGTCATTGTTTACTGAGTAACTTGGTCATAAATTACGATAATCAGGTGCACAGTTTCTTTTTGAACACTCTGTATATGTTATTATATCTGTCTCACATTGAACCATTGAAAAATTGGTGTTGCTGCTGTCAATCTACTGTACTTCTTTTCATCTCTCATTCTGACTTCTAAAGAAACAATATCACGTGAGCCGATTGAGATTCGCTCCGATTGGGCAGCAGCGACATTGCAAGCCATTGTCGATTAGTGAACACAGCTCCACCGTCTTGCGACAACTCACCGCCTGTACCTTCACCAATTGCAATTATAAGTTCTAAGGCTTCACGTTTCACTTTGTCAGCTGCATCCATAGCGTCGATGCTGGAGAATTCGACGATGACGAAAAACGCGATTTCTGACCAGGCCAGTTGAAACTGAGAGTGATGAATGTGAATTCGCGAAGAAAGAAGAGACATAATTGATCAATCTTAGCTACAGTGAGAACAATTCGATTTCTGAACGGATGATATTGATACTGAAGATTTGATTCGTGGCAAAATTATTTTTGTGTGGAAAACGCGAAGTCTCCAAGAACATCACATTCAGACGGCAGAACATCATTCGTGTTAGCCCGTGTAACTTTCGCTGGGAAGGATTGGAAGATGAAACCGACTTTATTCATTACATTATGGACGAACCATGCTGCGTTTCATTCTCAATTGTACCAACAAAAGAATTCCAGATGATACCAAAGAAATTTCCGCTCGAGGAACTTGAAGGCTATATTTCTGTTATGCCTTCTTCGCGACTTACAAAGAAAAGGAACGTGGACATCGCTGAAATATGGAATCCAAATTTCAGGTCATTACATGAATCTGCACACGAATCCTGTCAAGAGATCGTTATAAGCTGATTTAAAAATTCATTACATTTGATGATATTGAAGAACGAACGAACCTGATGAGACCCTCCTGTGACACGTTTTACACAATGCGATTTGTTTTCGACCGTTTCCGATCAAAAGAAAAGAACAGCTTCGAACCATACTCTTCATCTTTGTGTCGATGCAGAACTATATTCGTTTTCCGAGGAAAGTGGTAGTTTCCAGGCAATATCTTCCAAGGAATGCCTGTCTAAATACGGAATAAATATTTTCAGTATCAACAGACGGTCAAAACTTCATAATCTGCTGGATGTCACCACCTTATCGTGGAAAGAAAGTCATTCGTCAAATAGATCGAAAAAGGTTGAGAAGAAGTTGTACTTGATCTTGCAAAACCATACTTCAGAACTGGCCGTGGCATAACAACCGATAACTTTTTCTCAGCTGTTTCGCTGAATGAGAATCTGTGGAAGAATGGATGACACATATATGGAACATTGCGAAAGAATAAAGGGGAATTCCACCAACGTTTCTTACTACGAGGCAAAAACAAAATTTTTCATCCATGTTTGCGTTTCACAATCGAATGCCAATTGTACTTTACGTCCCAATCAGGTCAAAAGCCAGTTATTCCTCATTTCATCGGAACATCAGCAGCGAGTCGTTGAAAGAGATGATGCAAAGAAACCGAGTATCATCATTGCGTACAACGAAACGAAAGGTGCAGTAGACACTTTTGATAAACTGGTTGCCGGATTTTCCTGTCGTCGGTACACAAACAGATGGACCAAAAATTGTTTCTTTTTTATGTTGGACGCTGCCGCCTATAATTCATTTGTGTTGTTCACTGAAAAAAATCCTGCCGTTCTTAAAAGAAATGTAAAAATACAACGACGCCTTCATCTGGAACAAATGAGCAAGAATTTGGCTGAGAATGCAATCAGACAAAGAATTCAGCAATGGAAAGACACCAATTTTCAATCAATTACGACACAATTGAGGTCAGTTGCAAAGAAGTATGGATATATTGCTGACACGACTGCCTCAGTTTTTGACCATCAAGTGGCATCACTTCCGAGTTCTGGGAGATGTTTTGTTTGCCCGAGAGCTCTTGACAGAAAATGCAAAACTCGCTGCATGGAGTGCAAACGTTTTGTTTGCAAGGAACATTTCAGTGTTACTTGTTCTCTATGCAGTTCTGATGTGCAGCTCTGATGTGCAGTTCCCGGTTCAATTTTTTTTACTGAGTTTTGTTATTAAAAGAACTTGATCCTATAAATGTGTTTTCTTTTTAAAAACATATTTCTACGAAATTAAATAGAGAAATTCGAATGGGGTAAAAAAATACCCCGCTTCGTCGGTGATGTCGCAAAAAATGTCTTCGTCGGGGGAAGGTTAAATGAAATGATATTTGATTTACTTCATTAGCTATTTGATCAAATTTTTCAATCTCATCTAACGTAATAACATTATCATCACATACTCTTTGAAAGTAATGCAATTTGTCATAGACTTCTTTAATATGTAAATGCTTAGTTTTTAATGATTTTCGTTTCTTAGTTATTAAAGATTTATCTAACATTGTAACAAGTGAAGTTGCAAAAACACCCGTACCTGTTAAAGCTGTAGCAACTA
>CAJQUW010008546.1:0-53728 GCA_907163375.1 Prostheceraeus crozeri | reverse complement strand
CGTTCTCCGTTTTCCCATCCGATGCTTCGTTTTGGCTCTACAGTAGGCAGCCATCGCAAAAATTCTAACTCTGTCGTTTTTTCGAAAAATGTTGAAAATTTTTCTCTCCGATTGACTTCAAAATCTCCGATTGACTTGAAACTTACCATGCTGATAGAGAATTTGACGCTGATTCCAAATCTGAAATCCGTTTTCCAATCCGATGCTTCGTTTTGAAGCTACAGCCCAAAACGTCCCAAATTCTAACTCTGTCGTTTTTCGCCAATGTCCCAAAATCTTAAATGGCGTCTCACATCTAAACGAGGACAGATAGGAACAAGCCGATTCTTTCAGTGAATTTGTCTCACTCTTAGCTTTCAAACGAGCTATGGCACGACTAAATCCGTCCACTGGAAGCCAAAATCGAAGCAAGCTCTCCCGAGGGGGGGGGAGTCAGCGAAACTTCCTCTGACCGATTGACTTGAAACTCACCATACCGATAGAGAATTTCACGCTGATTCCAAATCTGAAATCCGTTTTCCAATCCGATGCTTCGTTTTGAAGCTACAGCCCAAAACGTCCGAAATTCTAACTCTGTCGTTTTTCGCCAATGTCCCAAAATCTTAAATGGCGTCTCACATCTAAACGAAGACAGATAGGAACAAGCCGATTCTTTCAGTGAATTTGTCTCACTCTTAGCTTTCAAACGAGCTATGGCACGACAGAATCCGTCCACTGGAAGCCAAAATCGAAGCGAGGTCTCCCGAGGGGGGGGGGGAGGTCAGTGAAATTTTTCTCTCCGATTGCGTTCAAATTCACCATACCGATAGAGAATTTCACGCTGATTCCAAATCTGAAATCCATTTTCCAATCCGATGCTTCGTTTTGAAGCTACAGCCCAAAACGTCCCAAATTCTAACTCTGTCGTTTTTCGCCAATCTCCCAAAATCTTAAATGGCGTCTCACATCTAAACGAAGACAGATAGGGACAAGCCGATTCTTTCAGTGAATTTGTCTCACTCTTAGCTTTCAAACGAGCTATGGCACGACTAAATCCGTCCACTGGAAGCCAAGATCGAAGCAAGCTCTCCCGAGAGGGGGGGAGTCAGATGTCGTTGAAGTTAGCACCAACTTCAACACCAACTTTTTGAATAGAGTTTGTACAGAATAGGAAACCACATGTTTAGGTACTACTGATGACGCACAGTTTGTACAGCCAAAAAGTTTTCCAAAATTCGAACTCTTTCACCTTCAAAATTCAAATTTAAATTCGAAAAATTGGTGCAAGTATTGGTGCTACCTGGTTAGCGAGTTTGTACAGCATTCCGATGGAAAAATTTAGATACAAGAGCAAAAACCTGAGTTTGTACAGCAACTTCCACCACTTTCCTTACACGAACAACCGGAAAAAACCGCCAAAAACCGATTTTTTCAAAAAATGATAAGATTTTCCAGAAAAGTTCTTGGTGCTACATGGAAAATGAGTTTGTACAGTGCTCTAACCGGTGGAAGAGTGTTCTACTAATCCAGTCTGAGTTTGAACACACACTTCTCCGACACTCCAGCACTCCTACGACCGGTAAATACCGGTTATTGTACAGTAACTACAAGAATACTGCCCATTTATGAACAAATCAATTGGTGCTACTTGGAAAATGAGTTTGTACAGTGCTCTAACCGGTGGAAGAGTGTTCTACTAATCCAGTCTGAGTTTGAACACACACTTCTCCGACACTCCAGCACTCCTACGACCGGTAAATACCGGTTATTGTACAGTAACTACAAGAATACTGCCCATTTATGAACAAATCAATTGGTGCTACATTGAAAATGAGTTTGTACAGTGCTCTAACCGGTGGAAGAGTGTTCTACTAATCCAGTCTGAGTTTGAACACACACTTCTCCGACACTCCAGCACTCCTACGACCGGTAAATACCGGTTATTGTACAGTAACTACATCATCGATGCGATGGTTTTGTTTCAAAATTCAATTGTCGGTTGAATCGCTATTCTTCCACCAGTGAAACGAGTTGAAACAATATTCTGTTTCAAGAAATGTTATTGTCCATCAAAATATGAACTCTGCTGAGAATGGTGCACAAAACTCTGGAAAAAGCCCGAGTACTTCATAAAGGTCACGGGTGAATAGCTTGATGTAGGCGGTACTCCAAAAATCAATAGCTGCACCAAATTCAAATGCTTACAAGGGAGAAGGACGACAGATGAATATCGAGTTCTCAATTTTTACATACTCTATTACAGTAGGAAGCACAGCATAGAAAGGTCAGATAGGATAAAAATGACTTGCAACATTTGTGCAATGAAGACCGAATATCTTAGATGCGATGATGATCGGACACTCCGAGGCGCATATAGAAAAACAACTACAAGGTATAGAAAAGAGGAACATCTCTGAAAATGCCTGTACTAAGTTGTGTCAACCAATTGTAGTCAAAACAATTACAAATGCACTTAAAAATCACCGCAAAAAACAGCAATCTTGATAATTAGTGTTGCTTGTAATTCATCACTAATATCTGGAAAACAATCGAAGGTATAATAAATGTAACAACTGGATATACTAGCTGATAGGACAAAACAATGGAAACCGTAGAATACAAAGGGAAAAGGTTTGTCTGCATATGTGAATTTAAGGTACCGCGGTTATGTATAAGTAAAATCCGGAAAACAATCAAAGGTATTGTTAAGAAGACCGATTGCAGACATAATGTCGTATATTTCATTAACACAGCATTACGTTAAAATCGAGACCATCACTCACTACACAAAGGTCTGAACAGCAGTCCACGATCATGTGCATAGCTGAAACACAGTGAATCTCAAGTGTCATGGAAATCTCACGTCACAGGTATAAAAGTGAGAATTGTACAGGCTTGCGTATAGCCTATACGATGAACCTTAAATGACCAAAAATGTGACCAAGCGATAAAGTTTTTAAAATACAAAAGGAAATGGTCGGGATAAGATTAATTACAACAAATTTCATGAATGCTCATGACAAGCGGAATAAAGTAGTGGTCAAAATATTTCAATTTCGTGTTCACACTCAAAAAATGTTGAAGACTTATCGCTCAAACATGAGAGCAGGGGAGTCATAATCGTAGTTGTTGAACAGACGCTCTCTGTAATCAGTCACGCATGTTCAGATACAGTACATGCTCACTAAGTTGATAATTTGAATAATTTCAAATGAAAGAATGTGATCACCAGATGTCTTAACGAGCGGTGTAGAAGGCAACCTACTGATTTTCAAGTTATATCGTTATATCGTACAACCCAAAGTATAGCTCCTTCAAATGAAATATGCGTTACATTGCAATAACCGCAATGTAGGTTATAAACCTTGTATGTAGGTTCAACACAACTGATAGAAATAGGAACTTGATTTTCTGAACCTTAACTGATGATGTTAATCACCGGATGTATCAAAAATTGTATCACAGTCAGGCAGGCTAGTTAGGCTCTCAGTTCAGTAGCCATAAAATGTTGACATATAAAACTTACGGGATATATTCATTGCTAATCTCATTTTTGTTGATTTGTTCATCGTCAAATATTTGAACAATTAGATCTTTTCATGTGCTAATACTAATTAAATGATGCTGTATAAATGAGCGTAAACCTAGCAAACTTACATATTACTTCATTTTCCTATGTGAAAGTTTGTAATTCTATGTGCCATTTAAACATAAACAGCCGCGAATAGATTAAGAAATACAAATACACGCATTTCGCTGCAAAAGATGGAATTTCGACCTTCAGTCATCCGCCAAATTTTTAAATCAACATGTGATAGTTAAGTGACCTTGATCGTTGATTGTAGATGAAAATATTGAACATGCAGTGTATAAAAATATTGCAGGATTATAATTACGATAGGCTGGCTTGGGGAAATGCATCATTAGGTAAATGCGATTAGGTTGTAGCCCAAACCAATAGCTCATAGCCAAGAAACCGTTAAGTTTGCATCCATATGTGCCTGCATATAGCCAATCTCTTAGATTGGCAGATAGCCAATATCTAAGGCATTTTATTTCGCAAAAGTATTGCATACCACCCTGGCACTTGGTGAAAGATTTGGCAGTTTTTGAAAATTGGGCCTTATTTGCTTTACTCTGCAACAAATTTTTGTTTGCTGTCAAGAGAAGCAAGCTGGAATTAAATATGGGCGACCTTTTATATCACAGTAAGATGTCAAGTTCATCCACACGAAATAGCGGATTCGATCGAATACCTCTTCATTATTCACGTAGCCCGATCGATTTTGGTAGTGAAAACCAGGTCCGGGGTAAATGCGACAAGGCCCATCGAGATAGGTGCGACAACGTGCAAAATTTTGATTTTTGTCGCTTAAGTTTTTGATACACTCCTGCATGTGTCAATAAAATCGTCACCAACATATTTTGAAATCATATGTCTCAAACGACAATAGGATGCAATGCTCAAGATCCAAACTTGTTTCGAGTTCATGGATTTCGATCGATTAATAACAGCTAGGTGCCATTTCAAGTCAATCAAACGAAAGGATCTACGTCCAGAAAGAACGAGAAACCTTTACGATATTTAGGCCTAATTCTGATATTCTTTTCTCTAATGCGCTCGTATATTTCTAAAATAGGCTAATTCTGTTTTTGAACGTATATCAGTTGTAGCATTTCATACATGTATCCTATTTAAAAATAGGCCTATTCAGCTTCAAAATACGCTTACATACTATAAACACTGCCCATTTTTATCTCACATAAACATAAATCTACACTAGGTGACATGCCACGCGTTATTCAGGCGCAATTACGGAACACCCCAAACATCCGTGGTTAAGGACATTCTATTCTTCTACCCGCGTATATATGCGCTGCACTAAGAGTCAGAAATCACTTGATCTGATGCTGTTAAAACATGGGAGATGTTTAAGAATACGCGCGGGCGAGCGTTTATAGTTTGCGCGTCGTCCACGGTTGTCTGCGCTGCCACTTGAACCACTAATATGAACCGCTAAGCATGTTCTGTCTTCCCTCAACATGAAATTGAGGTCCTATCACATTGTTTAGCCTCTGATACAGGCAGACACATGAGACGCAAAGTCTATATAACAGGACTGCCAACTATACTTACTTATATAACTTATATTGCAGCAATATCCCGCATAGCCACGAATGTTTGGGGTCATGTGTAATTACGCGTGATTGAGCGTGGCATGTCAACTAGTGTATCGAAATAATGATCTAGATCAATTCTGCAATCACAAATAAACCAAGATCCACTTCTATATGTGAAAATGTCTATTCTAGGTGGCGATAAGTTAGCACTTAGGATTTCCTTGTAAAGATCAGTTGCTCTCTTACCAAGATAGGAGCGAAACACATCACCGTCATTTCATACAACATTCCCAACACATCACCGGAGTTTAATTCGCAAATCTATATGAAAACGTACTCAGATGCAAAATCACCCAGGCCATGTCGTATTTGCCCCAATCATGAGGTAAAAGAGACTTTGAAGTCACTTACTTTGACATCCAACTTAGAGAAACTTATCATTCCATCATAAATGGGCAGTATTCTTGTAGTTACTGTACAATAACCGGTATTTACCGGTCGTTGGAGTGCTGGAGTGTCGGAGAAGTGTGTGTTCAAACTCAGACTGGATTAGTAGAACACTCTTCCACCGGTTAGAGCACTGTACAAACTCATTTTCCATGTAGCACCAATTGATTTGTTCATAAATGGGCAGTATTCTTGTAGTTACTGTACAATAACCGGTATTTACCGGTCGTAGGAGTGCTGGAGTGTCGGAGAAGTGTGTGTTCAAACTCAGACTGGATTAGTAGAACACTCTTCCACCGGTTAGAGCACTGTACAAACTCATTTTCCATGTAGCACCAATTGATTTGTTCATAAATGGGCAGTTTTCTTGTAGTTACTGTACAATAACCGGTATTTACCGGTCGTAGGAGTGCTGGAGTGTCGGAGAAGTGTGTGTTCAAACTCAGACTGGATTAGTAGAACACTCTTCCACCGGTTAGAGCACTGTACAAACTCATTTTCCATGTAGCACCAATTGATTTGTTTATAAATGGGCAGTATTCTTGTAGTTACTGTACAATAACCGGTATTTACCGGTCGTAGGAGTGCTGGAGTGTCGGAGAAGTGTGTGTTCAAACTCAGACTCGATTAGTAGAACACTCTTCCACCGGTTAGAGCACTGTACAAACTCATTTTCCATGTAGCACCAATTGATTTGTTCATAAATGGGCAGTATTCTTGTAGTTACTGTACAATAACCGGTATTTACCGGTCGTAGGAGTGCTGGAGTGTCGGAGAAGTGTGTGTTCAAACTCAGACTGGATTAGTAGAACACTCTTCCACCGGTTAGAGCACTGTACAAACTCATTTTCCAAGTAGCACCAATTGATTTGTTCATAAATGGGCAGTATTCTTGTAGTTACTGTACAATAACCGGTATTTACCGGTCGTAGGAGTGCTGGAGTGTCGGAGAAGTGTGTGTTCAAACTCAGACTCGATTAGTAGAACACTCTTCCACCGGTTAGAGCACTGTACAAACTCATTTTCCATGTAGCACCAATTGATTTGTTCATAAATGGGCAGTATTCTTGTAGTTACTGTACAATAACCGGTATTTACCGGTCGTAGGAGTGCTGGAGTGTCGGAGAAGTGTGTGTTCAAACTCAGACTGGATTAGTAGAACACTCTTCCACTGGTTAGAGCACTGTACAAACTCATTTTCCATGTAGCACCAATTGATTTGTTCATAAATGGGCAGTATTCTTGTAGTTACTGTACAATAACCGGTATTTACCGGTCGTAGGAGTGCTGGAGTGTCGGAGAAGTGTGTGTTCAAACTCAGACTGGATTAGTAGAACACTCTTCCACCGGTTAGAGCACTGTACAAACTCATTTTCCATGTAGCACCAATTGATTTGTTCATAAATGGGCAGTATTCTTGTAGTTACTGTACAATAACCGGTATTTACCGGTCGTAGGAGTGCTGGAGTGTCGGAGAAGTGTGTGTTCAAACTCAGACTGGATTAGTAGAACACTCTTCCACCGGTTAGAGCACTGTACAAACTCATTTTCCATGTAGCACCAAGAACTTTTCTGGAAAATCTTATCATTTTTTGAAAAAATCGGTTTTTGGCGGTTTTTTCCGGTTGTTCGTGTAAGGAAAGTGGTGGAAGTTGCTGTACAAACTCAGGTTTTTGCTCTTGTATCTAAATTTTTCCATCGGAATGCTGTACAAACTCGCTAACCAGGTAGCACCAATACTTGCACCAATTTTTCGAATTTAAATTTGAATTTTGAAGGTGAAAGAGTTCGAATTTTGGAAAACTTTTTGGCTGTACAAACTCTGCGTCATCAGTAGTACCTAAACATGTGGTTTCCTATTCTGTACAAACTCTATTCAAAAAGTTGGTGTTGAAGTTGGTGCTAACTTCAACGACATGGGAGTCAGTGAAAATTTTCTCTCCGATTGCGTTCAAATTCACCATACCGATAGAGAATTTCACGCTGATTCCAAATCTGAAATCCGTTTTCCAATCCGATGCTTCTTTTGAAGCTACAGCACAAAACGTCCCAAATTCTAACTCTGTCGTTTTTCGCCAATGTCCCAAAATCTTAAATGGCGTCTCACATCTAAACGAAGACAGATAGGAACAAGCCGATTCTTTCAGTGAATTTGTCTCACTCTTAGCTTTCAAACGAGCTATGGCACGACTAAATCCGTCCACTGGAAGCCAAAATCGAAGCGAGCTCTCCCGAGAGGGGGGGGAGGTCAGTGAAATTTTTCTCTCCGATGGCGTTCAAATTCACCATACCGATGCAGAATTTCACGCTGAATCCGAATCTGGCCTCCGTTTTCTCATCCGATGCTTCGTTTGGGCGCTACAGACCAAAACGTCCCAAATTTTAACTCTGCCAAAATTTTGAAGAAACATTTTTTCTCGCCGAATGACTTCAAATTCACCATACCGATGCGGAATTTTACGCTGATCACGAATCTAAAGTCCGTTTCACCATTCCACCACGCCAACCTAGACGGTCGCCCACGTCCACCTAGACGGTCGCCCACGTCAACCTAGGCGGTCGGCCACGTCAACCCATACGAGACCAACACATCCGAGTCTCACACTCTGTCCTTTTCGAGGGGGGGAGGGGGAGGGGGGGAGGGGGCGGGAGTCAGCGAACATGTTGTGAACGTGAACCAACCTGGCCGGCACACCACGACAGACCACAACCTCTGTCGTTCCAGAGGGGGGAGGGGGAGGGGGAGGGGGCGCGCCGGTCGAGTGTTCGCCGTTTTCTTACTACTATCATTGATTAAAAAAAGTTTAAAGCTTTTTATTTTTATTCTTTTATTTTTATTTTTTTTATTATAATCAATATCATTCTACAACATATCGAGAAAATGAAGAAATATAAACTTACTGTTTAACGAAAGCCCCATAATGTGTTTCTTCAACCTGTGAAACTTTCAGACTAATCGGTAGGCTGTAATAGGAGAGCTATCATCTACAGTAGACGTTTTTAGCGACTTTTGGGACACGCTGTATTTGTATAGTACACTGACTCGCTAATGCTACCTACCGCTGTTGACAGGAGGAAGTCGCTATCGCTTAGGTGCCGATGTCGAATTAAGCTGCAAAGGACTGCATACTTAAAAGCCACATAATAACTTATTTTTCATTTGGATAGTGACTTGAGTAGATTCACTGCATGAAATACATACTTTGTATGTAGTTATAATGATGATAATTTCTATTACAAACTTAAGCTCGTGCGTCATGATTACAGTGATGATAGTTTATCGAAACAAGTGAATGATTAATCACACCTGCCTGTAACTGAACATAAAACAGAGTTATAAAAGTTGTCATAAACGTTTTGAAATGTAGAGATACTAAATCAGAGATGTACCAATTAATTCCTGATTGGGATCCTGCAGTCATTTTATGCCGCCAATCAATTAATTGCAACTATTCTATCATATCAATTAATATTTTGATAGGAAGATGATTGCGACCAATTCATTGCAATGGAATTAATTTTTGATGGTCCTGAATCACAGAGTGTCTTTTCAACAGGCTACTCAGCAGCTTTCATCAGAATTTAGCCCTCGTCTCATTTCTGCCTTATAATCAAGACACCTATTTCTAACTAAATTGATTTTTCAAGATAAACGTACGACTACTAAGTTCTCACCATGTGCTGTTCTATCATGTTCTTTGCTGGACAACGTAAGACGTATTTGCTGATGGACATGCATTCACGCTCATCACATACACAGCTATGCGCACATACATACATACATGTACGTGGTTGCAAGCGTACTTGATATACACAAACACGCATGTCAAGATACACATGATTGATGAAGTTCCATCAAGGACATTTGTATCATAGAAATTGAAAGTTGCATCAGCTGAAAGGAGTTCTTGGGCTACCAGAGATAAGCTATCGGTTCTCTCGACAGATAAATTTTCAGTGGATTTCAGATCATGAAACCAATTACTTCTGATCTACATGTCGGTTGATAATTTAGCAAATGAGACACTCATTGAAGCTCACTTCTGAGCAGTATATTTTTTGATTACTTCTTCTTACCTTCCTTTGCTTTGAAAACTTTTTGTCCCATTGAGTTTTTCACGACGTATTTGTTTTGTGTTTCGTATCCCGACATCACTAAAATGCACATTATAGATACCGATATGTGGGAACTTGAAACATTTTCAGTAAACTATCAACGACTCACTTTCAAACAATTCAACCTTTTGTTTGACGAGAAGCTGGTCCAAGGTTGTCAAATACTCTAATCCAGGTGGACAATTGGTTGGGATGGCTGTTGGTCGCTCCATTAGAACCTCCGGAGCTGGAAGATGTAATTTTAAGAGTTAACTTCGCATGCACTGATTTTAGTGGACAAGAACTAAAGAGACAGGTATAGAGAGCCATTTCGAAAAACATCCTAATTGCAATCATTCACATAAAAACCAAAAAAAGGAATGTTTGTCTTCAAAACAAAATTGTCTTTTATGAGTTTTATTCAAGTTTACCTTACACATTGATTAAGGCTGTAGCAACCGAAATACAGTGTTACAGAACTCGATAAGTAAAGCTCTAAAAGCTTTCTTAGCTATCATGGACACTTACTGAATATGCGCTGTTCAAAGAGATTTATGAAATAGGCTACCTTATATCAGCATTCCATTCTTCATTTATTCATTTTATATCGAAACACATCACATGAGGGTGATTTATCACAAAAGTGATTTCTGCAACTCTTCATTAATGTCACGAAAACTTGCTAAAAATGCATGCGTTTATAAACAGTCTAATCTTAATTTTAAACTACGCTGGACTCAATTCCGTCAGTGGATGATTCCAAAACAGAGGAGCTGCCACACAAAAAGCTCCGCCACAGAAGATTGCATGAGAATTACACCTCCAACATTCTGGCCTCAGCAAAACGGAGTCCATCGATTGGGTTTCTTTGTGGTTTCTGTCACAAGAACAGGCAAAGTCGGCGCAATACTCTGAATACGCTGAAAGATCAGATTTCACATGCGCCTTTCTATTCGCCCCGTTTTTGAAGTGGATTTGGAACCGGAAATATTTCTGAGAAACAAGCCCGCTCGGGTCCGCTGACCATAAATCCGCACCCGGTTCGTGACAATATCGAATTCTCAGACCCGGTTCCGTTAGTACAAAATATCATGACGGCCGTCATAAAAACATCAGCAAATGTACATGTATGTAGTGTATTAATAATGTATGTAGAGTATGATGTATGAGCCACAGCATATAAAGTATAAAATACCGGTCATTAAAAGCCAATGTGAATGTATCGCAATATAGTACCTATTATACTAAGTAAATTTCTTATCAATTCGATCTTCTACCGAGTTGAAGAGCTCTCATCGACGATCGCAGTCGACGGTATCTGCTATAACGGACAGACGTCGCTTGAAAAGTGAGAACTTCAAGAATAGAAGTGACCGTCGACCACAACAGTTTGATGCCTAAAGCAATTGGGCGATGCAACATTGCCACTAGCGTTCTCAATGGAATCGTGATGTTTGGATTGATGTGGTGCTTGTCTGTATTAGAAGCCGCGATATCCGCTTCAGAATTTCGCGGATGAAGTCAGTTGAAGCTAGAGAGTAATCAGTCCAAAATGTGTGAATGTTTTATATTAGTATTACGCTTGAAGTGCAACTCAAAAAATATGTCCGACGTGCAAATATTAGGCTAAACTGGTGATGACACAAATTACCTATGCCTATAGTGTTGTTTTAATCCATTCGTATGGATAGTTTTTGTTATACTTGACTTGTAAAAGTTGTGTATAATGACTAGTAAAATCAGTAGTATACGTATATTTCATTCTCCTGAAAAATTATCCTATAAACGATGCCACTTTGAAATTGCACCAGATGATGATGAAAGCATGATAAACACGTGTTTGAATTTCAGTTGATTCCGCAGTTCAACTGGTTGTGCCGAGCCACAGAACGATACAAATAATTTCATTTCAACCTTTATCTTCATTCATTGACGGTTGTGTTCAAATAAGAACAACAAAGTTTTTGCAAGCGATATTTGGAATACATGCTGTTTTGTACATACATGTAGAATGTTGCATACTTCGCCCTGCATTGGCACTCGTCATGCAATGTCAAGTAGGCATCGATCATTTAATGCCTCAGAGTCAAAAACGCAAGCAATGGGTCGTTGTGCAACAGGATTAGAGACATTCGCTTTCCTTCTCTGCAGAAGTTTTCAAGAAGTCTTCTTACGTCACTGCCAACAATACATGGAGAGTTGATGAAACGTATACCAAGGATAAAACAGGCTATTCAAAAAAAAATTTGAGACACGTCATACTAAAGTATAGTATCTAAGAGCAATCAGACATTCTTTTCATTATCGAAATATTGTCTCGTACCGTGAATATTGGGTTCATTTCAAAGGTGACTAAGGAAATTGTGAATTGTAGGAATGCACATAATTTCAGTATGATATGCAGTGCAGCAGCAGAATGTTGAAACATAAAAAATTCAGGTGATTTCAAATGGTATTCAATCGAGAAGGGACAAATATTTCAGCTAAAAAATTACTACCAATTCCTATAAAAAAACCAAAGACACATTATATTCACTTGACTGTGAAGCTGCTACACAAAAGAAGGTAACAAAATAGACGAGTACACCATTTTTCGTGATACAAAATGCTGTAAAAGTTAGTAGATCAGTGTAATAGCCCATTTTGATGTCCTCGTTTTGTACGTGGCGGAAGTATCTTTTCTTTCTGCTCGTACAGATTACATTGCACAAAAAAATTTCATGTCTCAAAGTTTTACAAAATAGCACCCTTCTTCATTAAAAAAATACTTTGCATAGACCAACCACGTAAATCAATTTGAATCAATGTATCAACCCTACGTAAATGCAAATGTGATGGTGGAAGGCAAAAAAAAGAAAATTTTGTTATCATGTTATCATGTTGCATGCTCATTTGTAAGTAGCATAACATGGAATTGAAATGAGAGTCATTGGATAAGACACAAAATAACAAAAACTGCAATTACATAAGTCAAAACAGTTTCGGCAAGCCTATATTTTACACTTGAACAGCTCTTCGGGTTGATAAATATACACTTCATATGTCTAGAGCATCAGAATTCCACTGCAGATTTTACAATTTTGCGCGATATTATGAACCATGTCGAATGGGGTCTAATCAAGATAATTCAACATTGATAACGATAATTATTCATTCTCGGTTTGGGGAAATCTGTTTTCACGCTAAGGAACAAGTCAACATTTGAAGCATATGCATTCAGACATAAAGTACTTATCAGAGTTTGTTATTGTTATTTTAATTCAGGAGGCGTGGATAATAATAATAATAATAAGTGTGTGACCTCCCTCAGTCCTGGTAAGGCTCCGAGGTCCGGGTGATTACGCACACCGGCCGAAAAAGTATGTAAGATGTGTATTAAAAAATAATAAGCGCATATTTTCAAACCAAATGAGAATCATGCAGAGGTTGATGCAAGAAAATGTCAAAAAAGTACTGTTGCAGAAAAGGTATGAAATTAGGAGAGACTCGCTAAAATAAAATCAGTAGATAAATTAGTATGAATATTTTGCTGGTTTTATGGATTGATCTTCGCACACTGTTAAGCAAAAATGTCCGCATGATAAATGTCGGAGATTGATTGGATACATTTTCTGAGTTTAATGCTCACTACAAGTAATTTGTCCTGACAAAAAATAGTTAATAATGGCGTTTAATGTGAAAATAATACTAAAATATCTGTTTTCGCATAATATCTGCATAAGGCCCATATTCATGAGGCGCAAATGAAGATCCGAAATTGTGAATGTGGTCCATAGCCTTGGGAAGTACGTATTGGAGGTACAAAAAAGAACTATATTGTCGATTGTCGATCCGATGCATTTATAAGTAGTGCTGCGAGGATATTTCACAGATTATAAAATGCATCCCTTGATTATTGAAATGACAAAGGCATCTAGGGTTAATGGCTATTAGAATTAAAAATATAATTGTCAAATACTTATCAGAATAGAAATTTTTGAGAAAACTCAAGCATTCTTGCTATCACTGAACATTTTGGTCCCAAACGTTCTTCAAGAAACTTCACATAAATTGATAAATCAACCAAGGAACTGCGTGAAAAAAATTCTTATTGAAGCAGTGATGAAAAGTGAAGCACAGATCAGGAGGGATATCAGTAAAGGATTGATAAGGTACTGAAGGTAAGGGAAGAATGTTTGTCTCATAATTCATTTGACTCATTTCAATCCCTAAATGTGCATATCCATACGAAGCCTTTTGTACATTTAAAACGGACCTTTTGTACATTTTCAGGGGTTATCAAAAATTTCAATCATTTAATTGAAATGGCAATTACAAAGCGATCAATTGACTGTAATTGAAGTTCTATGCAATCAATTCATTGACATCAATCAATCTGTAGGATGGAGAATCCTTTAAGCAGATATTGGACACCTCGCAGTTGTCCGTGATATTTGCTGTAATAGTCCATGAATACTGAACTCCTAGACATTAGAAGCGTGTGCGCGCGTGTCGCGTTATGCTGTCAAAAACACGCTTTCTTGTGACTAGTAGACGATTGTGAAACAAAAGATTGTCCAGGTACTAGAATTTTCAGTGCAAACTTCTTCATGATCACGTACCATGTGTAGGATCAGTCGCTCACTCGATATTAAAGATGCATAAAAATTATCCACTGAGCATCTGAATGATGCTAACATAATTTTAGCATAATTGCGGACAAATGCATCAAACAGAAATTTCTTTCTCAGCAAGCAATTTTTTGTAATAAGAATATGAATCAATCAATGGAAATAGAATAATTGAACACTGAGTCTTCAATTAACGTTTATTTTGAAAATACATAATCAAGTTCTTTTTACAGGCAGAGTAAATTTAAAAGTCACAAGACATAGTCAATTTCACTAAGAGGTCTCGATCGAGGTATGCATGACATAATGCTAGTTGCATTTCCCCTTTGAACGGCTAAGCTCAGACGTTGCTTCAGGAACTGAGTTGCTCTGGTCTCTCCGGTGACTTCACTTATTCTTCTTCCGAGCATCCTCACGAGGGCTCGAGCGTCAGTTCCCCATGCTCCGAGAGTCTCCATCGCAAAAGGACAAAAGCAAAAATCATGAGCTAGACTCTCATACTTCCGTCGCTTCTTATCTTCTGCTTTCGATGCCAGAATTCCTCCACCTTGTCTTGAATTTGGGATGTTGCTAGTGGCGAGTGTATCCACGCATGTGAAATCCCACATTAAAGCTCTACCGGACTTCCAAGGTATCAGAGTCACGCCATCCGGTCTTTTGCCGTCATCACGACTAAGGCCGTGAGGTTCAAGGACAGCAGGTATCCCGGCGGTGGCAAATGATCGTCTGATAATGTCATTTGCTTCACTGTGTCGAATAATTCGTCCACTGTTCAGTTTACAACTCAAACCGTGATTGCCGTAAAGATCGACGTCGGCACCACATCTGCATTTGTGAGGAAAACACACAGGAGCTCCTAGTCGTAGAGCGATGGCAATTCGCAGATTCTCGTTGTTGAGTTGCACTGAGTTGCATCCTCAGTTGAAAAATGAAAATAGACCTGAATGGCTGCTATTTCATCCAATATCAGCAGTCATCAGCGGCATGAGTCAATTAGTTAATTCATATACATTGGAATTTGCTGACCAATAAATCAATTGACATTAGAATTACTGGGCAATCAATTAACTGATATCGGAACTGAGCTATCAATTGATTGACACAGGCATAACCGAGCAAGCAATCAACTGATTGACATTGGAATTACCGAGAAATCAATTGATTGACATACGAATCACCGAGAAATCAATTGATTGACATTGGAATTACCGAACAATCAATCAATTAACATTGGAATTACAGAGCAATCAATTGATTGACATTGGAATTACTGAACAATTAATTAAGTGACATTTAATTCATTTTTGAAAATCCCTGCAAATAATACGGACCCTTGTAAAAAATGGAACTCATGGTCACTGGATAGCGACTCGTTGGATTTATGTCCTTTTGGACCTTATAGTACCTACAACAAGGACTACTTTGCTTGACAGTGTACTGAACAATCGTCATTCAAGACACATCAAAACAATTATTTGGTCAACCAAGTCCAGGATAATACCGCAAATGCTTTGTATTGTAGGTTCACTCAGAAAAATGAATCGGTTACGGTGTTAAAAAGTCGGAAATAATATTTTCATCAATAACGCACACAAAAACTAATAGAACCGTAATGTTAGTACTTTTGGTGGATCGTTAGAATGACTGATAGAAATGTTTATCGACATACAAATAGACTATCAACCGTTCCCAAATCTGCGCTACAGGGTGATTGCTATCTCCGTGACACTTGGCAGATTTGCTGTTGCAGATAATGAAAACGGCTTGAAAACCGATGTTGTTATTGCAGATAAACAAACAGACTGTCCTGATCACAAAATGATATTCACAGAATATATTTTAGGTGCATCACGTTTTGTTTAATGAAGACGAGAATTTAGCAAGGCACTGTGAATTGAGATAGACCATACTTCTTTAATTCGACTTCTTATTTCTAATATATTCTGAAAAGTGTATACGGTATCCATATCACTTACGTGTATGATGTATTTCTGTCATTCATAGCTGATTGCTTCAGTCTCTACCAAACCATTTCATCTCGTCTGATCGACATTAATTATGATCTCCTACACTGTAAACTGTAGGGGACTAGCTTAGGCACGAAGCCGAAATTTCGTGCCAGTTAGCGCTTTTCTAGTTCCTCGAGGTGCCACTAGGCACTAATAGGCACCAAACCAAATATTTGCGAAAAGGTTTGGTCCTCTAAAGAGGATGGATGTATGGTACCGAAACTTATATCACCCGGAATGTACATTGATGCAGTAAAATCCCTTAAATATGTTCAAATAGGAATGTTCACAAATAGACCTACAGACATTTAAGAAAAGTACGGCGTATCTGTGAGCACCCTGTATATCAGACATACGCAGCATGATGCAGCAAAAATACAAATTTAACACAACTGAACCACAATATGCTGTGCAATTCTGCGTTGAAACCGCGAGGCCATTTTAGATGGTCGTGAATTTCACAAAAATGAAAACTGTACTTTCAAATTGGGGGTTCATCACAAGTAGCCTACATGAAAATACCTCGATGTGACCAAACAAGTGTCACAAATTAGGTACGATTAGCATCAATCACTGCATAACAGGTTTCACCCTCCTGCGCGATTCAAACTCACCAGGAGCTGCTCCGAAGGGCATCACTGAAATTTATGAACGTAAAACAATGAAGTTTAATGCGGAGAGAGCGGAAATGCCCTTATAAATTTATCAGAGATTGTCCATGTTAATTCCATGGTATATATATTCAAACAACATAAACTTCCGCTCTGTAGCATGTCATAATTTAGTACCAGTTGACTAGTAGGCCTAAACCAGGAATCATGTATTAACTGAGGCTTTTCGTGTCAATATTTGTGATATTAGTGAATATGAGTCGGCAAGTTAAATATACGTACGTGTAATAGCTGCATGATAAAAAGATCTAATACGTCTAATAGATTGGTGCCTGAATAATCCGCTGAAACATAGAAATTCGTTGTAATAGAACCTCTAGAATGGAAGTTAAGCTTCATGAAATACATAATAGTGGCACAAAATTTGCACGCATTTTATCTTAGATAATATCAAGTGCATCAACGGCTGCATCATTGGGTTTAGAATCAGTCACATGCGTAATTCTGATCCTTTCATTGGTGGTTCATGCCCCAACTTAGTTCTCCCGGATGTGCTGCGACTTTGTTACCTTCCCTTCTAGTCAGCTTCAGATAGACAATACATGTATATTTCTATGGACGCATGTGACTTTAAAATGACATGCGTGCATAATGACATGTACTTGGATAGGCAAGGAATGTAAAATTGACCATAAACAATGCATGTAAAAGTAACATAGAGTCATCCGGATTTTTGTTCGAATATGGAAAGAGAAAAACTCGTACACTGCGATTTATATCAAAGTGACCAAATAATGACAACTACTTATTTTTTATCTAGTCATTTCCTTTACATCAAATGGCACATGAAATGAAATGGTGCTGGATTGTCATGTCATGTCTCTGCTTTAATAGCAAAAGCGCAAGATTTCGTCAATTTTGCGATGCCTTTTCGCCAGCATAATTACACACACACACTCTAGCAGCCCAGTCTTCGATGGAAAATACTGCATTTCACTGCTCCATTGAGGATGAGCTGCAGCTGTGGTTAAAAGCGCACTAAATGGGGCCTATGGTGATGGAGACCCTAGATCTTGCTATTTCAACCCATATTTTCAAGTTCGAAAAATCTCACTGCCTTTACTGTGAGTTTGTCGATAGGTCTACATCAATGGCACCCATGTCATCAACAACGCTAATGTCAGAATATGACAGAAAGGAAGTTTATCACCAACCATCAGTCTAGTTCTAAATCCTGAGTGTTAGCAGCCGCAGGTTACACCCAGGTTATTGTGCGAAATCAGTTGTTGTACAGCTTTCAACTTGCTCAGCCGGTCATAAACTAACTTGAGTCATTCCAAGGCGCATTGATGAGTCCTTGTTGGAGAAAGTGCAGCGTCTACGGTTTTCAAGGCATTCAGCGCTTTAATTCCCTGAGCTTTTCGAAACACTAAGCATTATTCTTTCAGCCTTACATAAGCAGTTCATGCACTTTCTATGATTTTGTTAGACCTGCTAGCACAATAGGAAGAGTTTTCAGCGTGTGAACATTACTAATCTTTTTGAAATCAAAGTGAAAATCAATTTTGTTGTTTATAAAGTTGCAGTCGCTATTCAAAGAGAATGAATGTCACCATGACTTACAGTCAATTACTTGCAATCAGGGGTCACCAAAAATTAATTGCAACTACAAATTTTAATCTGGGAAATTGATTGCGGCAGGAATCAATCAATTAATTGCAATTTTTCATTACATCAGTCAATGTAACTGTAATCTTTTGATCGCGACAATCAATTAATTCAATGCAAATACTTTTTGATAACCATTGCTTGCAATCATTGAAATAATTTGCTGGAGTCACTTGGAACTGAGAGACTGGTGATTTCCATTACTTTTTTCGGAACCTTGCTGACTGCAGCACATCCTGATATTCAGCTTGCATGAAAAGGAAAGTAACTTACGCATCTGACCATATCCCGGCACAGTATTCATTCCGTAACCGGGAGGAGCACCTTGCTGTTGCTGCATGGGCATTTGCTGCTGTTCATTTGGGTTGGGAGCAACCGCAGTCATTCTGCAAGAGGAAATAGCAATTGACTGTAGCCTCCTGCACTTTCCAAAGGTGTGGAAACGATTAACAGTTTACTATAGAAATATTGCAAATTAACGGTCATCAGCAAAAGTTAATTGACAGTAATGTAGTTCCCTTGTTTTGCTGTCCATAGCAATATCAACGGTTTGACGAAATGATATGATTTTAGATAATCTCTTCGGCAATGAGTTTCTTGCGCTTGTCATGGACAAAAAAGGGTTCTAAAGTAGTTAGTAAAAGGAATAGTTTAGCGGATTAAAAATGTTGCTTAAATTTGAGTCACCTTATCCTTTTAAGTGCAGAGATTTTATCTATACTACTGAATAAATGATGAAGGCATGCGATGATGAAAGTAAAAAGGAAAAACGCATCGCATATTTCTTTGCGAGTCTACCTGAGGGAGATGCCATGATTGTCGACAAGTGCAGTTTTTTATATTTTCGGTCCGGTCAGTTTTATTTAATATTCGGAGGCATTTCAACAGAGTTGAAATGGGGTAGGATGGATGAATCGGAAATAAACAGAATCATTCACATATGATCAAATGAACACAAGCAGCATTGCCAAGTGGCGAAAATCAAAGGTTGGGAAATTTCATCAATTCTCTGTATGCAGCTGCTGTCAATATGAGATAAGAAAAGAGAGTTGCGCATGTACTTGTAATTGTCATTAAAAAATGCAAGAAATCTGATGCCTTTGGTTTTTTCCAACATAGGCTTGCAACTGTACCTTAATTATTAATTTAGATACTTTTGAGTCAAAGATTTTTGAGTAAGATTATGACTCAGTCGCACATTTTGCATCATTTGCTTCCCAACATGTCTACTTCTGATCGATTTCTCTTGCATATGCGTAGAACTGTCCGTAGAAGTAATAGTTTCATTTTAAAGGTCTGCTCTATGTACAACAATCCTTTTCAGAGGAAATAATTTTGTGAATTTAGATTTGTAATCAAACTTTTTGATTTTGTCTTTGCAATTTTACTTGTAACTTGTCGATTTTCATTCACTTCGAAATAAAACGTTTTATATATATATATATATATATATATATATATATATATATATATATATATATATATATACATGTAGATGACTGTTAGATGTTTCAGCAAGGTGGGAAATCTATGTAAAGAGCGTTGTGTTCTAAAAATTAAATCTATTTTCAAAAGTTTATTAATATGTCGGTACAGCAACCGGCTGTTGAAACATTTGTGTAAATAAAGAAAATATCTGCAAAAGTCGCTTTTGTCATGTATATTTAAAACACAGATGATTGTGCATCCAAACCTTATTAAGCACCATGAATCGCAGCAAGCGCTACCGTGGCCTTGACCTGACTGAAGAGTTTCATACACTGAAGAGTTTCATACATGAAAGAGAGCGACCAGTGAATTTTACTAATCTCTTCTGCTGGACAGTGCTGTCAAATGAGAGATTGGTTGTCAAGTTATTAGATCATTTCTGCGGTTGTGAAAGTAAGACATCACTAAGAAAACGCAGCTTATATCAAGAGCTTCACAGACAAATACTTTTCGGTGTTAGGTGTGAATAATCACTAGAACCAGAACAAGATGAAACCAAAAGCTTGCCGATTTGAATGAATCTAGTGACATTGTTGAACAAAAACCACATGAGCGATGAATTTCGCTCATGAAATTCGATGAAGAAAACAATGATCATAACATACTGAAAGGTTGTGCAAAAAATTGGGGTCAAAATCCAAAACGATGGGGTCAAGCCCAAGTTTAAATAGATGAATGAAATCAAGTAAAAGAAGTGCATTCTTTGTATTTTGTGCTGACATAAAGATTTTTCTATGGGACAAAATTCCTATTGGACCCATGAAAAGTGTGGTATTAGTGGAAAACGAATTATTATTGCTATACTTGTAACTAGTAGCCTAAATATATGTATTACGTCATAATGTTTTCTTGTAATTTTACCTACACTGATATGCTGGCAAATTAGAGATCTTTGATTTATGATTGAGTTACACATTGCTCACAGCAAAGCAATTGTTTTCATTTTATCATTCAGAAATATAAACCAACTTGGGAAACATTATAGCTGCGCAGTAAGTGCATGGTTAAACATATTTAGAATGTGAAATCGGAATGAATTTATTTTTGGATAAATGTCGGCTATCGCAGAAAGTTAAGGGTGTGAAGATATAAAATATACGGAATACATAAAAATTAAATGTGCACAAATGCTGATCAATTTTTGTAACTTGATCTGTGAATATTCAGCGTTAATAGAAAACCCAAGTTTTGTATCACTTACCTAAGGTCTACCCAAAACCCAAGGTCCAACCTTGTATACTGTCATAGATATGTGAAAACGCGACATCTTTGAAAGACAAATTGCATGTGAAGCATTCTCCTCTGATGATGTTCTATCCTTTTTTAACCTCTTATTTTCAACGTGTTGGATCATACCTTCATCTTCATGAAAAGTGTTTTTGATCTGCTACACCACAAATTTCTAAAGTACTATGTCAAAACATTATCTTCAAATTGGATACCGCAGAAGCTCATATAGTTATGAAAGATAAATTGATTGTATGCTAATGACAAAGGATGTGTCGTTCAGTATTGCCAAGAATTTAATGTACCGTAGTTCATAACTTCAGTAGGATTCTTCCTGTTTGGCATGCGCTCTGAGATAGGCTACTTAGTATTATGCCTACTTCTCACTGACCTCTGCACTAAACATCAGTAATGCAATTCAACAAGTGGAAGTTCCAATTTCACATGATTTTGAAATTTTGTACGAGTGCGTGCGGAAGGGGTGAGATATATAGGGAAATATTTTATAAACTTATTTTTAATTTCTGTTATTTATGAAAAATATTTTATAATATATATAAGTGAAATATTTTATAAACTTATCATGATAGTTGATAAAATTCTTGCATTTAAGCCTCTAATGCCCAATTCACACGTTAAAAAGAAGCATATTATCGTCCTGTTTATAATTAGACGATTTTTATTGCTTTTGTGTCTCTCTTAGTCTCTTAAATTAATTTCCCGAAATCTCCTACGATATCTCCTGATTAGTCAAGTTATCATGTCATACACATGTATATCGTTTATTCTGAAATTATCTGGGCGTTCATTCTAATATGCTGCATGTGCAATTTACATGTGTTGTAGAGTGAATACCGCTAAAACCTTAGACCTTAAATTAAAGCTTTAGACCTTTTATTTTACTTTCCATAGTTAAATGGGATTAATTTTGTATAAAGAAGGAAACATCCAAACATTTTATCCAGCATTAACATTTGAAATTCCATGCAGAATGGATCTGAAGCACTAACCTGTCCACAGAATTACACAGTCAGCTCTCCAGGTATTCGTTTTCCAAGAAAGAAGGACTCATAATTTGTACATGTACATGTACAGTATGTTATCATGAAAAAGCACATACTGTCGGTATTCGACAGTCGAACAATAAGCCAGATTGGACATTCACTGATCAATTCAGCGGAGATATTGCCGATGTCTTGTTCGTGCGCATGCCAAATTTTGAGCAAGTAATGAAATGAACTAGCTTGATCGAAAAAATTGCTCACAATTATCTGACTTCTTCGAATCAAATGAAATCGTGGCCATCGCAGCATTCTGAAGGAACTTACAGTAATCTGTAAACAATGAGCGACTATTTCTGCCATTCCAATAATGCATTCATAACTTTGTTTTTTCACTAAGAATGTTCCATCGTTTCGAATTAGTTCGCAACTCTAGTGAAATAGACAATCTAATTCTGAGAACTGATCCTTTTCAGTTGGCTTTCATGTCTGTCCTGAATTTCTCTAAATACTACTTCAATCAAATTTAAAATTTAAATTCGTTTTCTGTACATGTAAAAAAAAAAAAATTTGTGACCTGTACAAAGATAATTCTGTATTCCTATGTACTTTTGAACCCAACATGTGAGTTAGAGAATATTATTATATGTGAGTTTATTCACTTACCCATATATATTATTGCTATCTTTGATGAGCTAGACTACCCTCATCATGGTATATATCCAACTTGAATGATCAAATACAATGGAAAATTTTCCTCAACTTTGTGGGCAGAGGTGAAGGTCATATACAGGGGTTTTCATATAAAAGTGAGATTCCATGTTTTCTCTCTCCCTTGATTTATTGACCAGTTTATAAAAAAATGAAGTAAAAACTAAATTAAATAAGAAGACCCTAATTTGATTGTTACTTAATTTTCTATAAACTGGTCAATAAATCAAAGGAGAGTGAAAAAAATGGAATCATGAAAATCATGTAAAGCTTCTAAATCTCATTTTATAAACTTCACGCGAGCAAGCATTTTGAATTAAAGGGATTATTTACAACTAACTTCCTCAACTTAATTGCCTTAAATTATCACATTAGGATTGCATGATGACCTGATCATTATGTAATTATAAGAACACACACATTGTCATTGATGCTGTAACCATAAATTGTCAATCTATTCTTACTTCTTGTCCTTCACATGACTTATTAGGAATGCCACTGTTCCATTATCTCAATCAGAATTTTAATTATGTACCCTTCTTCAAAACAAAATTTAATTCATATTTATGTCCAGAGTTCTTGCACGGTTTTGTGATGTGCTGTCTTGAAAAAAATATGTAAAGCTTTTCTTTGACTATGAGAATTAGTTGTAGAAAGAACAATAGTACGCCCTGCCAACATCCGACGCACACGCATGCCGTTGGCGATCGTCACAGCCTTCAAAAGTGGTAGCGAAACGTACTTAGCATGTAGACGTCGATATCAGAATTTTTAGGTCCAATGATAATTGCATCAATTTCATGATCATCTGACCGTACATTTAAACTTGGTCGGAAAGATCATATTATACAGCGTAGATCTAAGGTTGAATCGTTGCTAATTTACTTATAAGCGGTCTAAAAACATGTACTCGTGCACTAAAACGTGCTCTTACAATGTTCCTACAAATATCTCATCAAGAATCAATCATCTCACGCCAATATTCCTTCGCATGGATTTTGACATAACTGACTTGTCCTGACTGTTCAAGTCGATGTAGTATTGAATTGATTTGATCACGATTTTATTTTAAAGTAGCATTATGGCATATTGCTTCAAGGCCACGGTACACAAAAAAATGAAAATAGAAAATCGGTGCATGTATGATCAGTCATGAAGTGTTATGACTTATACTTTTATTAAAGGACAAAAACATACGTTCCCCGATGACAGGGTCCAGTGGTACAAGCAATAACACAAAGCAGCCCTTAAAAGGGCAAGTTAGGCGTTCACAGTTCGTATAGCAGCGACACAGTTCGGTACTTGACAGCAGCAGGCTTGACTAAGACAACGGGAGAGCGAATGAGAGCGCGCTGGTCCTCCAGAGCCAGTTCGTGCGCTAGGCGTGTTGGTGCGTCTCGACTTGTCGGCGTTGCCGCTCAATCAGCCACGCTAAGAGAAATACGCCGGTTCTCGTCTCACTATACGCAAGAGATTGGGCGACGAGCGCTCTTGGCTGGCGCTTTTAAAGTCAGTTGAGAGGGGAACAATCAATGTCATCACAGTGGCTTTCGTTGCGGCATGGGCAAGGCTCCGCGCGCGGCAGTATGTAGAGGAAACTTCACTTGACCTTCGTTGCGGTAGGTAAAAGTGATGACGCAGCAGATAACTGAAGGGAGAGAGAATCCGTCACATGAAGTCTCTTGCTGATCTTTTGAAAAGACGCAGATATTTAACTGTTGTAATTTTACTGGGCACTTATTCCAACATTGAGCAGAGGAGGCAGAGAAGTGTTCCTTTGCCACAGATTTTAGGCGGAATCTTGGCATCTCAATTAAGTTCTGTAATGCCGAGCGATTGGACAAGGAATTGACCGATATGATCAATTCACAAAGGTGACCCGGAACATTAACATGAAGGCATTTATACACAAGAGTCACAAGCCGAAGATGTACTCGTGAAGTCACAGGCAGCCACCGCAATTTATTGAGAGCAGGTGTGATGTGAGCTGCTCTAGGGAGATTGTAGACGCGACGAGCACTGGCATTAATTACACGCTGAAGCCGTGGTAGCTGGCCCTCCGGAATACCCGACAAAACAGAAATACAATAGTTCAACTTGGGGAACACCAGAGCAGTAACCAGAGATCCACATATGATGGAAGGACGAATAGAGCGCAGTTGTCTCAGGCTACCAAAACAGGAGGCAACTATTTTCGAGACATGGGGATTGAAAATGACCATGTCGAATCCAATATAGCTCCAAGACATCGAAGCTTAGAGACAGGAAAAATGTTGTGGTTGTTGATTACGATAGGTGTCTTTACGAAGTCTCCAAGGCGCTGTCGGGTACCAATCCACATCAGATTTGTCTTCTGAGTGTTGAGGTGTAAACCATTGGATTTCAGCCACTCCCCTAGCACACGAATACAGTTTGACATCTCACCTGATAACGTAGATGTTCCACAGTGAGGGCAGGAGCTATAAACTTGAATATCGTCTGCAAAGACATGGACTTTCAGGTTGAAACTCTTTACAAGGAGAATGATGTCCATGATGTAAAGGGAAAAAGCGCCGGACCGAGGACTGAACCCTGTGACACACGACAGGTCACTGCAGAAGTGGAAGAAAACTATCACCAGAATGAAATTACTGTAGTCGATCTTTTAAATGGGAGTCAAACCATTTCTGGGTAGTACCAGACAATCCACAAGACAGGGCAAGGTGACTGAGGAGTATGTTGTGGTCTACAGAGTCGAATGCAGACGACAAGTCAAGGGTTGCGAAAAGAGCAATGTTGCCATCATCCATGGCTGTACGAACATCATTGGATATTTGTAAGTTAGGTATGAATCCCCCCGGACAGTACCACGGGTTGAGAAGAAAAAATATACTTATTTCTGCTAAGCTAGTGAATTTCATTGTCATTAAAAGTTGTTCGCAGTTCGTCGTTATTGATTTTCCATAAATTCTAAGGTTAAGTTCCGTTAAATACAGTACATATGTGGCTGCTTGTCGTGGACTTCATTTGGAAAACATCTTCGAACGATGCAGTTCGGCTCAGTATCAATTCCGCTGTAATTATAGACAATGAACTAATTGAAAACAGAATGATTGAAGTGATGAAACCTCAAGAAAAACAAAAATCTAGAAACTGTCAATAATAAGATGTGATTCATTACCATCAAAAGATCAACATTCAGAGATTTAAATTTTGATTTTCAAATGTAAATCATCATTTTTAAAAAGATACTCGTGCACATCATGAGACATTTTTGTGAACGATGCAAAAATGATGCAAAGTGAACCATTTTTTGTCACTTAGATTTCTATCTACCTCATGGTAATTATAATTGCTACATCATTTACTCCGTCAGGCAATTTGATTCAGTTCCGTGCACGCTAGAAAATGTACGAAGTGATGAGCAGTCAGTAGTTTGTGCGCATGATACAGTACTTTCTCGAATAGAATCTGTCTTGAGGGTTATTTGATTGCTTTACATTTTATGTAGACATCTATTCATGGGCGGATTTCATGAATGAATCTCCTAGTTTGTAATTTTGCTGTTTTTTGATATATATTAAGGACATTGTGACAACAAAAGAGAAGAAATAAAAGCGAAACATGATTATGACAATGACGGCGAGCGTCAAGAAGACTAGAAGCTGAAGTTTAGTGACCATGTCACCATTTTGTTTTGAGTAATGGATATATACATCGATTTTTGTTGGTATTTGTTTCTTAGCGGACATGTAATCTAAAATTAGCGATAAAAATATATTCCAGTGTACTTCAAATACTGTACGTATTCTTTCGAATTGAACCGGCCCTCAAATGAATGAATTAAAAGTATAACTAGACTGCACATGTGCTACTCAGCATTAAAGAAATAAAGAAAGTAGAGATCGTGTCCATTAGAGTCCTCAAATTCCGCAAGGTATTGATGAAACTGAATACATGTATATTGGCTTAGTAGAGCGCTTGACATTTTCAAGAATATCATCTTTGAGTAGGTGTGATTTGTTTGAGCACCAAATCTGTGTGCCCCCAATTTCTCTGATATCAAAATTTGATTTAAGTGAGTAATAAGATGAAGGGTACAATGAATATTTCCGCTGGAAAGATCATGGAAAAGTACTGAAGCTGCGTTTCAAGAAGATTGGAGCAGCACGCCTTCATCTCGACATAAAAGTCCAGACTTAAAGGATCATGAGTTTTAACCCATGAAAAAACAATTTTGTACCCACATAGCAAACAGTCCACGACTACTACACCGGCTATGAAAATGTGATTCCAAATGCATTATTTGAATTCAAAATCAAGTACCTCACAAATAATGCATTATAATGCATTACATGCATATGAGCTTAATTATCAAAAAGTAATTGATGCCTTCATGCTTTGCTTCTGACTTTACTATCATTGAGATATTAATAAGCTTAATGTTTGAGCAATGTATGTGCTTCAGTGACGACCTATTAATAATAAATCATAAAATTGTTCTTATTTTTCTCTTGCAACACAGTAGGACATTGTATCTTTTCAATCACTCTTTGTATGAAATACAGCAACAGCTACAGCTTTTACGACTGGCCATTGTTAAGATCCATGCAGTCAGAAGCATAAAGTGTTTTCTTTTCAGTTGGTTTCGGTTGGACGCTTTTGTTTAGATGGACAGTTCTCCTTAACTACTAGACAGTTATTGTCCGTACACAAATGTCTGTCTTGGGTTGTATATGCGTCTAAGAAACAACAACAGAGTGAAAATTTCTAAATTGTGCGGATATTTGAGCAACAGTGACAGCAAACAAGACGTTATTAGTGTTCTATCATTATGTCATTGAAAGGGAAATTGAATATTCCACCACCTTGAATCGGTAATTTAGTTCTATAACGAAGATTTTAGAGGTTTTGACGAAATATTTGAGCAAGTCTCTAACGTGCGAGCTCTGAATGTGTTGCGCGAAATAAATGAAGAATTTTCATCCGAGTATTTAAATGGACCTCTAGGCTACCTGTCAAAGTTTACAATCATATACTTTGAAATCGTTGCTTCTCATGTCGTTAGAATCGAAAGTTGCATATAGTTTTCCAATAAAGATATTAGCTACTAAAATATCCACACATTTTTGAGACGCTGTGAAAACACACATTGCCATGGCTTGCAAATGCAAGGATCGACAAGAATGAAGGGTATCGGTGGCAGACCATCGACAGAGGATCTAGACATGTCGAAGCCAATTACATCAATGAACAAATACCCTCACCTCACTTAATCGAGGACATGAACAAATATCGATCGACAACGAAAAGAGACATGGTTGAAATGTATCATTCACTGATCGGAGGCGTCATTGAATACAACTGCCCAATTTATGTCGGTTTGTCACCAAAAATGCAAGCAAAATCGAGAAAATCAGAAGGCGCTGCCACAGAATAATATGCAATGCAACTCTGAATGCCATTGCAGCTTTTGAGTAGTTTCTCGACTCGTCGGGAAGCAAGAGCTCCACAGGTTTTTCGGCAGACATTGCGAGGCAATCATCTATTACACTCTTTGGCACCTCAACTTATACCACGAACTAAACAAGTAAGACAAGTAAGTTTTTTGCAAGACTAAAAACAGAAGCTCCTTATTTTCCTTGCTGTGCTCGTCTCTTCACTACGCATCAGAGATGACTTTTACTTCTAATGATTTGCGAATTTGTGTCAATCATGTAATTGTTTGCTTATGATCACTTGTATTTGGAAACACCAGAATATAAACATTACTTACTTACTTACTTAAATAGTAGCTCAATGATAGCTGATTATGATATAATATATTTATAATACACTCTTAAAGTATCTAATGTATTTGTATTGAAACTCGATGCGTTCTATCAAGCGTTATCACACAAGTTCTCGGAAAAAATGACAAAGTTCAAATTTTCGAAGCAGTGATTTTGAAAAAGTTCTTTCATATGACTTATCAGCGGTATAAATCAAACGATTTTTTATGAACATAGTTTGAAGATACTCTAAAACTAAAATGCATGAAAGCATAGATCAGTGGCATAATTTTAAGATTATATCTCAACTGGGACAGGGCTGGGAATAATTCCCTCCCCCTCCAGATGTAGGCCTACTATGGGGTAGAGAATGTTAGATAGGGTTGACATGAAAGGAACCCTGATAAAACTGTTACTCACAGTTTATATAGTCATGTGGCATTTCGAATTTGAAATTTTGTGTAGCAGGAGGTGCTGTTCATACATCAATAAAGATTGTGAAAATGATATGCAGCTCAGTGCTCATTCTGTTTTTTGATAGCCATTGCGACCTGTTCATTTGATCTACTCCCATTCTCTTTCATCACCATTTTAATCGCTCGCATAAATTAATAACGTGAACATATCAACGTTTCTTCTTAAGTGTCAACTTTGATGGAAGAAATCTGTTCCTCATTGCAGTTCAGATAGCTTCGAAGCATCTTTTGATTTTGCTCTGTCGCTTCGGAGTTGTCAATTTAGCATCAGGCATGCATATTACATAATGTAATCCTTTTATGTGCTTGATACACGTAGTGGTTTGGCAGTGTATTACGCATCTTAATTAAAACGTCTGGTGTAAGCCGATTACATCTATTTCTCAGTGGAACCTATCATATGTTCACATGTTATACCGATTTCTGTACTTATGTGTTAACTCCTCTCCCCAGGTTTTCACGTTTGTCTGAAATCAGCAACAATAAATCAATCTTCATCAAACTTCAGGTAGACGAACTTAAGCATGTTTTCTACCCACATGCAAAACTTAATACAGATTGGACAAGTAGTTTTGCATTAGAGGCGATAACGTGAAATGTAGCGATCTGACTACGTCTGTTCGACGCATTGCAGTTACTTGTGTACACTGCATTGTTCTTTCTCATTCACTGCTATTTGAAATCTTCACACGACCACCACCTCAGCACACCTTTTATAGGTTAAAAATGTTAGTGTAAGGGAAGTGGCCTGGTCATCATTACTTAAGAAGTTGTCGGGGAGTGACTTTGTTAGACCCAAGTGTTTTCTGCTCAGAAGAAATCGGATCAAGTTGCAGACATCGATGCGCACTTCAAGTTATAATCCCTAATTCAAAAGTACTTGTCAAATTTGCACAAATTTTGATATGTGGGTAGAAATATCTTCACTTACGTGTGCTTAAAGATTTGTGATGATTGATTCAATTGCACGGATTCCAGTCAAATTTGAAAACGCGGGGAGATGACCCAAATTTCCAATTTTGCATCAAAATTTTGATTCCAAATCGTTTACGATGATATCATTCAGCGATGGAAATGGGTCTAATGGTTACAGATGAATTACCACTAAAGTTTTCCTTGGTTACTTGCATGCCTTGATAATATAAACAGTATTGTGAAAAGCAATTTTCGTTCACCTCTCTAGGTCTACTTTATCAGCTCAGGCATCTGTTGAAGAGTTGGTACTTCCAGTTTATGTCATTTTGTTTCATGTATAAATTGGATGAAAATCCATTAATCTAAGATTGGGTATATTTGAACTTTTGAGGGAAGTATTTGATATCGTCTTATTCTGTGCTACTGAACATTTTTACGTTGATTTTCATTTTCTTATAATATTCTTCTCGTCATCTTCAAAATAGAAGATTCTCTATTTATAGTGCTTTTTGAAAATGCTGAAATTTATTGACATTTGCCACTAAATTTATTTAGATATTTCTTATTATAGTGCTAAGATGGTTTAATGTGAGGAGTCATGTTTGAGAACAAGAAGATAAAAAAGATCGGTTTGTGAATGGAATGCAGCACAGGCACGCATTGTGTGAATGAAATCTGGATTCACATTAAACTTTTGCGCTCCAATAAATCCGTTAAATGTTATTCTGCTGCTGGGTCCGATTCCTAGAAGACTCCCTCAAATGAAATCATTGAAGAATCAGTCGAATTGGCGACCCTTTGGGTTTTGATGTGATTCGGAAAAGGACAGATAAAGTAATGTTTCAGTGCACCATTTCTTATCACTGACATCGTCGAGGGCTGTAGACTACCAGATTGTAGAAGCGATGCGTTGTGAACTGATGAAAGTCATATACGTAAATGTACACGTGGTAATGATATTTTGGGACATGTCAATTCCCTTTTGGGAAATTTTTTCATTGTGACATTTTGAAACCCCTTCAAAAGTCATAAATTATACTTGTGAACCAAATCCAACTATTTTTGTGAAATAATTGAAACTACATTAAAATTAATGGAAACGAAAGCTTAGTTCAGGCGGTTTATTTTTAAAATGTTATTTGAAAATAAGGGACATAGCATAAATGACACACAAGAATACAGAGGGATCAACTACTTTTGTCAACTTTGTTAAAGCTAACTCAGTTACATGTAGGTACTCTTCAAAGTTCCTTAACGTCCTTTAGTACTTTTTTCAATCAATCGTTGTGCCATAACCTCTCATTCAGGCTTTAAAAACATGGCACATTTTATCCAAATAGCAGATAAATATGGATAAGCACCTGCTGACTATCTTCACCGGAATACGGAACGAGAGAGCTTCCGACAATTAGCGATTCGATCTAACTCAGTTACTTCCAAACTAAAGCAGGGACATTTCAATTCATTCATGATATCCAGATTGATGTTGATTTGAAAGTTTTGTGCAGCTCAACAACTCCCTAAAATTTTGAATTCCAGTAGAATTCGTATGCTTTTCTCCATTTAATCAGACACTGTGAGGAATCCCAATTCGGCCAGATTAACCGAATCATCTCTTGCCCCATAAGAAACGTAGAATTTTATGCTAAGGTTTTAAGCACTGTCAGTTTTGACTGAAACTGAAATTTTTAGTTTTTAAGTCAAATATTTAGTTATCATTCTCCGTGCATACTCTCAGAGATTAACTTTGAGTATGTCATTGATGTTAGACCACACACATTTAGTATCACAATAAATTGTCAACGAGAGACCTCAAAGATATAGATATAGATGGTTTCACGAAAATACAAAATTATAACAACATCGCTTGTGAAGCACTGTATAGAAATCAATGCAACGTTGCGAAATAGCATTAATATCAGCGATAACTGGAAAGAGGCAAAGATCTGACATAAGTGAGCTGTTGGTGAAGAATATCACGAAAATGACGCCATAATATCTGATTGATAATAAATATATGGGGAATTCTATCGTTTTCATGATTCGGTAGGACATGCAATTTATATCAAAATGGTAATTCATATGAAAAATAGCTCACCTGATGAACTTGGACACTTAAAATTGGAAACGATATCGTCATCTTGCTTTTCAATGTTAAATTCATGGTCGTCATGGCATCAATTCCATAACAATTGGACATCCTAGAACAATAAAGCGCATTAAGAACAATGACGTAACAGCCAGCGTTTGGAAAGTTATGATCATAATCTGTTGCTTCAATACCAAATCGTTGACACCTGTTGTTGAGCAGATTCTCGTTTACTGTGTGCAGCGTTGGTGTGCGCAGAGGAACGTGATAAATGATGTCCAACAATGAAAATATTTATTTGGCGACAATAATGACGTCCGTGACGCTTAAAAGTCATTACCTTTATTAATTCAACTGAAATAGAGCGCTAACCAGACATATATCCAATCCCTATGACATTATAAAGTATGCTGTACTGGCGTTGAGCTGAAAACCAAACAATGACTTTTCTCCCTTGATAGTCGTCTTCTAAAGAGTCTCTACTGTCTGAGAAGAAATTTTGATGCCGAGAATGCTCTAGCGAAGAGAAACTCTAAAGGAATGACACAGAGAAGATCCTAATTTCTAAGTGCGAAATTATGTGGGTGCATGGCATGTCATAAGTTAAAAAGTCAAAAGTATATTTCTATCATACACAAAACACGTCGATAACATTGACTACTCAAAGTGATGGTTCTATATGCAATTCTATAGAATGAGTTGAAGAGAAAATGTAGACTTATCATAAGAAAATAGAGTGAAGGAGACGACCTACAAAAGCAGATTGTCTTTTATCACCAGCATAAATCGCGGCATATTGATTGGATAACATAAACGGAAGGTAATCTGAAGATGCCTTTCTTATAAGCTCCATGAGCCCTTGAAACGACTGTTAAAGCTATGATTTGAAGCTAGAAGACATTTCCCCATCATTCCACAACGATTGTCAGAAATGTTCACATTTTATTGTGCTCATTGAACGCACACAAATATTAATTCCACATAAAAAAATAGGGAAGGCTCCTGTGAAATTCTAGTGGATACACATGTAGATAAAAATACACAAAATTTGAGTCCCAATTTGTAAAGCTGGTACAAATTCTATACTTAAATGCAAAATTGTGCCACTCTTTTGGTGTGCTAAAAAGAAGAACCGTCTACCATGGTTTGTACCCAAGATAAAATCCAAGACCAATATCATAACCAGCCTCTAATTAGGTAAAAGTATTCACGACTCGAGCCCCTTTTTCGCTACCGTACTGATGATATTCTATATCATTGCAAAAAATGAAAATTTGAATTAATAAAATGGAGTGGTCAGATCTTTGCTAAAGGGTTGCTGTGAGCGCCCATGTAAATATTAAATGATTTGGTCAAGGTTTGCTATCACCCGTGGGCATCTATCATTTGACTGATTATCAATTACACTGTCGGTTTGATCATATAGCAGTTCCAAGTGAGCTAGAGTTTTGAAATTTGAATTATCCGCAGAATTGGATAGGTTCCTCTGATCAAAGTTATTATTTAGAATCAAATTTCAATTTAGCGGCGTTTAAATCAGCAGAGTCCGTTCTACAATACAAATATCACAAGATATACATTACTACCTACAGGCCTATTATGTACATACAAACGTTTTGGCTTACATATGTGGCGGTCGGAGTTTTATGACTTCCCTTTATACTAATATAGCACGTGCATGTTATATTACGTGCTTTAACTAAATTTTTGATTTTCAACTTTCACAGTAAAGTAACGGTAACTATTCTACTAATATTTATCTTAATTATCTTTTGACCTGATGCCTTCAACCCTCATCTCATCTTACCCCATCCCTAAAGTGACAAAGGTAATGTAAATAATACACTGTCAAAGCCGCCACATGCTGTAGCAGTTTTTGAATTAGATCAAATAAAACACTTGACAACAAAGGTCTGTCGTAGTTCATTGAATATCGAAAGAGAATGACAGCTATTAAGTCATTATAACGCCCTTGATTCCTCGACCGCACTCGCCTGACCTAGGAATCGAACCGAAGTCTGCGGTGGAGACGAGCTCGCACTTTCTTCACCAGGCCACGCTGACGGTTCAAAAGGAATGCGAGTGAAGGCAGAAGTCATCTCTAAGAGATATCGACAGCATATTGTCCTATTATTATTGACAGAACGCTAACAGCGATCATATTGTAGCGAGACAGCATATCAGCATGTCATACGACTACGTCACAGTGTAGATTGACAACAAAGGTCTGTCGTAGATCATTGAATATCAAAAGAGAATGTCAACGATTAAGTCAATAAAAGACGCTAACGCCCTTGATTTCCCGACTGCACTCTCCTGACACAGAAATCGAACCGAAGTCCGCAGTGGAGACGAGCTCGCAACTTCTTCACCAGGCCACGCTGACGGTTCAAAATAATAATAATAATAACGTTTATTTTCAAGTACCTCAAAATGAGAATCGAGAGGCATATTATCAGATACAGTTCAGAAGAATCACTTGCAATACAAATCAAGAACTAAGGAAAAAGAAATGACAAAAAGTTAAACACGAACAACATGATAAAAAAATAACGCATCATCAGGCGCAAGAAATGATATACATTGTCATTCTACATGGTTATTGTCAAGTCAAAGAAAAATCACTGTTCATGAGCTTGGACATGTACACGAAAAAACTATTACTGCGAGCTGCAGTTTGACACAAGGGAATTGAGAATTTGCCACTGTACAAAAGTTTTGGAGGTTTCAGATGGTGAAGTGGATGGCTAGTGTCAGATACGATGGACTGAAAAAGTTTGAATCCCTGAATGGTTCGGCGATATTGCGAGTGAAGGAGAAAAGGAATGCGAGTGTAGGCAGAAGTCATCTCTAAGTGATATCGACCTTATAATATATACGGTATATGTGATATATTATATGATATATGATAAATGGATTGGTGACTTGATTTATCTAGAGCTGCATGTACTTGACAATTTATTATGATTTGTCTTTCTTCCTAACTTTGTTTGAATTATTTTGATATTTGTAGATACCCTTCATTTCGGCGATACTGGGAGCAGAAATAAATAGAATTGCAGCATATGTCCACTATTTCCGTTGAGGTATTTTTAAATTTGGAATCATTAAATATGGTATGCCTATTTACTTATTAAGTCAATGATGCATGCTTTCTTATGAGTTCACGAAGTCACCAATTTTATTCTAGAAAAGTGCAATTTTTGATCGATTTGTCACAATTATTGTCCTGTGTTTTCTACCTAACAAGATAGACTTCTCGATCCCATTGACATATCAAGAAGTCCATATCCAACAGTTGCGACAGAAAGTCAAAATAGCTGTAGGCTAAATCACATTGTATTCCCTTTTTTTCGAATCAGATAAAAATCAGAAAATACTTCCTTTCAAAAGTGACCAAAGTTTATAAGCACTGAAAAGTTGTGAAAAGTCAACAACAATATACAGTCACAATTCATTTGTTGATCAATTGAGAGGTACGAATTCTTAGATTTAGTTATCAAATTGGCGAGAACAATTATCAATTTAATCCGCGGTAAATTTAACATCAATTTAGCAGGTTGTCTAGGCCTACTTGTAAGGCAAGAGCAATTGATATTGAATATCGCTTCAAATATGAAGTAAGTGTGTCTCAGATAGACATTCTACTTAACCTATTTTGTAGCAGCTCAATATTTCTACAAGTGTAAATGTGGATGGTTAAATAATAATCAGGAGAAATTAATTGCCTCGAAAATGTTAGAATGATGAAGGACAATAATAAACAATAGTGATAGTGTGAAGTATGGGATTTTTAATGCGGTCGAAAAGTGAAATTACTTCATCTGTCAAAAATTCGACAAGCACATTATCATAAATATGCCGCCAAGCCAAATGAACGGAGAAGAGCTGAGCGAACCTACATTTTTCAATGAACTGAACGGCTTAGCGGCAAATTAAAATGAATAGCGAACTGAGTGAATGACCAAAATCACCAAATGAATTAGGAGCTGAGCGAGCCAAAAAACGGCATTGTTTGAATCCACTGGTGCTCAGGGTGGACAAGGCAGCAGTTTCCCATCAATGCATCCAGACCTTTTCCTTCAGATGTCTTTTGATTATACCGGGTGAGCGGAAAGTCTCCCTGATTTCAAAAGCCTGTAGTTTCAAGACATATTTTTTAAGTCTAACTTTTCGTCTCATAATTAAGAAGTTTTATGCCAAAGCAAGCATTTTGATCCACTACAATCTATTTAGTCACAGCAATTGCTCAAAATGACCTCCATCAACTGACACACAAAGATCAAGTCTTTTCTCGAACGACTGAAAAGCAGAGTCAAGTTGCGATGGCAAAAGTTGATTAAACGCTTCTCGAATCGCACACTTGAGACCCGTGATGCTGGTAGACGCTTGTTTTTGAACCAAAGATTTAACGTGACTCCAAAAATATAAGTCCATCGGGGTCAAATCTGGATTTCGTGGAGCCCAATGGAAGTTAGAATAAAGGAAAGACTTCGTCGTGTTCGCCCAATGACATGGTGCACCATCATGCATGAAGATGGTTTTTGAAAAACGTATCATCCTCTTCATCGCAGGAATGGCAAATTCTTGCAGCATTTCGAGGTAGTCCTTGGCCTTGACCGTCGATTCAAATAGGAATGGTCCTATCACTCGATCGCGATACATCCCTGCCCAAACACAAACTGATGGAGATTTTATTGGAACTTCGTGAATTTCATGAGGATTGTTTTTCCCCATATAACGCAGTTATGGCGATTGTTGCGGCCATTCAGATGAAATGTCGCCTCGTCGGAAAAAATACGTTGTTAAGATATGCGTCATCCTCCGCTATTCTGGTAGGAAACTCGGTGCACATTTCAAGTCTGGCAGCTTTGTCAGATGGGTACAGGGTTTGAACCATTGTACTGTGAAAGGGCTTCATTCCTATATCCCTCTTCAAGTGATCTCGGATAGTTGAGTAAGGCATGCTCAATTGATTAGATGCTGAACGAAGTGACGTTGATAGATGATCACTGAACAGCTGCTCGATCATATTATCACTATCATTTAGAGATGGTCGACCGCTTCTGTCACGGTCGTGAATAGATCCAGTCTCTTTGAATTTTTTGAAGCACTCTCGAATGGTCTTTTCTGCTGGTGGTTTTTCTAAAATACAGAGAATGCCACTTCCTCTGGACAGATGTCACAGATTTCAATTCTGCCATTAGCAGGACAATGGAGATGCGTTCTTCGGTTGATAGCATCGCGAAGTGAAATGAAAATAAGCTTCTGTTCTCTTGATTTCATATCATATTTTTCGGCACTAACACACATCTGAGTGAATCGTATTAATCAAAAGCAGACAACATGAATCCAAATATTCGATTTATTTTGACAATAGATATTTGATCACAATGGTTTTACACATAGCACAGAAGCATTTAAAAGCATAGATATCTGGACGACATTGGTGTCGTTAGTCTAGGCACATGCATTTCAATCTGGTCTCTTTGAAGCCGGTCAGCTATTTTCTCTATCGCATTGACACATTAGAATCATCAAAAGCTTACAACACCTGGTTGCTTTCAAGAAATAGAATCCAAAAGGACATTCACTTCAGCATAAACTTAGACAGTGTTTGCAAGTTTTTAGTTCATTCATTTATATTTTCGTATTTCATTTGCTCAAATTTGTACGAAAACATCTCTAACCCTTGAGCGATTGAATAGATTGTAGTAGATCAAAATGCTTGTCTTGATATAAAACTTTGGTACATTCTTAATTATGAGACGAAGAATTAGACTTAAAAATATATTTGCTTTGAAACTACAGGCTTTCGAAATCAGGGAGAGACTTTCCGCTCATGTACGAATAGCCTAGATACGGCACTGTTCCACAACCAGATGAAATGTGCATGGGGAGTCTCAAAATGAAAGGTTGATTTCTTTCTAACCAAGCTGGAGTCAGTGTTGTCAACTGAGTTTTGACTTTGCCGAGTTGTATCTAGGAAAACTTCATTTTACTCTCAGGCTTTTGAAATGTATTTGATCATTCTTTCATGAAATGTAATTGATGATTTTGTTTAGTTCAATGTTTCATTCATATAATGACATTATACATGTCACTTCAGTTGTTGTTGTTTTTCGGAATATCATGTTTGTTTCATAGTCTACATAAAAAAAGGAAACTAATTCTTATTTTGGAAAATCACTACAACACTTGTGCAAATATAAACATAAGGTGCAGCGAAATGGTAGTAAAAAATCAATGAAGTGATTTTGGAATGGAAAATTCGATTAAACAATATCTCAAGTTCCGATTATGCTACATGTAGGTATGAAGGTGTGCTGCTGCGAGACTTACAGGGTCTCAAATTGAATTGAAATTCATGCAATTCTATACGCTATGCATTCTTGCTTTATACACGTAGTTAACATCATGGGATGAAAGTAGAAACGATTAGGAGATAGGAGAGAGAAAATGAGATATGACATGCAAAACGAACTGTTTTTCGTTGCCTAGAGATCAAAGCTTTCTAAAAACAAGCCGTATTCAGCAGATGAGATATCATCTGATCATATTTTTGTAATGTGGGAGGCAATTATCTTATCAGGAAGAATTGATACTCAGGCAATTAGGGATATTATCAATAACGCTACAAGAGCAAGACATGGATTCAATGTGAGACACTAATGTACAGAGCATGTTTAGTTACAAAACTCATTTTGACAGATTCCTACCAGGAGAAATATCAACAACGCATCAAGCAAAATTTCTGTAGACTTCAGCGAACTCCATGCTCTTTTATTATTAGGAGATTGTCACACCACTCAAAGTCATGAAACTGAGACTTGATTCCTCATTCACATTTGTATGAGATTTTAGTCTAACCACCAGCATAATTCTCACGCTATTTCGAATCAATCAGCGTGAGCCAAAAGTCCTGTCAACTTTTCAACTTTTAATCCACAGAAAATGTATCGTAATATAAGAGTTTTGGGTATATTTTTGTAAAGTGGGTTAATTTTGGGATAATTGGGTCATTTGACTCTTCCAATTTTATTTCTCAATTTTACTGCCGTCAGTAGGTATGTTTGGCTACATACTTCAACATCAAAGCTTTCTAATGTCAGTGCATCTTATAACATTCATAGAAATATACTTCAATTCATTGACTAAATTTTCCATACCTTGTACAGTGTTCAATGTTTTATTGATATATTCAAATTGGCAATTTTATAACGATGTCATCTATTAAAATTAGAAAGCGATTCAAAAGGTGAAAGACATTTTTAGGATTAGTTTACATGTCTCAAATCAATCTAGCATGGCTGCATATTTAAGTATGAAGGTATGTTAATGTTGAGAGATGTGAATTAGGCCTACTGATGATTCCTGATATTGGATGATATGACATCTACCGTATTCAGATCTACTCCCCCTTTGCAACTAACGAAGCAATTCAAGAATTGCGCAAGAAAGTTGACCCATATTCAAATGTAATTTTCGTTTAGAAGTCCTAATTCACTTTTAATGAATGATCATACCACATGAACCCTTATGTTCCATAGATTATTTGACATACATTTTACTTTCTGAAGTGGTCAGTTGTGATCAGTCGACCCTACGAAAGAAAATTGAATGTTTTCTTTGATACAGGATTTTAATATGAAGACAAAATTTTTAATGAAAATTGACAGATGAAGCTGTCATTCAGCTTCATCATGATGCAAAGATTTTAGGATTCTTTGAATATACAAAGAGATGCAGAACCAATAAGTTTTACCAAAAAAGTGGTACTAAAAGCTTTTGTTAACAATGATTTTAGCGGTCAAATGCACACTACTTAAGAACTTTTATTATTATTAAATCTGGCGTTTTCGAGTTTGGGTTTAACCCACGCAAAGCCAAAACAATTTCACCTCCACGAAAGGCCAAAAGGGGTCTGTATGGACCCCGGCAGAATAATTGATATTTGACTTAAATTTTTCATGTAGATTCATTATATTGCATTCATATGTGCCACATTTACCACAACATAAAAACAAACATTTACATGAAACATTTATTACCAAGAACGTTTTATGAATCAAGCGTGTAGGTAAAAAATATGCAAAATTGCTACTCGAAGTCCTTGTTATGCATGCACGACTACAACTATATTTTGAGCGACATGCTCCTTGCATGTGAATTGATTGCAGAGACCGCAGCGATTCTTCGTCTTTTTGTCCAGATTCCGTCTACAAAATTCACAGCGTCCCCTGGAAGCAAGCGAGTTTGCCACAATTGGGGATCCTTGATCGCAGAGAGGACCATGACGGCGAGCCACTTCCTGGAGATGACTAGAGACACCTCGCATTTCTTGATCTCTCCATGATTCAACTCGATCACGAATCTGAGGTTCGCAGAGGACTTTTCCCAACGCCTCAAGGTGGAGTCTTCTCTAAACCTTCGGCTTCGTTGCCATTATATCTGGTTTCATCAAGCGATACATAACACAGTTGTACGCAGCTGCGTCGATGATGAAGTAGAAGACATTCATTGTCCATCTGCGGGTGTGTCGGTGACAGAAATATTGGACGATAACTAGTGTCAAATGTGTCCACTGCTCCCTTCGTAGGATTGTATGCAAGTATAGCCTCAGGTTTGTCATGATCTTGCCGTGCGACCGCCTTGTGATGATGTTCAGTTGACAATAGGTGCACCACTTTGTTTTTTCAGGGGACAAAAGAAACAAGGGTCTTTTCTCGGTTGAATCCAAATTTGTTATCGGTTATTGGTCGGCTCCGGCTGGCTTGGAACTGATGAGGTATAGCTCGCTTGCTTTTATTCATTGTACCAATAAAGGTAAGCTTTTTCTCCCACAGCTTTTTTGCGAGTGGAATGGAGGTGAAAAAGCTGTCTGTTGTCACTCCTCGACCGGTCTTCTCAATAGATTCCACCAATTTCAAAACAACGTTCATCCCAATGTTCTTGTTCCGTTGTGGCTGGGTGGTGTCTTTTCTTAAATACACTTGTACATTGCACAGATAGGACGTCGCCACATCGCACATGCAGAAGTACTTGATTCCATACTTGGCTGGTTTTTTCTGTATGCATTGACGAAATGAGCAATGTCCTCTGAACGCATACAGTGTTTCGTCGATGCACAAGTGGGCATGCGGTTCGAAGAGCGTAGAAATTTTTCGCTGAAATTCGTAAAAATGTATTACATTTTGTGAAACTTTGACATGGAGCCATTTCTTGCATTCACATCGTCAAATGTAAGATATCGGCTAATTATCTGAGAGCGGTTTCTTTACATAACTGGAGACACACTCTAGGTATTGCATAGATAATGGGCTCCATATCTGGTCCGCGTCGATGTTCCGCTTCCTTGTCACACCTAGGATGATGAGAATTCCGATGTATCCTGTGATCTCATTGTCAGTCACTTCGGAAACGTCATCAGGTAGGCGCTTGTTTGTGCAGGTGCGCATATGCCGGATCATTGATGGAGATATCAGTGCAAAGAAGGAAGTCCAAGTGTTCCTCTAAATTGCAAACTGGGTGAGTAGGCCCAGGGTGAACACGAATAATATTGTGTTGACGATAGGCAGCTGCATGCGGTGGAACACTTGACCAAATGGTCCCATCCTTTCCCACGAATACATCACGCGTATCAGTGTCCGAATCTGATGACAAACTTTCATCTTGAGATTGTCCACGTTCATCTTCTTCTTCGATGGCCTCAAACTCCATCACATCGTCCTCCTCTTCACTAATTTGTCCGATTGAGCCAGCATCATCCATGTATTCCTCCTCAACTGTCACTTGCAGCCACAAGGTTGGTTATATCTTCCGCTGTCCGCTTTCGAGCCATCCGTAAATTAGAATGCAAATATTACTGTGCTTCTAGCGTACCGCACGTTTGCGTTGATTTATCGAGTGATTGTCATTCAACAAGACTGCCTCCCTGTCCGTCTCTCGACTGCTAAATTTCTCGCTCTGTGAATGTCTTATTGTTCTCGATTGCTACTTTCAGCTATGCATTGCGTGCGCCACCGAATGTGTTACTGCTCCTTCAAACTCGAACACATAAACACACCCGCGACACGACACACACACGCACGCACACGACACGCACGCACACACAATCTCCCCAGTCATCATGACGCTTTGCAAGATCAACAAAATATAGCATTGTTCGCCTATTAGCAACCTAAAATGCAATTTTAGCTCCTCGCACATGACGAGGATAATTATCATTAATGGCCAAAAGGGGTCCAGGTGGACCCCAGACCAGCAAAATGAAGCTCAATTGATGTGTAGTTGAAAGATCAATGATCCAGGTTTGATGCAAAGAAAGGAGCATTACAAATGCATTAAAATGTGTAAACATGAGTAAACATGGCTTCGTAGCTCGAGTAGATACCTCAGATATGCACTGATATTTACACTTGGGGTCTACATGGACCCCTTTTGGCTTTTCAAGGGTTAAAAGAATGCTGGTGCTATCAGCTCCATCAATATGTCATTTTTATCAAGATTGGTATATCCGTTCACTGGCACAATTCAAATTTGCATTATTTCCACTCAGTCATTTGGTGAGTCATCATTTCCCTCGCTTGAGGTCAGAAGATTTCGAATCTCTGATCATCCCCATCGATCTGCAGACGAGGCCGCCTGTCTGCTCTGCACCTGTTTACAGACAATAGAAATACTTCACGCCACAGTTGCTGACGCTTGCGTCCGATAAGGGGATCGACAAGATTTTTACAACTCAATCAATGATGACAAGAGGACAGCCGAGTGCCGGCATGAATGATCAGATATGAGACATATTGTTTCCTAAGCCCAGTGTCTCGACTGGTTAAATGAATAAATTTAGTAATCAATCAATTATGTGCTCACGATTAAATTTCATTAGAATAACAAAAGATAAAAGAATTTTTTGTATGCAACGATTTAGGAAGCAGTCTGCATTTATTTTCTCAAGGGCTTTGGCCTACCCTCGGTAACCAGAATGTTGGCGACAAAATTTCATGCTAAAGTCATCATAGGGCAAGAAAATCTAGGCCTACTTTTTCGATCAGTTCGGTGTTGAATGATGAATGCGCTTTGCTATGTAATTGAGATAGTAGACTTACAGAGCTTCTTGTCCAATTTGGACTTCTGCCTTTGGTCAATACTCATGATGGCTGATATAGGTGACAATTTGTCGGAATCATTATCATGGTCGATCACAATAGATTTCAATTTTTTAGTGAAGCAAAGCACTGACCGAAGAAAGAAAACTATTCACCTTTTATCACTCATTGCACCGTAATGACCATCTGTTGGCTATATTCACGGCTTAGCACTTGCATACAACGAGAGACTGGCACCGAGCAGGATTTCGCAGCCGGAGCAGGAGCTGTGGTAGCAGGTCGGAGCCGGTGTCAGGACCGGGGCCAACGGATAATACCATGCCTCCAGTTCTAGCTTGAGGCTTTACATGTATTTGAATTCTGTCACTTTGCGAGAAAAAAGTGATATTTAGCAGTCTTGCTGAAACGGATGCAAGTGTGGCATCGTTGCAGGTAATTGCTGCAGACTTCACAATCCTCTTTAAATATTAACTCCTCATTCTGGTTGAAACATTTGCGCTCGTCTCTGATTAAGCGCTACGAGCAGTCGCGTTATGCACTAAATCAGAGACTTTAATCAAATCATTGAAAATAGACAAAATATTCATAGCTCCCTCTGTGGCTCATGCCTCATAAAAAAATCTTTAGTGGGAAGCACCAGATTGGTCAGAAGTCACAGTTTTTAGCATGGAATATCTTCAGGTCATTTTCCATCCTGCATGTGCTTATGCATCACATCGGTGATGTATACGTGAATGTATTTAAAGACAGTAAGCTTCAGCTAAAATTCCGGAGCCGGAGCCGCCCTGAGCCGTGGTAAATAGTCGGAGCTGGAGCCGGAACCGTGGTAGCTGTACCGAGGCTCCGAAACCCTCAGTCAAAAAGCATTAGATTGACACACCAAGGTTGCCATAATAAATGGCTCAGAACGATGCCTATTATTACCTGTTATTGCTTAACATTGACGACAAGACTTTTGGCCTTCATCTCACGAAATATTCCGTTATTGTACACGATGGAAGCAGTTTTAATTGACTATTTTGACAAATCCAAAAATGATAATACAGTGCAAGTGATATTCTATTTTAGGTACGTCAAATAATAAGTAGGTAACAACTGCAAAATAATCTCTTCAATGTTATGAAACAACATCGCGCCAAAAAGAACTTTGTGGATGGCATATTCCTTAAGAGCCTGTGTAAACAAATATCCGCAAGAGCAATATTTGCGCCAAATGAGATTGCCGGACGCTAGGTGCGCATAACGATTGAAGTTGACCTTTAGATCATTTTGTCACGCACTTATTTAGCCTTGAAGACGCATCATCGGTTTGGAGTTCCTGAAAGTAGAGAGCTGTACAATCTTGAACCAGCTAAACTCTTCCACACATTTTATAAATTTAAAAACAAATGTCTTCGACAATCAATTCATTTTTTCAAAATATCAGCTGTCGAAATTCGTAGCAGGGATATCGTAGCACTCGATATCCGTAGCATTCCCCTTCGAATCATGTTCCCATATTTCCAAATATACAGTGAACAAAAGGAAACCAACTGTAGTCAAATTTTATTGCATTTCTCGAACAAGCAGCTGTTCTTCTTTTCAGGTGGGTGTTAACTCATCAAGAAAATTACATATTTACTCCTCTATTAATAGATCTGCTGACAAAGATATGTTTATACATTCACGTACTTTTTATTGAAAATTTAATTATTCCGCTGAAATGAGCCGTCTTATCTCGGGGACTCAGGATAAATGAGCCGCTGAAAAAATCGTTCGAGCTATCAAAGTAAGATGCATAAATTTATCAATATTGGCGAAAAAAATCACTAGTGAAATTCATATCTCCAAGCGAATATGCTAACAGGTACACAACTGCCTGAGCCGTTATGCACAATATATCTCCGTTATAAAACAGTTTGAGTTATGGACATTTATCTTCTATGCATGTAATCTGTCATCTTCCTTTAGATCCTACACTTGGATTGTGTCTAGAGGAATATCGAAGCGCTTCAATTTTTATCACTTTTATCTGCAGCATCAGGCTGCGAAGAGATGTCCGCAAGTCATACATAAATGAGAACAGATGCATGATTATGTAGCTTGAGCATGTTGTTATAGGCTTCTGATCGTACATGCAGTTAAAAATTTGAATTGTAGTACATGTAAAGCGAAAGTTTACATGTATCTTGCAGAAAAAATACAAACAGAAAATAAACTTTCTCAATCACAGGATTTTTTTTCATTTCTGTGAAAATTATGAAAAGAGATGCCACACATACGGCAGGGGCTGCGGTCTCCTTTTTTGTGGTCGCCAATTTAGAAGCTTCCAAAACTGCGTAATGTAAATCATCAAAAAGTGAAAATATTTATCTCTGTATAATGTTTATAATGCACTAAACTATAGCATGCAAAATAATGCATAATGCATAAAAATGTGTCATTAGAAAATACTTTTATATTTTGTGAAAAATGCATAGCATTATATGTGATGACCATAATGTGCATGAAATCTGCATTCTGATCATGGAAATACTTGCTAAGTGTGTATCAGGGTTGGAACAACCTTGTGTATTAGGGTTCCAGCAACGCCGGCAGCCAGCCCCGGTCAAAAATCAGAAAGACTGGTCGGTGGACGACCCAAAACGCCGGACCTGGTCATTCTAATAAAGCTTATGTCGACGACTGACGACGTTCATCTAGAATTAGTTGTCTAGTCAGTTAAAATATAATTGCAACATTGTACATGTAGGAGCATGATAACATTTTATGACTTCATATTTTATAACTTTTATGACGCAAACATTCCCTTGAATATTATCCTTCAAGTCATTATTCAAAGAAGTCGACAGAACTGTACAATATCACTGAAAGTTGGCGATGATAAAAAAGTTTCTTGATTCTGATAAAGAAGATAAAGAAGTTCTTCGAATAACCGTTGCAACGTGCCGTAATAAATCAATTCATTGTTTTTGCTCGAGGATTCTGATTGTAGCTTAAGCTTGATTCTTCGCAATGAGTGCTACTAGGGCTTCATATTTGGCTTCACGGCAGTGAGGGCATGTCGATGCTGTTTAAGCACTAATCTATGGACAATTATTTACTTTTGCCGATTTAGTTCTAGTTTCAAGCCGTACTTGATCTCAAAAAGAGTTTCCGAAATCGCGTACTAAGTGTTCAGACATCGTTCGCTAGCGTATCAATCGCAAAATTATTCCATATCTTGAATGAGCTATTGCGCGCATCCTGCTCAATCTTTTTCATGCGCGTACAAAATATATTATCACAGTGAGAATATTTGTCTAACTATCTGATAGAGGATCAACTTGGATAGAAATTGATGAAAGTCAGCTCCGTTGCGCTTCATCGGGAACTCTTGCTTATCCGGAGCACCGGTAGGACTATGCAGGTTGCTACGCAGAAATTGAGAAATCGAATGATATCTAGCGGTCTAAGTTCAGCAGCTGCCAGCATGCTTCAGATACGCCGCCCTAGTTCCGTCCGGTTTTGACTACACCGGCAGCCGACCCGCTCCAAGCCGGTCGGTTTTGATCACGCCGGCCAGTTCAAACCCTGCTGTGTATGTTGTCATGAAATTCGTCGAGTATTCTTATCAATAGTGATTAGTTGATCCATTGAGAGAAGCTCTACAACTACAAGAAAACTCGGAGTAGAAACTCTATATAAATAGTATAGTACATATAAATATGCAGTAAATGTATAGTATAGATATACTACATAATAGTTGAACATTATGTAATTGCTAGACTGCTACAAAGAATTAACACAGGTATGAAAATGTTGAAATTCAATTAAAACAACGCTTCTCATGTTTTACTTTTCAGCAATAAATGACAGTAGTACATAATAGTAATATTAATAATGTCACATAAGCTTTCATAAAAGAGGACAATAACTTCATTTATAAGGCGAAATTAAGAAATCAGGCTCAAAATGGACGTTCTTCTACAAATAACACTTCATGACTCATAAATCATCAACACCATCAATGACATATTTTTTGAAAGGAAGCTAGAATATTTCGTGGCACAACCTCCAAAGCAAATACTACAAGCAAAAATAAGTATTGAATTTGCACGCTTTCTATCACATTCTCATCAGTAAGCACTCTTTTTACATATCCTGCTTACTAAAACATCCTCCCTCCTTCATTATGTAGTCAATTTCAGTTAGGGCAGGCGAGGCTGATATGGGTACTCAAACGGGTTTTTAGACTTATTGTGATAAGAGAAAACATAGAAAATTTATTTTTACCAAAACTACAATCTGTGTCCCATTGGATCAACAGGTGTTGTTCTTTACTTCTGTCTGACAAGAAGAGGAACCAGGTAGAACTCGGCAGACGCGCAGATTTGTAGCAGTCAGAAGATGCACATCATTCTGTGAAGGTCTTATTTTCGGCCTCGTTCTCTCCAGGCACTAGTTCTAGCTGCCGGACTATAATATTCAATTGCAAACGGATAGGAAGCGGTATTTGATGACCAACTGATGCGTTTCGAGCGCGCTGTAAGGGCGAGGAAAACTGATTCTGATGAGAACTTTAAAATGAAGAATCTATGTCATTTAATTTACTATCTGACTTTCTAAGCTAACTTTGATAACATTGGCCTATCCCTTTCTAACAAATTTCTCTATTTCCTGCAAAATTCTCAATCGAATTTGAGGTCCTTTCGAACAATTGGTCCTGAGATAACACAAAAACTGGACCCGAATAGCAAAAAAAGATTAATCTGCCACCCAATTTTGTCCCGCCTTTCCTACTGTATTGTGCGGCTATGCGCCAACCAATCAGGCGCCATATATAAGCGTTTGCACCAATTATACGTCGGGGTAAATCCATTTCACATAACAACATTTTGGGCAATTTTTGTCTTTTCAACTATATGCAACTTCGTTTTCTTTAAAGATTTGTATAAATGGTCAATTATACACGCTGAATTCGAAAATCATAATGGCGACCACACCAAATGAATATTTGTACAAGTTCTATAATTGCACTTTATATTACCAGGTGTCTTCTGACCGATAATTTTGTGATCTCGGTCAGATGGACATTTTGGCCGTTTTGCGAGATTTTGAAAGTGATAATCATTGTCTTTTTAAACAAAATTTCGTATGCATGATAACATTATAGCTTTTGATAATTCCGTAAGTTTTCATGACATTCAGACACAAAATGTGGTTTCAGCATCAAATTGAAATTTTGAGAAAATTCATGTCTGGTCGAAAGAATTTAGGTCATTTTTTTAAATTCACAATTGCTCAATTGTGATGATCCATAGTTAATTTTTTCCTTTTGATGCTACAGCTACAGACTCACAAATGATGCATTTCGTCCTATAAAGAAAATAAAAGGATCATTTCTAAGTTGAGAAATATGCATCGGTTAGAAAACAATTTTTGGGGCACAAAGGCAAAGGGATATATAGGTAGAGTGTCGACTCAAAAAAATAGGCTACCTGTATACAGTGAAAATTTTTATATCAAAAGATTCAATTTTTTGCGGAGATTACGTTCCCTTGGTCCAAAAAATTAATTGAGCACTTTTGAAAAAAGTCAAAATTTGCCAATTTAAATACTATTGAGATGACTCTCCTATATAAGTAGTACATGTTGGATGTCAAAGGGAATGAATATTTGCTAATAAGCATCGTAACTAAGCGGAAATGAAGGGAATTTCATGAACCGCTTTATAAGGAAGTCTTCATGAAAAAGTCGCGATATTATTCGTGCTTTCTTGATTGAAATGTCAAGTTTATAATTCAATTTTCACTGGCATGATGATTCACTAAATTCATGTTTCATTTCTAGAATCTGAATACTGATGTGGAACCATTTACATCCTTCAAAGTTAAATTTGATTGTTATTTTGCTCTACCAGTGGGAATTTACCTGTGATATGATCACGCTTAAGAAAATACTCTGAGGTTGAGCATGAAAGTTATAGGAAAATATCGAATTGCTAATTGAACAAACATTACATCTCAAAGGCTGTCATGAGAATCTGTGAAATACCATCATTCCTTCTACATTACAATCATGATCACTCAATTCCGTGGCAATTTCTTCAACACTGCAAAAAATTTGCATGTCTCACATTTAGTGACAATACCACCTGTAGGGTAAAATGTGGTGATATGGACACTTTTTGCTGAGGGTCTAAATTCTAAGTAATAAGCGGACAAATGTATACAATTAATACGCTAAATTGTAGCTTAGGGCACTGCCTTTCTATAACATTATGTCTCAAGGGAATGAAAATCCATTATGATATTTATATATAGCATCGCGTAAGAGATACAAATTTTAAGGGAAAAAAGGAGTCGGGGTGATATGAACACCAACGAGTAATTCTTTATTCAACATAACAATCTAAAAAAACAAAGTAGTCTATTAAAGGTGAGACAAAACCAGTCTACCTAGAAGGCTCACATAAATTTTACAGCGCATTTATAGCAATAGAAAGTGCCGAAACAGGATTCACAACACCACTTGTTGCAAGATTCGCATTTCATCCAATCTTCTGTCGTTTCTTCCCAAGCTGCGTCGCAGCAGCAACATTGGTGTTCCTTGTTATCAAGTTTTCTTTTCGTTTGCTTTGTAGAATCCTTTTTTGGAGATTTTGACGTTGAGGGCTGCAAAATACTGTCTTCGATATCTCTGGATGTGCATGGCGATTGTTGTCCATCGTTTATCAAACGGCACGATGGTTTCTTCTTTTGATCAAATCGCATTCGAACTATAAGTTTTTTCTCCCTAATTTCTGGAGACGTGATGTGAATCTTATGGACTTCAGTATGTGTAGGATTCAAAGTTTTCTTAGGGCTGCAAATTAGAGATCTGATTAAGATACCTTCAGAATTATTATCTTGAACATCACAAGGCTTGACTGAATCAATTTCCATCTTACTTTCAACTTCTGAAAGGAATGACTTTGAAACGGAGTGCTCATGATCACTGATTGTATTTTGCAATGGATATATTCTGCAATGTGCAAATGCGTCAACAACAAGACCTCTTTTCTTCTCAATTTCTTTGAAAACAGCACAAAAAAGCGAAGCGAAATTTTCGGTCGTAATCGCGGAGACTCCGCTCTCGTTTAGAAAATTTTCAAGGGCCTTGCACCACGCGCGTTTGAGGACTGCATTAAAATGCATGTCAAGCGGTTGTAATCTATAGCTTGAATGAGGTGGTATGCAAACTAACTCAATGTCATGATTAATACAGAAATCAATAGCTTCGATGGAAACATGTGAAGCATGTCCGTCCAGAAGTAAAACACACTTCTTGCCTGGAATTTTTGTCCTGTGTCTATCAAAATGATTCAGATATCGAACAAAAGTTTCTGAATCATTATAACCAGACTTCGTGGAGGCGACGCCGACATCAGTCATCTGCACATTGCCCCCTTTGCAAATGACGAAAGGTGGCAGAATGTCTCCCGATGCAGAAACAGTCGGTATGATTGTTGTTAATGTTCCTCGCTCACCTGTGCGAACAGCCTGCACACTTCGAGCTCCTTTCTGTGCAATCACTTTGCTGGGATTATTAGGCACTGTGGATATCCCTGTCTCATCTGTGTTGTAGACAAGCTGAGGAAAGTCTCTCAAATTGAGAAGATCAAACAGTTCTCTTAAATCATTGAAATAGGTATCAACTCTTTCCTTGTTAAAGGCCTGCACACGCGCAGCAGAGAGTCCTTCAGGTTTTCGTAACGAAAGATCTGGATTTCGTTTGCGGAAGTGATGCCCGCTTGTTCTTCTGCCAATTATTTGGAACACTGGAATTCAATTTTCTGCAACGATCAAGAGTATGTGCGTATTCATAAGCCGCGAATCGAATGTTAGAAATAGTCATAGGAAATCCACGCTCAGCTGCATATAGAATGCGTTTACACAAAATCTTTTCTTGTTGATAAGTGAAAATAGTTTTCCTACCTGGGCGTATAGTTTCGTTTTTCACATGTCGACGGAGAGTATTTCGAGGAACGCTGAAACGATGAGCAGCCGTTGAAAGAGGTGTACCCCGTTTTACGAGACAGATCGCATTTAACATGCTATCGTTGCTGTAGTTAAGACGAGCGTTTTTTGATTTATAGGTTCTAGGCATTACAAATTAGCTGCAGCAATTAGTCACAGTAACTATGAATGAACTAATATGAATTTGAGTAGAAGCGATGACAATGATAGAATCATAGAATTCAATTTTATTATCGCATAGGCAGCAAAAATTTCATCCCGTTATCAGCCAATCGTATCGGGGTGTATGGACACGTGCGCCTAGCAGTCTATGATAAATCAGTAAGCTATGCAGTCAACTTCGGTGACGCGCTCTAGACTTGCATAGACATTCCTCTATATTATGATTTGAGTTTTGCAAATATTTCAGATTGTATACTGTATAGATAGCATCGATCAATATTTACCAAATCAATATTTACAGCGCTAAATCAAGTTATTATTACATTGAAATATTCAAAATTCCTTGCACGGCTGTCTAAAGTGTTCGATTATCCTTATGAACTCATTGTCAATCATGTAAAAGAAAATTGGTTACCAACTCTGCTTCAACTATGTATCTACTTTAGGTATTCAAAATATGGATATCGAAGATGTCCATATCACCCCTGCCTCAAAAACAGTTTTGATACTCTTCTTATATTATTTACTGTAACTTCATACAGGTTCAGCTTTGCGGTGGAATATTTAGAAGCATTGTGAGTCATAAAAAAGCATGTGGCATTATGCAAGGATACTTTTATTCCCCAAAATTTGAGTCTTAAGATTAAAGTGATTATATGCAAAAAATCCCTTTGTGTAAATAGCCCACTGGATGCCAGAACACCAATATATTGGCTACAAATCACTGATATTAAGAAGCACCAGATCATTTCTTAACAATATAAACCAAATCGAATAGAATTTCATGAATATGTTAGCATGGAATTATCAGCGAAAATTAGATCAAAAAGTGTCCATATCCCCCCGTGTCCATACCACCCCATTTTACCCTATCTCCCCTGAGTTCATTTAATAAAATCGAAAGTATATACACATTGGGGATATAGTAAATGGGGATTTACCACTCTACCTAATATACCTACTCTATGGGCTAATTGAAGAAAAATCCCAAATCAATGTAAATGCAATCTTGAATTATAGTCTGGTTGAAAGTACGGTTCATGCGCTTCCACATGATGCATAACTTGATATGTATAATTCGTGTAGATCACAGCGAAATTTCTTCCACAAGACAGAGTACCTCTGCTGTGGACAGACTTTTTTGGTCCTTTTTCTGCCTTGAGCTAAATTTTTCATAAAGAAAACTATGCCAAATTGATTTGAATTTGTAATGACCGAAAAGAGGAGATCTCAAGGATTCAGATGAAAAGGAATTGAGAAAATCGTCTCAGAAAGAACTAAGGATTTTGCAGACGGAAGACACGTTTTTTGACAAATATTGTTATTTAAATGGATTAACCCGTCGATTTCTATAATGTTGATAATACCACGACTTTGACTCTGGGTCGCAAGTCGAGGGTCTTTGTTTGGAGTACATTTCAAATGCGAAGAGCTCGTTTTTCTGACTATAATAGATATTTATCAAATTATGTAAATTTAGGTGGGAGAGTCCTACTTTTGAATTCGATCCAAGTAATTTATAATTTCTCTGGCAAGAGGAGTTTGCAAATTAATCCTCTGATCATGAAGGAGAAGTAATTTTAGCTCTGTAGATGTGATCAGAATTACATTACGGAGGAAAAAACATATTTTGCTCATTTGCTAAAACATCATCGCAGCATTTTCAAAAAAGCAATGCCTCTTCATGTTTTAAACATGTTCTTTCCTATGTTTCAAGCACGATTGCTTAAAGCGGATGTTCAAAACATATCTTTATGATCCGTTTAAATTAAAACACCACCGATCCTGAACACAAAGAGGAGTAAGTCACGTGAAAGCATGATGCATTCGACGACATCAGCCTTCTTAAATTGAGATAGGACTCCGACTCTTACCTTGCATACATGATTTGCATAACATTGTTAAGGCTTTAGATGTTGTAAAATAAGACTTATCTAAACGTACTTGATTTTTTATTTTGAAAGTTTATTTACATGATCCTGAACGCTGGACTTCTGTCTAATAACCTAATTTTGACTGGAGCTGTAACACGTCAATTCATAAACTTCACTGCAAAACTCATTGTATTAAAGGTAAAATCATTATCGGAATGTAAACTTACATGGCTGAAAATTGCTTTAAATCCATTTCATATGTCAGGCACAGACCGGCCGCATATAAACTTGCTATTATTATATACTAAACACAAGCATGCATCCATGCTGAAAGTCCTCTGATGATGAACGATATGGCATAAAATTAAATGATAGAATTTCGACATTGATATTATTGTTAACAACCAC
>CAJQUW010008545.1:173497-204550 GCA_907163375.1 Prostheceraeus crozeri | reverse complement strand
GTTACAAAATTTAGTAAACAAACAACAAATTTAGCCACAAAATCGATAACCCACCAGATAATTAATCTCTTGATATTAGCGAGCGAAGTCCCCATAGGGATAGACTTCTAAATTGTAGACGAATATTCTTTTACAGGAAATCTATAGATAGATCTAGATGCATACTGTAAGTAGACAATAGAAATGCCACATGAGATTTCTCGGCAAGTAATGAACAAATCGTCTCTTCAAAGTTCACATGGCTATTGCGGCCTGGCAATTTGAATAACCAAAGAATTGAGACCCGCTACCTGGAGGTATCACCTTTGAAATAGCAATAGCAAATGTCAGAAACCAATGACAATGGAAAGTAACACATTTTGTGAGATAGAGCAGTTTCATAAATTACTCGTGCAAGATCCAACAGGATCCAAAAGATTCCTAGTTTTTGTATAGAAAGTTCATCTATGTCAGGACACTATTTGTAATCGACGAATCAAGCACAGAAGTAATAACGTGCAAGATAACTTTTGCAGCAATATGTGACGAATATAGGACGATCATAGATGTCTAATTATTAGCTAAACCTTAAATGTGCACGCGCTCCATGTTGGGATTACCCAGTGAATCGAAACTTACAAATCTTCTAAGTTTCTTAGACTTAATAGGAATCTTAGAAGAAACTTGGAAGATTAGTCTGTTATCTTGGAAGATCAGCCTGTTATCTTAGAAGATTAGTTTGCTATCTTGGAAGATTGGTCTGTTATCTTGGAAGATTAGCCTGTTATCTTGGAAGATTAGTCTGTTATCTTGGAAGATTAGTCTGTTATCTTGGAAGATTAGTTTGCTATCTTGGAAGATTGGTCTGCTATCTTGGAAGATTGGTCTGTTATCCTGGACGATTAGTCTGTTATCTTGGACGATTAGTCTGTTATCTTGGAAGATTAGTTTGCTATCTTGGAAGATTGGTCTGCTATCTTGGAAGATTAGCCTGTTATCTTGGAAGATTAGTCTGTTATCTTAGAAGATTAGTTTGCTATCTTGGAAGATTGGTCTGTTATCTTGGACGATTAGTCTGTTATCTTGGAAGATTAGTCTGTTATCTTAGAAGATTAGTCTGTTATCTTGGAAGATTAGTCTGTTATCTTAGAAGATTAGTTTGCTATCTTGGAAGATTGGTCTGCTATCTTGGAAGATTAGCCTGTTATCTTAGAAGATTAGTCTGTTATCTTAGAAGATTAGTCTGTTATCTTCGAAGATCAGCCTGTTATCTTAGAAAATTAGTTTGCTATCTTGGAAGATTGGTCTGTTATCTTGGAAGATTAGCCTGTTATCTTAGAAGATTAGTCTGTTATCTTAGAAGATTAGTCTGTTATCTTGGAAGATTAGTCTGTTATCTTAGAAGATTAGTCTGTTATCTTGGAAGATTAGTCTGTTATCTTAGAAGATTAGTTTGCTATCTTGGAAGATTGGTCTGCTATCTTGGAAGATTGGTCTGTTATCTTGGAAGATTAGCCTGTTATCTTGGAAGATTGGTCTGTTATCTTAGAAGATTAGTCTGTTATCTTGGAAGATTAGTCTGTTATCTTAGAAGATTAGTTTGCTATCTTGGAAGATTGGTCTGCTATCTTGGAAGATTGGTCTGTTATCTTGGACGATTAGTCTGTTATCTTGGAAGATTAGTCTGTTATCTTGGAAGATTAGTTTGCTATCTTGGAAGATTGGTCTGCTATCTTGGAAGATTGGTCTGCTATCTTGGAAGATTGGTCTGTTAGTAGTAAGGAAGTGACAAACACCAGATAGCGCAAGATGGCCGCCATCGCTGAGTCCCCCCCCCCCTCTGGAACGGCAGAGTGTCGTGGTCGGCCGCCGTGGTGCTTCGGGTCTGAGTCCCCCCCCCCTCTCGAACGATAGAGTGTCGTGGTGGACTTGGGCGACCGCCAGGATTAGTCTTGAGGCTATAGTGTGTGATGTTTTTGGTGCAATCTGCTGAATGTTGGGTTGTAAAATGGGTTGTTTCGAGTGGAAGGAGTGGTCGGATGAGAAAACGGAGGTCGGATTCGTGTTCAGTCTTCCTATCTGTCTTCGTTCAAAAGTTAGAGCGGTTACAAGATTTTAGGTCGGAGCTCGCTCACCTGAAAAAATCCTAAGTGTCAGAGTGACTTTGTATGGGTAAAATTTTGAAAATTTTCCAAAGTGTGGAATTTCGACCTGGGACCGTCACCAAAACATTTTTCATCAAATTCTGAAATTTCACTGACGTCCCCCCCCTCTGGACAGCTTGCTTCGATTTTGGCTTCCAGTGGACGGATTTTGTCGTGCGATAGCTCGTTTGAAAGCTAAGAGTGAGACAAATTCACTGAAAGAATCGGCTTGTTCCTATCTGTCTTCGTTCAAAAGTTAGAGCGGTTACAAGATTTTAGGTCGGAGCTCGCCTGAAAAAATCCTAAGTGTCAGAGTGACTTTGTATGGGTAAAATTTTGAAAATTTTCCAAAGTGTGGAATTTTCGACTGGGACCGTCACCAAAACATTTTTCATCAATTCTTGAAATTTCACTGACGTCCCCCCCCCCCTCTGGACAGCTTGCTTCGATTTTGGCTTCCAGTGGACGGATTTTGTCGTGCGATAGCTCGTTTGAAAGCTAAGAGTGAGACAAATTCAGTGAAAGAATCGGCTTGTTCCTATCTGTCTTCGTTCAAAAGTTAGAGCGGTTACAAGATTTTAGGTCGGAGCTCGCTTACCTGAAAAATCCTAAGTGTCAGAGTGACTTTGTATGGGTAAAATTTTGAAAATTTTCCAAAGTGTGGAATTTCGACCTGGGACCGTCACCAAAACATTTTTCATCAAATTCTGAAATTTCACTGACGTCCCCCCCCCTCTGGACAGCTTGCTTCGATTTTGGCTTCCAGTGGACGGATTTTGTCGTGCGATAGCTCGTTTGAAAGCTAAGAGTGAGACAAATTCAGTGAAAGAATCGGCTTGTTCCTATCTGTCTTCGTTTAGATGTGAGACACCATTTAAGATTTTGGGACATTGGCGAAAAACGACAGAGTTAGAATTTGGGACGTTTTGGGTTGTAGCACCAAAACGAAGGCTCGGATGGGTAAACGGAGGCCAGATTTCGAATCAGCTTGATGTTATTGTCCAATGAGGATCATCATCCAATGAGAATCAAGCATTTCTTTATATATAGCGAGCCTTCCACAGTGAGAATCATTCCATCGTTGAATCACACGAGTGACGGACGCACATTTTCTCTCTCTCTCTAGTTCCCTGTTCTATTATCCAACTAAAATGGTAAGTCGCTACTTCCCTCCCTCTCCTCCCTTGAACGTAAACTTAATACAATCTTTTTTCATTTTCAGGCATCTACTCCATCTGCTGCACTAGTAGGACAAAATGGCGGTCAAACGTTACAAGGTTCGCTACGGTCAGATCATCTACAACTGAGGCCAGTGGAAGAAACATCCAAGGTACATAATCCTACACCGCTACAGCGTAAATTTAAACAAGCCTTGCGTTATGATGATCATAGCGTAGTACTCCAAACGGGAATGCTCCCTTCCACGGATGTCAAGATAATGCACAATCAGTATGGGGACTACATACTGATCCCCGTGAGTCCGTACATTCGCCACCAACTTGATATTATTGAGGAGTACGTGACATTAAATATGGACATTCCTACTCCTCTTGCTCAAGAGTGGAAGGCGAGAGATGACAAGGATACTCCCTATAGAAAGATTTGGGATGGTAATCACATTTGCCTACCGGTATCACATTGGTGTACTTACTATAAGAAGGATGGAGATCATTCAATACCCATCAGATGTGATGAGCTCGGAGAAGGTACTTGGGATATCCTTTTCAAAGTGAATGGGCTATATTATGGTCGACACAAGGATAATAAAATAGCCTCTCTCTCCATGCATATGGAATCCATCCTATATATTCCGAAACCACCCAACGTGGACGACATAATTGATCAAATCCTTAACAGCAGTGGTACGAAGCGCAAGTCGGAGAAGAATGCTACATCAAAACGCAAATCAAAGAAGGAGAATTACTAGTCCTTTCCTAACTCTACCCTATGACAATTCGCTTATGTGCTTTGAGTGTCGTAGACGTGGTCTTATTAGATACATTTTACTTCTTCGTTGCCATCATATCATTTGTGTATTTTGTCGTGAAAAGCATCGATGTAATTCTTCATTTTGTAATATGTTATAGAACGTTTCCTTAGATGTGTAAATTTCCGTTTTAGGCTTCTATCATCATTTTTATGGATTGTGAGGGTGAACCTGTACAGGAGCTCAGTGCTATTGCTATGAACAATTGGACATATCAGATTGTTAGTGTCTATCATCAACATGCCAACTGCGATCCCAATGTTGATCAATGGGCGAGAAAACACATTCATGGACTTAATCTGAAATATTTGCAAGACTATGGCTTTTCTTGTGAAAGTGCTCTTCTTATTGACTTTAAACGATGGTTAGCTGCTTTCAATGTTATACGCATCTTTTGTAATAATCCTGGTAAGGAGAGGAAAGTATTTCCCAATCTAATCATTGATGATATTTTGCTCCCGCCTTGGGATAGTAGAGTGAATCAACATTATCATGAAGTCACGAAACGTTTTAAGGATTTGTGTGTTCCTATTTTGTCTGTTCGTTGTAGTAGCTACGTTCATAACCAATGCTTCTTTCCTCCTTACCTCAACACTGCCAAAGTCCTGTATGGTTATCATTGCTCGCTGTATGATAGTTATCAGCTGTATCTATTTTATCTCTTTCTTCTTTTATCTATTTTTTTTACCATTGATTTATAATGCATGCTTGTTACCGTTATTCAATAAATGTTACTATGAGAAGAGTTGTTGTTTTCATGCAATGGATGGGTTAGTTAAAGGGCGATCATGTCTTTCTCAAACGACTGCGGAACATTACGTTTTCATAGGCAAAGTTTAAAAGGAGCTGTTCAAGATTATGTGATAAATTTTCATAAAGATGAGACCGACATCGAAGCAGTGGTCGATGATGCTAGCACTCTATTTCTAGAGTTAATGAATACATTCTCTGATAGCATTGTCATGGCGCGATTAGTTGCGAAAATTAAGTTTAGTCATTTTGGAAAGGAAGAGGTGGAAAGTCGCTCTTTCCATTTTGCTTCTTATTCAATGGAAGTGGTAGATCACCCGAAGAATTTTTTAAAAGACATATGATAAAAATTGCTGAACGTCTTAACGCATTTAACCATCATGGTAGCAGTCTAGTGATTGAAGCGATTTCAGATATTCACATTCAACTTTCCATAAAGAAAAATTGAAAATGCAGTGGTACTTGATTGTAGCACAACTGGTTTTCGAGCTATGTCTGCTCACTCTCGAAGTATATTCCTTCTGTACATGCGTCTATTATTTAGAAAAGGCTAGCAAATTCATATCTTCAAAAAGACTTGCTATAGACATCAGTAACGGTGAAACTATGTGTTGCGATGTATGTAAGCGAAAGGATGGAAATGAAAAGCGCATCTTCAAGAGATGTAAGCATGCTTTTTGTCAACGCTGTTTCATACGTAATTGCATTCAACTTTGCCAATGTAACCACTGTGACATTGCTCATTTCGAGTGTCACTTATGTCGCAATAGTTAGTACCTATGCAAATGTGGTAAAGATAGGTTTTAGCAAAGACTAACACGGAAAATGGCGAAACGTAAAATGACGAAACGTAAAAGTCAAAAGTTTTCTTCAGCCATTCAAGCTCTCCGACGAATGAAAGCAAATCAGCGATACAATGCTATACGACATGCTAACGATAAATTCATTTGTGAAATTATTTCTCATGTGAGGAAGTTGAGGACGAAGAAATTAGCGCCAAAACAACGAAAGTTACTTAAGCGATATGCTACGAAATTGCGTTTCATCTCCAATCCTAAAGTCGCCCTTCAAAGAAAGAGGAAAACTCTAACACAAAAGGGCGGTTTCCTTTCAGCAATACTTCCAATGATAGCTCCTGCCGTGGGCAACCTATTGGGAAATATCTTTGGCTCTAAGCGTTAATTATGCAAATGTTGAGTCTCAAAGTAATAAAATGGATTTCAGACTTCAATGTGATAAAGTTCTGACTGTATCAGGTCCATCTCATGCAGGTAAAACTGTTTTCACGCTGAATTTATTGGATAAAAGAAGGGAGTTGTTTAAGGAACCTATCAATCGAGTGATTTGGTGTTATGGTATTTATCAACCGTCGCTGTTTCAGGAATTGCAAAGTCGCAACTTTATTCGACATGAAGGAATTATTCCAGTGGATAAACTTCAGTCTAATGATGTTGTTGTATTGGATGATTTATTAAAAGAAAGTAAGAATTCAAAAGATGTTACAGATATGTTCACTCGCGCAGCACACCATAAAAGGTGTTTTATCATCTATATTACACAAAATTTGTTTCCTGATGGAAAAGAAGCTCGTACACGAAACCTGAATACACACTATTATGCTATTTTCAAGAATCCGCGAGATAAAAGTCAATTTGAAATTTTAGCGCGACAAGTTGCACCCAGAGGATCAAAAGCCTTAATTGAAATTTTTCAAGCAGCTACTGAAAAAAAATACGGTTACTTATTCATTGACTTTACGCAAGAGTGTCCGGAAGAATTTAGATTTCGAAGTGATATTTTGAAAACTCCCATGATTATCTACAAACTATGAGTTCTTATTCTCGCATGATTGTTATTCCTCAGGATGAATATGTACAATTGACTGCCATGCAGCAAGTAAAGCAACCTCTTGCAAATCAAATGTATAGGAAAGAAATAGATTATCAGCAAAATGTTCACATCAAAGATCCACATCGTGCTGTATTATTACAATCGGAAACTGTTGAGCAATTGAAAAACTTGAAGAATAAGATGCGTGACTCTGTATCGACTGCTACACCTTTAGCATCTCGCGCACATGCCATATCTCTTTTCAACAGTATTGAACCCCATCTCAATGTAAATGATAGAGGAGAAATCATTACAGATGAAAATAAAGTGATTGATGCTTCACGTTATGAAGACTTGATTCAGTATGCGACACGTAGAAAGCGCCGTCAGGGCTATGTTCCACCTGGTTGGTCATACTTTCTTAAACTATTGAAAAAGCATAATGTGCCAAAATTTGCTTTAAATAATGAGACATTGAAAGAACTTGATTCAACAGTGGCTACTACTCCAATGCTTCAGGCGATGAAAATGCCAACAAATTGGTTTAAGACGTCACCTGCTACATCCCCTCCCACACTCACTAAGCAAACAAGAGGAAGAACTCGACGTAGATCTACATCGCCACTAAAACTGGTAAAAGGAAAACGTAAAACAGCTCCTCCTAGGAAATACATGTTCTCAGACTATTAATATGAAGCAGATGTGTTGCTTGCCATGTAATGAGCCGCCAGAGGTGAATGTCGTTGTCACTTGCACTTGCTGCGCCAGCTCTCATAATGAAACCCCTAAGCAATGTGAACACGATCGCAAAACCGCTAAAGCTAAATGCTGCAGTTGTTGTAAATGTAGAAAGGCAAGAAAACAAAAAGATGAGAAGGAGGAAAAAGAGTCAGCCGTCATCGACTGAACGTTTGAAGTCAATCTATTATGATGTAAAACATCCGGCAGGATTTGCATCTATCAAGAAATTATCAAAAGCGAGTGGTCTTCCACAATCACAAGTGAAACGATGGTTAAAGGGTCAGGCTACCTATACACTCCACAAACAAGCGAAAAAGAAGTACCGCACCCGCCATTATATTGTTCATGACATCGATGAACAGTGGCAAGCAGATTTGTGCGATGTTGCCTCCATTTCAAAACATAACTCGGGCAATAATTTTATTTTAACCGTCATTGATATTTTCTCGCGTTATGCGTGGGCTCAACCTTTAAAAACTAAAGAAGGGAAAGGAGTAGCAAAAGCATTCCAAACAATTTTTCGAGAAGGTCGCATTCCAAAAAGAATTCAGAGTGATCAAGGAAAAGAGTTTGAAAATCAGCATGTGACAAGATTATTTGAGAGGCATGACATTGAGTTGTTTAGTGTAAAGAGCGCTTATAAAGCTGCACTCGTTGAACGTTTTAATCGCACATTAAAAAATCGCTTGTGGCGACATTTTACTGCCAACTTGACACAAAATTGGACAAAGGTTCTACAAGATACACTCCATGCCTACAATCACTCTATCCATCGTTCTATTGGACTCAGACCAGTAGATGTAAATGCTGACAATGTAGATAAAGTGCGCGAATCATTCCAACGTAAACGCACTCATGTGAAAAGTGATGTGAAAATTGGCGATAAAGTTCGTATCTCAAAAGTGAAAAGTGTTTTTGCTAAAGGGTACCTTCCGAATTGGACAGAGGAGGTATTTACAGTATCAAGGATTAATCAAAAAGACTCTCCGACCACCTACAAGTTGAAAGATTACGATAATGAAGAAATTGAGGGTAGCTTTTACCGCGATGAGATTGAGGTAGTCACTGAAAGTGAAACATATTTGGTAGAGAAAATCATTCGATGTAAAAAACGGCAAGGTGAAGAATGGTGTCTTGTTAAATGGACTGGTTATCCTTCAAGTATGAACTCTTGGATGCGTCGTGCCGACATCTTTCATCTAAGTGATCGACAGTGATTCATGCAAAGTTGTAACTAACAATGTTTAGGGTTTGAGCTATGAATCCAACTGCCTCATTTTATTCACGACCCTCCTATGTAAGTGGCGGAGGACAAATTTACATCGGTGCTCGCCGCCAACGTGGAGGTAGCATACTTGGTGCACTGAAATCTGTTGTAGCACCTCTCATATCCAATGTCGGTAGATCTTTAAAACGAAATGTTTTAAGTAATGCCGTTGGCTTTGCTGGTGATGTTGCTAGTGATCTTTCCAGAGGTAGAAGTTTTAAGAGCAGTTTGTTGAATCGTGGGAAGGAACGCGGTTTAAAAACATTGAAGCAGACCATTGCTGGTGTTACTCAAGGAAAGAAATCACCTAAACGAATGAATAAAGGAAGGAGGAAACATCGCGGAGCTGGTAAGGTGCGATCTTCAGTCAAAAGGCATTCACGCAAACGTCGCAGAGGCTCTAATCATTCATCAGGCGCTAAACGACGACGCTGCTATAACTTCTAATCATGGAGTGTAAAACTTCCGGTTTTTGTTTGTTCGATCAACAAGCCATACAGACAGATATTCTTAGTTCAAGTATTGTAGATTATCATCCTCGAACAGCTGAGAATGCTGGCCCCATTGAATTTGTTATTCCTGGTGGTAGTGATGACTACATAGATTTGAGTTATGCGATGCTTGATTTGAGGTTTAGAATTCAGCAAGCAGATGGAACTGCTATTGACGATGCACATAAAGTTGGACTGAACAATTTACCATTGACTACATTACTTCGTGATGTTTCTCTAACGATTGGAGAGCAGCAAGTGGAAGGTGGTCAAAGCGATTATCCCTATAAATCATATTTCAATCATGTATCACAGTTTCATCCAGCAGCACAAAAAAGTCATATGGAAGCCATGGGATGGTACAGAGATGAAGCAGGAAAATTTGATGTTGAAACAAACAGTGGCTTTGTAAAGCGATCTGCTATGATTAAAGATAGTAGAGTATGTCAGCTATATGGTCCGCTGAATTTAGACTTCTTTAGACAGTCAAAGTTTTTACTGTGTAATACCAGCATGCGACTCAAGCTGACATTGAATAAGCCTGAATTTGCGCTGAATGCATTTGCTAAAGTTGACAATTTTAGAATTCATGTGGAAGATATTGCACTTTACATTCGTCGAGTAGTACCGAATCCAAGTGTCATTAGAGGGCATGCTGAAGGCCTTAACCGCCAAAATGCCATTTACCCCGTTCAGCATACAAAGCTTCTCACCTTTACAATTCCGAAAGATCAAAAGAGTTTCATGAAAGATGGCCTCTTTCCATCGGAAGCACCGAAGCTCCTCATGGTGGCAATGGTTGAAAATGATGCATTTAATGGTAATATAAAGAAGAATCCTTTCAATTTTAAACACAATCAGTTAAGTGAAATTGCTTTACGTGTAAATGGTGTGAGTCATCCTGGTCCACCCTACAAACCAGATTTTGCTTCGGATCAATTTATGCGCAGTTATGTTGATTTTATGGATGTTTTTGGCTTTTACAATACGGATGACACCAACGGACTGACTATGAAAGAGTTTAAGAGTGGATATACTATTTATGCATTTGATTTGACTGCTGACAGCGATATTAGTGCACCCTATCGTCAAGCGAACGTGCCTCATAATATTCGTTTGGATTTGACGTTCAAAAGAACACTACCTGAGACGATCAATGTATTAATTTATGCAGTCTTCGATTCAAATATTGAAATTACAAAGTATCGTGACGTGATTCTTCAGTATAATCGTTAATGAGTTGGTTGACTGCTGACGATATTAAGACTAAAGTGCAGCGTAATGCAGACGAAGCGACGTTGAAAGCTTTCGATAATGTCTATTCACTCGATACCTTACCACCTGCAGTAAATCACTATCCCATCTTTATTGTGCTAAACACTCATTCACAGAATTTAGGCGGTGAGCATTGGAAAGCGATCTTTATTGGAGAAGACCGACGTGGTGAACTATTTGACTCTCTTGCTCAACCTCCAAATATACCAACACAGCAGTGGTTGAGAAAACATACGCGTCAATATCAGCGAAATGAACGCATACTACAACATCCACTTTCATCAACGTGTGGTGCTTTTGTACTGTACTTCATCTTAAAACGTTTACATGTATCTCGATTTGCATCTATTATTCAAAACTTTTCATGTAATCCATCCTCTAATGAAAAAATGATTTGTAAGTTCTATCATGATTTGAAATAAAAACATCATGTTGGAAAAATTGTTTTTTATTTTACAATCCGCTGGGTACGTACATACTCAATGAGATAGTCTAGGATCATATTTGCTTGTACATGAGATTTTAGTCCAGTAATGATCACTTTACTATTATGAAAGATTGCCACATGCACAGGTAACCAACAACTAATGAGAGCTGCAGGAAAAAGTTCGGGTTCATAACACAAACTGTAACTGCTGGTACGAATCTTCAAAAATGATAGACTGTCACTCAATTGAGTAGAGATCACCATATTGTCCACAGTCAGATTCGACATCACACACCTCTCCCTCTTCCATATCCGACGTAGTAGTCTTTGTAGCTCTAAGCGCATTGACTGCGCCGATGAATGAGAAAGGGCGCCGAGAATCTGTACAGTCCCATTTGGGAAGAGTTGAAGATTTCGTGAATTGTTCATCTTCACCACTAACATTTGAGGACGGCCCGGGTAATACTTGCTGTTTGGAAGCTGTTGGTGTAATGTTGTGAGATCGATTTTGGTGTAGAGTCTGAAGCGACGGAGAATGTTGACGATGGTGTAGCGATGGCGCTTCATGATGAAAGAATGAGTAAATTGAGCGATGTACCTTCCTTTTATACTTTTCCCAACTACCTTGATGAAATGTGAAGTTAGTATGAAGTTGGGAATGATAGAGTTGAATTCGCCGATTGTTGACGCGCAGCCAGATGCGATTTCCAATACGTGAATGTCTTTTCATATAGAAGTATTTCAAGTCCTTCATGATATGATGTAGAGATTGAAAATGACGATAAGATAAAGCAAACTCTCTTCTCACATTTCCAGTTGAATCTTTGAAATAGACGTTTCGATCATGATCCGTTTCAATACGTTGTAGGGAATCTAATTTCCAACTCATGATGTGTGGTAGTCATGTCTGATTAAGATTTGCATAGTAGGGCGATGAACTCACGACGAATAAATGTCATGATGGAGCGATGTATATATCTTCTATACTTCTCCCAATTGTATTTGCGAAATGAGAAACAGTTTGCGGAATGAGAATGGTAGATTTGAATTTCATTTCTGTAATGTTGAAGCCAAACTTGATCACCCAAGGAGATGAATCTTAATGTTTCAAAATATTCCAAATCCCTCATGATATCATTGAGGTTGACAAATTGTCGCCATGTTAATGTAATTCCTCTTGATGTATGACCATGAGAATTTTTGAAATGTACGTTTCCATCACGATCAACTCTGATATATTGTAGAGAGTCCAAAATCCAAGTCTTCATGATGTTATGCAAAGTTGCAGATTAGCAATATAAAAATGTCGTTTTATCATATTTTGCTTAGCAATGCGGCTACAAAGAGATTTACTAGTAATCGAGCTGCACTCTTTTCTACTCCCATTGATCATGTACAACAGCTAAATGGAAATTGGGAAGTGGGTGTCACTCAACTTGTTTATAGCAACTGTGTCTATACTTTTGATCATGAGGTGATGACTATTAATATGAGGCGTACAGCTGCTTATCAATGTGAAAAGGGGTGCCGAGTATACATTCCACAGTGGTCAAAGAAAGATCTCTTATCATGTAAAAAGTTTATATATGATTTCTTGAATAAAGCGTGTAAACATATTGTCCAATTTACTCCGCACAATGATGATTATAATTATGTACATCATGTAGTTGAGAAAGATTGGATTGTTGGTTTAAGTCCAAGTTTAAGAAATGATTTAGGCTACCTCGCTAGCGCCTTAACAAGCTATGATAATTTTAACGTTAATTACCACATAAGTGGTCATAAACAGTTAATATATCGAGAGGAAGCTTATTATGTAGATCTTATTCCAAGAAATGAGAAGACGTTGGTGAAGAAGATTGTGATTAAGCCAAGAAAGACAAACATGACTCCTGAAACATTATTGAAGAAATTTAATTATCTCCTTCGAGTTGATGGTAAACAAGTGGCAACATTGACTTATATCAAATCATCTAATCATATTGCAATAAGCAAATTAAATGATGATGATCTAGTATTAGTTTGTTCAAAAGATTTTCATCAGTTCTTACGACATCGTTCTGCAGCTGTTCATGGAAAATCTGATATGCAACATTTACCATGTGAAAGGCCAAATCAATTTGATACAGAATGGGCCGTATCTTTATACAGAAAGTGTGTAGAGCCTTTTGGTGGTTTCTTACATGAAACAAGAGTGTTGATGCCTCGCATTATTACTTCGGTTAAATTGGTTGTAGATTATTTAAATGAAGTGATTAATGAGCAACATATTTCATTTTCTGAAAAAGAAGGTACTTTGTCTCTCACTATAAATGGAAAAGGTATTGAACTAATTATGGATAAAACTCTAATGGACATTTTGGGTTTTGATCAAAATATCTTTAAAAGTGGTACTGTAACCAAAGCTAGCGCAGACATGTCGCTATCGCGTCGTATTAACTATTTTCAGATATATTCCAATATTGGTGAAGATGTACGTGTGGGAGATGTTGAAGCTCCATTGCTAGCAATGATACCATACCAGCCAAAAAGCTGCAGTATTTTATCTGAGCATACTTTCAAGAAAGTGCATTATACAAAGCTGAAATCAAACTACATCCCACAAATTGATATTGCCATTTATGATGATGCTGGTGCGTTGATTCCTTTTCATAAAGATGCTGTGACAAGTATTACACTCCATTTCCGAATGAAGAGTTAATGCAAAAGTATGCTATTATATTTTTCCAATGTGAATAATATGGAAAGTGAAAATAAGGACTCGTTTCTAATCTACTTGCCCAGTAATGCTTCTATGAATAAATTTCCCAAAAATAAACCATCAGACTATCGAGTAGAATTAAATCGGCCACTGCATTTAGAAGGTGAATGGGAGGTTGGCGTTTCTAGTATTTGCTATGATAGCAATATTCAGAATGTGAATGATTTGGAAGAAATGATATTGACTCCTCGCACCCATGATGGAATAACGATGAATAATGCATTCCAGTTCCCATACAATTTAACATCAGATGGAAAATGGAACTATGAATGGATTCAGATAAAATCAGATTCTTATGAGCCATTTGGGAATGAGAAAATTATTAAGGCATTCAACAGTGGTAATACTTCCATCATGAAGAATAAAAATCAGAAAGCTTATGAGTTTACTATCTATCATTGGAGTGGGAGACAGTTCCTCCGCTTTCATTCTTTTACTAAAGGTCTTACGCTGAGGTTGGATAGTGAATTCTATCCGCATCTTGGTTTTGGCCATGGACTACATCTAACGTCAATTGCTACTGCAAATGTTAGAAAAGTTTATTCAAATCGAATCAACAAATTTCATTATAGATTTAAAATATTTGATGAAGATGTTGTAGAATGCGAAGAACGCATCATTTTGAAAAAGCGTGGTGTTCAACCTTTATCACTTATTGAGTTAGTAAAACGATGGAATGAGACTGTGGGTAAGAAGTATGGAGAAAAAATTATGGCGGACAAAAATAAGTTGGTTATTCAGAAATATAATGACAAACTTACAGTTTATTTCTCTCCAACCTTGCGTCATTTTGTAAGACATTATACACCTATTATTGGAAGCGGTGTGGTGTATGCTTCTCATGAATATCACACTAAAGCTGATTCAGTTAATGATGAATGGTGGGTGGACATCTATGGCGATCGCATCAAGAAAATTTACCAGTCTTATGAAGAATCTAAAGTTGCTATCAATATAATGCCGCGTCTATATCATACAGTTGAAAGCTTCATTCATGTAGTAAATCCTTATATACAACAGAAGTTGAAGCATGTGATGAAAAGTAAATATGATGTAAAGACACACCACATTTCGTTTTCAATTGAAAATCAACGCGTTGTTCTGAAACTGGGTGATGACATTCAATGTCAATTGAGTAAAAATTTGAAAAAACTCTTTGGTTTTTCAATGCTACAAACAGTGTTTGCTGCTGCGCATACGATTGGTATAGAAACACCAATGACACTTGATAAACATGAACAGCACCTTTACATTCAAAGTGATTTGATTCTACCTATTTCTGTTGGTGAGAAAAAAGAATACATTTTACGTGATTTCATTCATGATAAAGACGCTTCATATGGAATAGTCGAGAAGATGTTTGAATCTATTTTCTATCATCCCGTCGTCAAACAAACTATACCCTCTATTGCTATCAAAATTACCAATGGTTTACAAGAGTGCATCCATGTGAAAGATACTAAATCCCTCATAACGTTAGTGTTTCGGAAAACAAAGTGAAGTCATTGTGATATGTTTATTGAAATATGTACATGAATGTGAAGCAATAGACTTTATACAACATCCACTGAAAATATATACATGAGCGCACTTCAATAAACATTGTTATATACAAAAAGTCTTTTTACTTCGTGAAGGGTGGAAATATACAGGGATAGGAAAAATGTCTTTCAGTGGAAAAGTCATCACATGGGGAATGTACAGATGTGGACACATATTCACAAGGAAAAAACAATCTCATGCGATACATAAAACAACAATGTTTATCTACAGAAATCAACATCAAAATACTAAGTTAAGGATGATTATGCTAAGACGTCTCCTGAATGTGGTAGTGTGAGTTTAATTCTTTTGGGTGGTGGTATGTTTGTGTCAGGATGTCCATGTGGAAGAGATATGTTGTGTTCTAACCAGCACCTCTTATCCTCCCATGCTGAAAGCGCCCGTTTCCTAAAAGTATGAGTTTTGATCTCATGCGACTTAGATTTTAAGATTGTCATATTGACAAACGTTATATTTTTATTTCTATAGGCTTTCCTGAAATTCTTATGTTTCATATTTTGCACAATGGATTTTGATATGCCTTTAGCGCGCTTAATGCTATCATCACTATCCTTTAATTTCATAGAATACATTTTTGGACGGAGGAGAATCATTTCATCTATTTCCTTCCCTGCTGTCTCATCCTTAAAGCAGCCAAGTTTTGCCTTATTTTTGATGGAGTAGAGTGGATGATCAGCAGGATAATTTGATGTATCAAAATATCTTTCTAAAGATTTTCCTACTTCATTGAAATTTAAATCTTTTTGAGTGGTAATACCTAAGAAGAAACTATCTGTATCACCACCCAACAAACGAACCTCTTTTACGAGAGGACATGGTTTTAGTATTTTATAAAAGAGTTGGTACATTTCAAGCTTAGAATAATCTAGTACAGCTTGACCAATATAGATGGGTTTGCACAACTCAACTTCAGATTTTATCATTTTAACACCTATAAGGTCCTCATCGATAATGTCTCTATCGATGAATAGAGGTGATGAGGTCAATTTGTGATACTTTTGATCATCATTAACTAGTTTGTAGTTTACGCGCTTTCTAACATCCTCCATCGTCTTACCAAATAGACTGTTGTTCTTATATTTATAAAAATCTTTTTCAAAGTTATTTTGGGCTAGTGCACGTTTCTGGCTGTTGCTATCAATATATGGCTTGAGGAAGGCTTTCTGTCTAAATTTAATAATGCGGTGAACTCTTTTTAAAATCATACCCATTTCTAAATAAAATTTTAAGATGCTAAAGTGGACTAGATAGTTTTCTTTATCATACTGGGTGAGTAAAAGTTTGCGACAAGGCTTATAGTCGGGTTGTCCACATGATTCTAAATCTTTATGAAATTGTTTCATAAAGTCGGAAAACATATCTTTACTCACTTCACCTGATTCGGGTGCGAGTGGAAAATCTACGGTTTTATGTTTAATATTATTTGGATAGATTAGATCTATCTCAAAATAATATCCCCAATCACCTTCATCTGGAATTGCTAGTATGTTAGAAGGGTTGGAGAAATGTTGAATATCACTATCATCTAACCAGCTAAACTCAGAGTGAGGTAGCGGTTTGGATAATGAACTACCATACAAATTATTTTGGTCATAATACTTCAGATGAGTCTGGTCATTGCCTACTATTTTTGATTTTAACCTATGTTTATTTACAAATGTGAGACCACCGCGAATTCCTCGCTCAAATAAATTATACATCTCTGGATCTTGTAAGAGATGAATGGTCTCACCAGTCATTTTAAAAGCAGACTTAAATGACATGGCTGGCAGACTGACAAAGTGGACGGGATCTAACTTATCTTCTTCTAATGCCACTCGTCGAAACTCCTGAAATACATCAGCCAGCAAAAATACATCTAACTTAAGGTAGGCAATCATATATTCACCAAATGTATGGCAGTCAAATTTTATCCATGCATCTTGTGCATGATCATAATCTTCGGTCTTACATTCTGCGCCGGTCAAATCATTTTTAAATTTATCTATGGGCGGAAGAGAAGTCTCGCCGAGTTTACTAATCGCATCAAAATATGCATATGGAAAGACTCCTTTCCGTGTGATGACTTCATCGGTTAGATTTGGGTATTGTTTCTTAAGATTTTGTGTTAGTGGAAGAGACTTTAGATTTTGCACGAGAGAGGCCAGTGATGCAGTCATAAATTGGTAGGAATCTAAAAATTTTATATCAAAATAGACCGTCTTATTTTCTTTAGTTTTATCGACAGGCACTTTTGCTGTCATGGCCATAAACTTCTCTCTCGTTTGCGCTATTACATCAAGCTTCCACTCTTTCATTTGACCTAAACCTCCTTTTATTATCATATGGCTGTCGTAGCCCTTGAAATTATGGAAAATGACGGGTAATGTACGCCGTTTCATCCTAAGTGAAAAATTACATTTTGAACAGAGTGCGTTTCTAAATTTACCAGTGATGTGATCATGGTCGCGCACTTTCTTAATCTTATCATCATCAAATGTTTTCCTACATTTGGGGCAAATGTTGCAGCTATCAAATTTTGCTTGATCATCTGCTGTCATATGCAATGATCTGCGATAGAGTTCACCATCATACTTTTGTTGAAATTTTACAGCCTGTTCGAGGAATTGTAGGAATTGGTAAATACAATCCTCACCTTGCCAGACGCGCATTTTATTTTGCCTACTCCTAAAGTGATCATGCCATACTTCATAGCAGGAAATGGCTGCTGGTCGATGGATGTTATCATCGATATAGCATTCGATGTCAGCATAGATGACACGAAGAGGACTTAGTTCATCGCCATTCTCTCTATATGAAAACTCCTTATCTTTGGGCATGCGTTCCATTTGCAGTTTACCTCGCTTACACCACTCATAATGAGTTTCAAATTTAGTTTTCCTCCTAAAGTGGCGAATACATCTGTCGCAGTAATATAACTCTCTACTAGAGTTTTCTAAGTGGTGGTATAAGCGAGAGATTTTGGGAATACCGCAGTAGTGCCATTCCTCACTATCATCCTGTTTTACTAATAACAGGTTTACTGTACGCTCATAACAACTCGAACGCGAGTTGTAGCGCACACCCTTCAATCCTTTTTCCCAAACATGGAGAACTATTTTGATGTTGTTCAATTTTTCAAATTTTTCTATATCTTTAATTTTCATATCGTCACTATTACAGTCATCGAAGTTTAATTCATTCTCCCACTGCCTATAGCTATATGTGCGATTTCGATTCGCATTGATGTCATTATAGTGGAGAATGGAGAGGACAGCATATTTAAAACATTGCGATTCGCAATCGACATTGATGACTGCTGTTTTGTTTTTTAAATTTTTTGGAAGTTTAAAGGAGCCTCGACCACTATGATTTCCTAATAAACTGATTTTAATCATGGCGGACTCAATACCGTCAAAAATGAGACCGCTATCGCGCTCGTTAAACTTATCAATATTTAATTTTAATCCTTGGATGTGAAAATTTATCCAAGACTCATAGTCTACAACCTCGGTTGCAGGAGAGGAGGGTATGTGAAACTCTAACCTCTCTATTATTTGTCCAGTATGGTGGTCGATTTTTACATATTTTATTTTAAGATAGATGAGCGCCTTCATCCTAAAATTGTCTAAATTGTTGAAGAGCGCTTCTATCAATGATGAATTTTGATGAAACCATTCCTCAAAGTTAGCAATGGTTTCTGAGGAGTCCATCTGGTAGTTCCTCACTAAATTATTTATGGACACTTCAGTGAGTCGGATAGAGGAGGTACCGTTGGTGTAGGTATCGTTCGTGTGTGTATGTTGAAGTCTGTGCGAAGATAGTTCAAAACGTGTCTCGAAAGACTGAGCGCACAAGTCGCAAGAAAAGGAGACGACGTTAACAGAATCATCCCCACCTTCGGAGATTGATGCCGGCTTAGGTCGACAAACACCTCGCTTGATGTGTCGGGTGAGATCCCATTTCCTCGTGAAGATGTGCCCACAGTCAGCACATTCCCACTCGTTGCCATGTCGCGACAGTTCTGAGCTGGAACTCGCATCACCTGAAAGAGAAATCATTCTATCATCTCTGTTCAAGCCTCAGTGTAGTGTTACAACCTACCTTGACTCAATAACTCTAAACTTTCCTCGAGAAGAGAGGACGTTGGTGATGAAGTTGATGCCTGAAATTGAGGAAGATGCTATTAGTCACACGTTTGAGGGAGATGAGAGAGGAAATCTTTAACTTACCATTTTAATGAAATATGATCAGACAGAATAATAGTCAAAGAGAGAGATCGTGCGTTCGTCACTTGTATGATTCACAGATTAAATGAAATGACATGAATGTCACTTTGCTTATATACTTTCATATTCATCATTCATTGGATGTTCATTCTGATTGGTTGCTTGTTGATACTTAAGAATTAGAAAACATTTCAAAGTCATTATTCACAGTCAACATGACAAGCCCTCCGACAACACCAAACACAAAATTCTCTTCTCCATGCTCAACACCAAAGGCGCTCGTTACACCAAACGCTCCAAGAAAGGCGAAGGTGGAGAAGGTGTACCAACTGGACAATATCAGGAAGTTATCATTACCAGCGGATGAGGAAGAGGAGAGTGTATGTGAGAAGGAGTGTCCCGACTTAACAGGCGTGAGGTGGAAGTATCTCCAGTACGATACTGACGATGTGATGGAGATCACCAGCACGAAATTCCTCCACCAATTATGGGAGTGGTACACCCCTAACTCCCAGCCACGAACTATGGCAGAGTGGGAGTATATTGATAAAGTGAGGCTCGCAGTGGAAGAACGATTAAAGCAACTGAACTGTTTTTGTTATCTATGTGAAGTCAGACTCTGGGACGATATTGACGATGAAGACCTTTTGAAATACATGCCATAATAAATGTTTATTTCGTATTATCTTTGCTTTCATACTGACTTACTTGAATGGGGTTTTAGTGAATAATTTAACCATGTATACTTTTTCATTTGGAAATAGTAGCACGCTTAGTCTAACTTGTAAATCTTATGACACTTCATATGGCTGATGATGGTAGATGAAATAGTGTTAAATAAAATTAAGATAGCTTACATGATTCTGGGATAGCAATCGACTGCGATCCATGTGTAAAGAGCTTGTTAGACTACGGAAGAGAGAAGTGTGTTATGTTGCGTGTGGCGCGTGAGTGTCCTCCCATTTCATTCCATTCATCAATTCGTCTCATTGATAGAGACAGGTAGAACTCATGGCTCTCATAACGTATGCAATGGAAAGTTTTAGGCAACCTTCGACAGTTGGCTAAATGTCGCCTGGCGCGAATGCATACTACGTTGAGACAGAGGCAATCACTTGCAAACATGACGCAGAGAGGTTTAACAAGATTGACCATTGCCGAATGTCCCTTGCGGTATACATAGCTACGGGTTTCACCGCCGCTCTTTACAGGAACGCCCGTCGAAAGGAAGTATTACACCGAACTTCATTTGCAACGTTCAAGTTGACTGATAGCAGATTCAACTTAATGATAGTATTCGCCAGTCCGAAGACTGCCCAGGGCAAACCGCGAGGAGGTTCTATCATGTCTTGCCCCATGGTGGCCCTTAAGAGAGCCGATGGTTCGTTCTCGGGGGTCGTCATCTTACAGCCTACCGATTCTGCTGAGAGAGTCTTTGACTCTCTCCTTGGTAGCAGTGTCGACTTCCACGCTAATTGGTATGTGACTGAAAAGTGGAATGTAGCGCCATTCCGTTGGATTGACAACACTTGCTGTCATCGCATTACCAATCTGAGCAAGATTGTTGTGGACTCTGTCTTGCTCCTCTATTCTAGCAAATTCATCAAATAAATTTCGCGGCCTTAACTGCGGTCCGCGAGGAGAGCTGACTTGACTGTTCGGCGTCTGCATGATTGAAATGAAATGAAATGAGAGGTAGTGATTTATATACCCCTCTAACGCGATGCAACGTTCAAGTTGACTGATAGCAGATTCAACTTAATGATAGTATTCGCCAGTCTAAAGACTGCCCAGGGCAAACCGCGAGGAGGTTCTATCATGTCTTGCCCCATGGTGGCCCTTAAGAGAGCCGATGGTTCGTTCTCGTCGTATCTGAAAATAGAAGGAAAAATAGATGAAAATATATTCAAGTGATAGAGATGATATTAACTTACCATAAGAGAAATTTAGCCGGTTCGTGACCCCTTCGATGGTGGTGGCTCAGGCAAGTACTTGGCCGGCAGTTTTCGCTTCCGGTGGCGCAATTCTTTGATGTTGCCATCATGCTTGATGGAGACATGGATACAGCGCATCTCCGCCATTGCTCCCTCGTAGCATTCGAACGTGCTGTCGACATCCTCACTTTGCAGCAGAATGTCATCAACAATCCTGCTGTTGATAATTGGTAGGTGGAGTGTTGTTCTGCTCTCCTTGTGCTGCTCGTTCTCAGCCATTTTCATTTTTAGTTGCTCAATCTTGAGCTTAAGCACCCCTTCTTGTGATTTTAAATTTTTAATATTTGCTGCCTGCTCTTCAACTCGCTTTTCACTTTGCAGTGCCCTATCCCGAAAAGCCTCCAAATTTATGACCTGCGTTTTGAGGTTCTTGATTTCCTGGACTTGAGCTTTCAGGTTAAAATTTTCACCTCTCAAAGTCTCGCATTCGTTTCTAAAGCGACTCAGCTCATCTTTCAATTTATTGAGCGCAAACTCCTGGCTAACTTTGGCAGCCTGATCGTCCTTATTCCAGGCTAAAGTTTGGGCTTTAATCCCCTTCAATTTTTTCGGGGAAGATTGGCTGATTGGCTTCGCTATTCCTTTAACGGGCACTACAACCTCCTCAGAGTCGGACTCGTCTGAGGTGTCTGAATCACTGCTTAGATCATTTCCTGTAGTCGGAACAGCAGGATCGGCTGTTATTACATTCTGTAATTCTTCATTTCCTGTAGTCGGAACAGGAGGATCGGCTATTATTGCATTCTGCAATTCTTCATTTCCTGTAGTCGGAACAGGAGGATTTATGATATCTGCAATTGCATTCTGCAGTTCTTGATCCAAATCGACCAATTCAAAATAGGGGGCTATGATTTTGCCTATGTCCGAAGTTGTATAATTTGCGAACTTCACAACTGGACAGTTCTGATGCCTCTCATAAAATTTTTCGTGCTGCTTGCCTCTTAAAAACTTTTGGCAATGTGTACAGCCGGAAACAACACCTTTCTCAACATGAATGTGAGGCGTATTCTTATATTTATTCAAGTGGCGTTTAAACTCACCACCTCTCTTCACTTCACCACAAGAGCATTTTTTAAACAGAAATTTTGAGTTGCCTCCCATATTCTGTAGAAGGAAAGATAAAATAGAATTACTGACAAGTAACATTGACAATCATTTTAAAAATACAACTAATATGTCATTCAATACTTGAGGATAGACAAGCTAGGCTGATGAATCCGTTACAGGCATTACTCAGAGGGGATCTTATCCCGACTCCAAGGCCTCGGCCCTCAAATCCAACCTCCCGCGGACAGAGCGTGCGTCATATCACTGTGTTGGTATTCGGACCCCGATTTTGACATGAAAACCGGTGGAGTTATTTACATCAGGAAGCAAGTCTCGAGCCGAAGCTCGCCTCTGACAACTTTATAAATGTCTTAGTTGAATTCAGAAGGTTTGAAAACCCCGAAAATTGCCAAAAATAGCGAATTTAAATTTTTCAATTTTTCAGCACTACTTATGAAATTTTATAAGTAGTCTATCACTTAGGGCAGGTCAATAGCGACCGAACCTTTTTTGAATCAAGTCAAACGGACTTGTAGAAGCAAAGTTACAAGCCTTTAAAGTTTTGGAGTCTTTTATGGCCTGGAGACGAAGGCCATCTCCTGGCTAACCTCTAAGTCTGACGCCTTAGCTGATATCAGCAATGAAATTTTCTAAGTCGGTTTCTTACAGAAACTCGGGATTTGGAATGTCCGAAGCTATCATCGGAGCTCAGAGAGACGACTTACCGTTGACAATCTCTCGTCTTAATGACAAGTCTCTCTCGGTTCCCAGCTTATATAGTGTGTGGCGATCAGCTGATGACGTAACACCCATCATCCAAACACTAAAAATCCCGTCTATCTCCGGTTCTAGTGCTCCGATTGAGCTGGAAATACACCATTTCCATGTAGAATTTGACGCTGAATCCGAATCTGGCCTCCGTTTTCCCATCCGATGCTTCGTTTTGGCTCTACAGTAGGCAGCCATCGCAAAAATTCTAACTGTCGTTTTTCCGAAAAATGTTGAACATTTTTCTCGCCGATTGACTTGAAACTCTCCGATTGACATGAAACTCACCATACAGATAAAGAATTTCACGCTGATTCCAAATCTGAAATCCGTTTACCCATCCGAGCCTTCGTTTTGGTGCTACAACCCAAAACGTCCCAAATTCTAACTCTGTCGTTTTTCGCCAATGTCCCAAAATCTTAAATGGTGTCTCACATCTAAACGAAGACAGATAGGAACAAGCCGATTCTTTCAGTGAATTTGTCTCACTCTTAGCTTTCAAACGAGCTATCGCACGACAAAATCCGTCTACTGAAAGCCAAAATCGAAGCAAGCTGTCCAGAGGGGGGGGACGTCAGTGAAATTTCAGAATTTGATGAAAAATGTTTTGGTGACGGTCCCAGGTCGAAATTCCACACTTTGGAAAATTTTCAAAATTTTACCCATACAAAGTCACTCTGACACTTAGGATTTTTTCAGGTGAGCGAGCTCCGACCTAAAATCTTGTAACCGCTCTAACTTTTGAACGAAGACAGATAGGAACAAGCCGATTCTTTCACTGAATTTGTCTCACTCTTAGCTTTCAAACGAGCTATCGCACGACAAAATCCGTCCACTAGAAGCCAAAATCGAAGCAAGCTGTCCAGAGGGGGGGGGACGTCAGTGAAATTTCAGAATTTGATGAAAAATGTTTTGGCGACGGTCCCAGGTCGAAATTCCACACTTTGGAAAATTTTCAAAATTTTACCCATACAAAGTCACTCTGACACTTAGGATTTTTTCAGGTAAGCGAGCTCCGACCTAAAATCTTGTAACCGCTCTAACTTTTGAACGAAGACAGATAGGAACAAGCCGATTCTTTCAGTGAATTTGTCTCACTCTTAGCTTTCAAACGAGCTATCGCACGACAAAATCCGTCCACTGGAAGCCAAAATCGAAGCGAGCTGTCCAGAGGGGGGGGGGACGTCAGCGAAAATTTTTCTCTCCGATTGACTTGAAACTCACCATACCGATGCAGAATTTCACGCTGAATCCGAATCTGGCCTCCGTTTTCTCATCCGGTGCTTCGTTTGGGCGCTACACACCAAAACGTCCCAAATTCTAACTCTGTTAAAATTTTGAAGAAAAATTTTTTCTCACCGATTGCCTTGAAACTCACCCTACCGATGCAGAATTTCACGCTGAACACGAATCCGACCTCCGTTTTCTCATCCGACCACTCCTTCCACTCGAAACAACCCATTTTACAACCCAACATTCAGCAGATTGCACCAAAAACATCACACACTATAGCCTCAAGACTAATCCTGGCGGTCGCCCAAGTCCACCACGACACTCTATCGTTCGAGAGGGGGGGGACTCAGACCCGAAGCACCACGGCGGCCGACCACGACACTCTGCCGTTCCAGAGGGGGGGGGACTCAGCGATGGCGGCCATCTTGCGCTATCTGGTGTTTGTCACTTCCTTACTACTTCTGTTATCTTGGACGATTAGTCTGTTATCTTGGAAGATTAGTCTGTTATCTTAGAAGATTAGTCTGCTATCTTGGAAGATTGGTCTGCTATCTTGGAAGATTGGTCTGTTATCTTGGAAGATTAGCCTGTTATCTTGGAAGATTAGTCTGTCATCTTAGAAGATTAGTTTGCTATCTTGGAAGATTGGTCTGTTGATTGCCCTGTATCATGGAAAATATCAATGTTTCGTCTACAACAGCAACATGAAGAATTTCAAAAATGACTCAGCAATAAGCAAGGAAGCCTTTATGCATGTACCGTAAATTTAGAAATCCTTCTTGCTGCTCTTGTAGACGAAACATTATTGATATCTTCCATAATACAAAAAAATCAACTGACCAAATGTATACATACAGAGATAGAACTGTGAATGCACCAGTTATGCATTAGTTTGGTTTAACGCATCTGCTTCGCTATAAAATCAAAAGGAATGACAGGTAACACGTAGATGCATGTATTGAAAACATGTATTTGACATGTATGCCAGAATATGTGACTAATCAAGATCGTCTCTCTGGTTTTTCTTTTCTCCTCAGATCCAAGCCTCGTTGATTTACGGAAGACTTTGCCTCTTCCCAGGTGGTTCCATTGCGAAATCTTTAAGTTATGGCCTCTGAAAAAGATAATCAGGAAATAATTTATAGGTGAAAAAATGTTGTACCATGCGTACCATAGGATAGATGAACAGTGTGAGATTTATAACGAATCGTATCAAAGGAGAGTGACTTTGCTTTGATTGTGAAGAAAATTTTCATTCTTAAATGGTTGAACTAAGTGCTTTTAACAAACGCAGGAAAGATGATGTAGGTATTGATCGCATCGTCATTTTCAGATTTGCCAAGGCTACAGTGGTACGAATTTTTTCTTCTATACGCATGCATGGGATTGTTTTTGATGGAATGAAAAACACTGAATTGGAGACAATTTTTTTATCTAATATTAGGAGGCAATGAGAAGACTTTAACTTATTATTGTATCTATATTGTGATATCACGCACTATGCATGCATACAAGTGAGATATCTCTCAGTAATTAATTTAAGCTCCCATGGTCTCATAGTACAGGTGTCCGATGATAATATGAATCATGTTCTAATCAAATCTTGAGCATGGCCATACCAAAATCGTTCCATGATATATAATTGTTTCTATAATCTTGGGTGATACTCAGAGTTAGAATTGATTCTTTCGGTGAATGTTCACTTCATTTAACCAGTGAGTATACATGTATGTGAAATAAAACATACATTAACATTGATGATATCATCCTGGAAAGGATATTATGACCGCAGTCTTTTCACTGAAGCAAATTTCCTCTTATTAGATAAAATACTCGCAGGTTTTACGAGGATTCAGTCAGTATTCCGGCTATCTTCCCTTTGCCCTGAGGATGCATGCACGAATTCGGTGAAATATCCACATTCGACAGGAAATCTCAAAATCCTCTGACGAGATTCTATTCTTCGCCTCCACGACACAGAGAAAAGCGACATATTCATTATCACCGTTCTCTGATTTCTATTGCGTAAACATTGATGCACAGTGTCTCATCGATTGACAATTGAGATCTTGTGCCCTAAATGGAATAAATGGTCCTAATGATTTTTTATCGAAATCTGTGTTTATATGAATTGCACCTTATATACCATGATCGGCATCCTTCAGAGAGACGATCCCGATTGTTCCTCAAATAATATGAATGGGACATACAAATACGAATTGTCACACAATAGAAACACGTGAATACACACATGGGAAATTCCACATGGATGGCACGTTACCGCGTTTAGAAAGATAAATCCCTTCATACGAAAGACATACCAATTTGCATCGGGTCTCGTATATAAAACATACCAACAATTCGTATTTCAGTGTAAAACAGCCAATCACAGATAGAATAGTTCGTATCGCTACATACCAATCACATACTAAAGTAAGTGAGATGTGGTATGAAAAGATACCAGATCTCTGTAAGCACCCGGGACGAACACACCAGATGCTTTTGTTAAATATTTGGCAAATACTTGACAACATTTTACTAAACTTCTAGTAAAATTTTATCAAATATTTATCTAACATAGCTGATGATTTGCCAATTTTTAGCAAATAGCAAATTATTTGGTAAAATTCTAATAAAATGTCTCAAATTTCTCTCTGATATTATCCTACACAACTCTTACGTAAATTCCCAACAAAAAACATTCTAAAACTGTTCAGAAAATGTCGTGAATTTGCTTTAAAAACATTCCAAAAAATGTTATATGTTCAAATGACAATACATGAGAATATTATGAAAATGTTATCTTAAAACATTTTTGGAATGTTTTCTAGACATTGCCCCAATATTTTGCCACAACATATATCGTAGATGAACTGTAGTTTTATCAATAAAATGTGAGCATCCTGCGAATCCACCCAATGAGTCAAGATGAAAATAAGTTTAACGATGCGTAAATATATTGCATTATAATTTACACATCATAAAACTTGTGGGTTTGATCTTGACGCATAAAGTGGGTTCGCAGACCGCTCACATTCTATTGATAAAATTACAGTTAACCTACGCCGTAGCAAAACATTGATGAAATTTACCGTTGATATTAATTGAATATATTGTTGATCGAAGTCATCCTGCTGCGAAATGCTCCAAGGATTAACAGCAGAAAAACTCAATGCTGCTAAAGCCAAAACATTCGGAGGCAGTGACAAGAATAGCCCTACATATTTGTACATTATAACTGTTGATGGAAGTCATCCTGCTACGGAATGCTCCAAGGATTAACAGCAGAAAAACTCACTGCTGCTAAAACCAAAACATTCGGAGGCAGTGGCAAAGAATCACATAAATTAAAGACTCACCTCATCAGCAGATGTCAGCCTACAGAACTGTCGTAATTGTTCCTCTACCATCAATTGTGCTGGTTTGGTCAGTTTCAATCAGTTCCCATTTATGATATCTCCTTGATAGACAATGATATTGCGGTCTAAAATGCACAATAGAGTTTTTGATGCAAAAAGTATTGAATGTGTTTGACGCACATAAGAAAGAGAAGGAATAGGCCATACAGAATATAACATAATTGAAAAATAGTAAGATGACACAGGTTTTGATCGAGCTTCTATTATAAGAATCAATCAGGTGATATTTTTAACTATCTTAGTATTTTTATCATCCCAATAATTTACGACAGCACGAATGAATCCATAACACATTTTCCCACGGTGGACAACATATGCCGGCTAAGCAGAAAATCCGATTTGATATTTGATATCAAATAATTTCCCCATTAACTGAAATCAGTAACAATAAGGTACCCTCAAATGTCTTGCACAAATCCAAATTATACAGTGAAGCATTTGACCTATTTGAAAAACCACAAAAAATTTGTATTTAAAAAAATATGCCAACCCTGCATGTAGGCCTGACAAACGACGGTTTAGATGTGCACGCAAGCTACATTATCGACAGTATCAATCAGCGAATTAAAAGTAGATTTAATCTTTTTCCATACGACCAGCTGGTACAGATAATAGTGTGGTCCCAAAGAAGCCCTGTGATCCTGATGTTAAGCACGACCACTTCACTTCAGTCATGTATCTTGGACAGTTTCAATGCCACATAGGTGGACTACTTTTTAGTATCCCTTTCTCTCTCAAGAATAGATTTGCAGTAGATTCAATGACGCATGGGACGACTGCTGTGCACATTGCTAAACGATGCGCGCTGTCATGGTGAGGATTGTCCATAGAACATGGATTCTCTCTCTATACTCGATGCTGATGAATTTCAGAGGAAGTTAACTTTCTTATGATTTGATACGATTTGATGAGGGACCACACTATCATCATCGTACCGACCAGCTCCCGAATGAAACACCCACTGGAAGGCAGCCGCATACGCTGCGGATTCTATTCGAGAATCCGGAGAACGCTTGCAATTTTTTTTAAATGGAGGAAATTAATGTTTATTCACCACCCCTATTTTTGGGAAATATGCCTCATCATCAAGGATCGAAGTCTCCATCTCCTATCATGATGAATCACACGATTGATTCTTTAACTGAATGTACATTTTATTTGGAAATTGAAGGACATTATAATTTGAATGGTTGGCTTAGAATGTTTTTTCAAGTCATCTGTTTTTACACCTGATTTACAAATACGATTTATTTGCTACTCACATGTCTGAATAATAGTGACGCACCATATACACTCCATCTGGACACTCATATCAACGCTGATGATCTTAAACAAAGGATGTCAACATGCATATTATCTTCAATGAATAGAGAAAACTGCGCCGTCAGTCTTCACTTCAACGCGCGGAATCACACCCACACACTACATGAGGAATCCGTGAACTGACTGATAGACGTAGAGCGCGGCGAAGAAATGCTTTGCAATGTTCGAAGTCGGGAGGCTCGCCATCTTGAAGACATGATAATCCCTTCTCAAAATAGGTCAGAAACATAAATTAGATAATTGCAGAGGTTGGGATGCATTAGAATGAAGTCATGCTTTAGAAAAAATCATGAAAACTGATTACTCGTGCAACATGCTCGTGACACACTCGTGAAACATCGGGAAATGATAGCAACTCTCTGAGCGCCTTATGCAGACTTCTAAATATAGCACCCAATATAGGATTCTCGTCACGGGAATTCCTATCATTTCCTGAGAACGATTAGAGCAAGTTCGAAGCGATTACTACAGTTCGATAGGATCTCAGAGTCGATGAAATTTCACACGAATTAAACTGTTTCTTCGATTTAAGGCTCATGTCATGACGTATCGAGTATAGTTTCACAAAGATAATACACAAGATTCATACAAGCAATATGGAAGTAAAACATACAATTTCGAACACAAGATCTGATTGCTACATTCGTGCTGAAACTTGTTTTCAAGCTCATTTGACCAAGCATCGAATCACAGGTCTTCAATGAGAGATATTAGTGAATCAATGCCTTTTGTGACAATTTCTCATCGATTCTTGTCAATCGAAAGTTTAATGCTCCTGACAACACACTGCTTTTTGGATGGCATATCAGATCTTATCTGAAAACGTGTATTTAATTAATGTTTTGTTCTGACATTTAGGATAATTTGACTAATATTTCATAAATATTTAACAAAATTAAAAAGTTTTTTACAATTTTATTATTTTGCTTGGAAACTGGTAGGCCTCTAACAAAATTAGCAAACATAGTAGGAATTTATCAAAATTTCTATTTTTCACAAAATTAGCAAACAGCTAGCAAGTTTCCAACAAAATTATTCGGTTTGCTCGTCCCGGGCATACGAGAATCTCGTATCAGATTTTAGTTTCAAATTGTATGTGATTCTGGTATATGTTTGTATGTAATTTTCGTATCCAGCGATTTACAGTGTACTAGTCCGGCAGCCAGAGCAAGTTTCTGCAGGGAACGAGGCCGAAAGTGAGACTTTCACAGAATGATGTCCATCTTCTGCCTACTACGAATCGGCACGTCTGCCGAGTTCTAGTGAGTTCCTCTTCTTGTCAGACACGATCAAAGAAAAGCATATGTTAATCCAATGGGACTCTGATTGTAGTTTTTGGCCGAAATGAAATTTCTTTGTTTTCTCTGACTAAACAGAAGGTACTAAGCCCAGAGTCACAATTTTTGACATGGAATGTCTTCAGGGTCATTTCCTATGATGTACATAGTTGAAAAACATCTCAACTGACTCCGAAAATCAATATTTCACGCCACTCTGAGAGGATAATGCATTGTCGACTATAGTCGACTCAGGTAAATAACGGGTTAAAATTCTTAGACGGGTATTTTGAAGGATCCACTGTACAATTAAACTCATGATGTCAAATAGACCTGTGCCTAAATGTCCATGAATTAATAATAAGTTTTCTTTTCACATGTAGACATAAACTATACCAATAAGTACATTTGGTTATCGCACACAATGTATGTTGTCGCATTAAAATTGAGTTTGTGATTTTCAAATCGAAATGCAAGTCCCACGATTTTTGTGACGTCTTGCAAAACCCGATATTGTATAATAAGTGCTTCGAAAATTCATTAAATATTAGTACGCCTAACGTATGCAT
>CAJQUW010008545.1:111433-173474 GCA_907163375.1 Prostheceraeus crozeri | reverse complement strand
CTGGTTCCCGGCCAACAATGCTACGTAGCTCCTACGTAACAGATCGTAGCATTGGTTGCAGTAGTTAGCGTGTCTGTGCTACGCAACTGCAACGTAGCAGCTACGTAGCATTTTATTCGGTAGCGAAGGCAAGGTAGCGGAACGTAGCAGCTACTTTGATATTTTTCGGTAGGAAATGCAAGGTAGCGAGACGTAGCAGCTACGTTGCAATTTGTTCGGTAGCTAATGAAAAGTAGCGAAACGTGGCAACTACGTAGCAGGTCTAATTTGTCCTAATTGGCATCACGATGCCAATATTGCGTCACAAATTCTCCGGGGATGTCTTCCTCCTTAGCGGGATGTCCCGGTTGACTTTCGCCCGGTGAAAAGCGATACGATAGTGTCATTATCTGCCAAATCGGGAGAGTTTCATCACATGTGCCATGCAACTGAAATAGCCTATACATTACTTAAGACGTTACGTAACATCACATAAAATTGTCAGACTCATGAGGTCCCGAAATAATCCACTGAAAAATGCTACGTGGATTCCACATCGAATCCACTTGACATTCTGGAATTCAAATGGGATTTTTTTCGTCCAAAATTGATATTGCAGGATTTTCGTCTTTATTTTAGTAGTGAAGCAGTTTCAATTTGTTCGAAATCATGACGGATGACGTGGAATTATCGACGTGGATAATTCTATGTGGATTCCAGGTGCCATCCCGGCCGTGTCGAAATATAATCGTGGTAAATGTAAATTCCATGGCGCATACGTGTGGAAATATGTCCACGTGAAAAGAAGCAAAAAATTCTACGTGGATTCCCCGTGGTATTCATGTAGGAATGTCAACGTGGAAAAGATGCTGAATATTCAATGTAGATTCGAAGTAGCATTTATATAATTGAGTCCACATAGGGAAAAGCGGAAAATTCAATGTAATTCCACGTCATAGTCGGTTCGTCCACTTCGTAGAGCAATCATACAAGTAAGTTTGTACAATTGATTCAAAGCTACTCAAAGGATTATTCAGCATTCCTATCCTCATTTCCTCCATTTCTGATCATCCTCTTCCTCCTTCCTCCCTCCCTCTCTCTCTCTCTCTCTCTCTCTCACACACACACACACTCTCTCTCTCTTCTCTCGCATTATATCATGTACGTGCATACACACCCATATTCGTGAGGCATCATAAATATTGAATGGTCTATGTCTATTTCGCACGACAATATTTTTACATAGGTAACCAATTGTTATTGTCACTTAAATCTCCCAATAATGAAATTCTCATTTCACAAGTATTAAGTCTTGGAATTAAATCGTCTTTTAAATGCTCGAAACTTTTGCAACTCTGAGTTTTCTATTGGTTTCATCAAGTGATGAGAACCAACAGTTTACGTTTAGTAGTATAGGCTATACTCTACATCCAAAATTTGCGAAAGCGATGTGATTTTGAAAGCTTTTACACAGCCAAGTTCTGTTGTGCAATTTCACCATCGCCATTCTTGCTTTAATAGACAGCTATTTCATCCCTATCCCAATTTCGGCAGCTCGCACGTCTTTGTTCGCCTTCGCCTGCTGACAGCTACAGATGGAACAGGTAGCATGGATCGATGATGCTGGCGCTTTACCTCCAGCCACACACAAGCGTCAAGCATGGAGAAACTGACATGATTGCGATGTTACGTCAAATATAGCAGACTTCAACATTGTGGACTTTCATTGCGCACGCCACTGCTGCTATCCTTCATCTGTCTGTAGAGACCGCTAGTCTCAGTGTTGCCTACTTTATCTTCTTCAAATTCTTATTCATCGTGTACAGTATCAAATTTAGTGATACATGCGGATTACGTACAGCCCTCGTCGTGGCAATGGATTCTTCAAACGGAAGCAAAACTTCATCCGATAGATCTGCGATATGGATTTGAAGAAACTTGAATAGCCTACCTAAATGATGCACTGGAAATAAAGAGAAATGGTGCTGTTGGATGCCAGAACAGAATTTCTTTCGAATAAGACAATCAAAATACATTTGAACTCCATAGACTTCATGAGTACTCCATGACTTGTCGCTTCTTCGTTTATCAACTCCGTGGTTCAAGCTCAAATGCTTCTGTGTGTCGATTCTTTCATTACAACAACATGTAAGTTTCAGTACTTGAATTCATATTAAATTGGTTAATGAATGAAATAAGAAATAAAATCAGAATGGAATTTTCGAAACAATTCAGATTCAGATCTATTTCACAAAATTTTGAAGATAGGCTACACATACGCGTCATCATTTAGCTTCATACTGTATGTAGTCTGTCTACAACTACATGTATATCGTGATGGCATATACATCGGCAAATGTTGTTCCATGGCCTGATGATAATTTTGCTTTTAAAAGTCTACTTTAATAAGTTTTTATTTAGTTAACTCATTTATCAACTAATTACCATTTGTTTTATAGCAGTCCTATTGAAAATTTCCATAATTTTGCATTAATTAATAAGTATAAGCATAAGTATTTTAAGATTTATTATTGTGTATGCACTACAGCACTGTAATTTTACGCAAATATTCGGCGTATACACATAGGCCTACATCCACTCACATTTAGGCGCACTCATATACTAACAAATATTATCAACTTGAGATGTTGAAGTAAGAAATGAAATGTTTTACATTCCGGCATGCAATTTCACATATTCATACCTCTTGTTCTGCTGCATTTTTAGACAGATCAATTTGTGTAGGAGCATCTTCCAAGTAGCATCTGAATATGCTTAACAATCGAGTCCTTACTTCGACAGTCGGCTGTTTCCGGACAAGGAAGATATGAAGCTAATCATTCAAAGTAAGTAGGCCTAAAACTTTCGGCGATCATTTGTTTTAATTTCTATTAGTTTCATTATGCATTTGATAATCTCCAATGAAATTTGGATTATGAGACACAGCCTATTTAGACATTAAAATTATCTATTATGATTTAGTGGCTTCTTTATGTCCCTTTGCAATCATTTGAAATACTTTCTTATTTTTAGATTTATTTGCTAGTCAAGCGTTCAGGACATGTGTCCCTTCTTCAGGGGTTAACAAAATCAAGTGGACAAGCAATGAACTCCTGAAGAGCAAATAAATCTATAAATAAGAGAATATTTCAAATGATTATAAAGGGACATAAAGAAGCCACAAAATCAAAGTGAATAATTTTGATGTCAAAATATTAAAATATTTCAAATGATTCGCAACGTTTTATACGAAGGGGAATAAAAAAGATATAAAATCATAATGAAGAATTTGCTACCGAGTGAAGGTAAACTATATTACTCGTAAAATTCCAACTCTCCAGCTGTAAACGACTGTGAATCAGACTTCTGTTGTAATTCTTGTTACAATTGCGTAATCGCAATCACAATTAATGTAATTAGTAATTGTGATCAACTACATTTCTGATGAGTAATTTATAATCGCAATCAATAAAATTTTTAGCCATGTAATTGAGAGGTAATTGCGATTACGTTGCAGTCAGCACAGCTTAACATTCGTTCCGCAAGTTGCTTAAATTACGTGCTCCTCGTCAAAAAATGCATTACTATGAGTTGATATGGTTCCACACACCCAGTTATTGATATGGAAAGGTGAAAGCAAAATTCTTCTTCGGGTGTTGTATATTAAAAATAAATAAAATAAATCGCCTGACGTTTCGCCGTCTGGCTTGTTCACAGGAATCAACGTAAAAGAAATTGTCACATTCAGTGCAAGTAGAGTGAAATATAACTCATGTGGATGTTGTGACGTACATGTAGATGACACGCCCGTTTTTAATATACAACACCCGAAGAAGAATTTTGCTTTCACCTTTCCATGCATTACTATACTTAAATGTGTAGCCTACTGGGTGTGCAACTACCGGTTCTTTTTTTCAAAGAAATTTATGACGAAACACAATTCCAAAATCTAAATGAAGTGCCGGTCTTATGATATTCTTTCCCTCTTATCTTACTTAATAACTGAACTGAAAATGCAGATCAGAAAATTACTCCACTCGGAGAAAAGAGAAAAAAAACAAAGTTGAAATCTCCAAGTCAATTTAAATCATAGCCGGTAATTGTAAGAATGGCAAAGTGTCCTAGAAGCCAGAAGTCTCGATATCCCAATCCTGTATCTTCAGTTTGAATCGTAGTAGAGTTGTAGGGCGAAAACACTTGGGTGAGAATAAAAAGGTGCTAATTTAATATTAATGCTATATCATCGCCTGCTTTTCCGGGGAGCAATTGTAATTAACCTAAGCAAATCTGCCTTGAAAAAGAGGTGGCGTGGAAACGCAGAGTTTAATGCTGACAATTATCTAAAGTAATTATGAATTAATTGAAATGTAATCGAAGAAAAACGGAGTACCGGTAATTTGTAATTGTAATCGACTACATTGATAGAGATGTAATTTGTAATTGCAATCAACTACATTTCATGAGTAATTGACACAAGAATACAACACAGATACACATGTATTCTGCTGCGAATACAACATAATGAATCAGAACACATAGAAGGTCGTAAGCAAGGCATAAAAAGTTTTTCCACTACAATTCCTGCTCACACTGTAATCTGGCACCTCCTAAAGCGGAAGAAATCTGCATCCTAAAGCGCCACACACTAAAATTTCAGAAGGCTGAGTTGAATTAGTAGGCTAGCATACTGAAGAGAACAATAACCCTTAGACGTAAGCTTCTGCATAGAGGAGAGCGTGAGTCACTGCTTGCCAGACAGGAGGAACGCTGTCGCATAACAATAGCTGCTATTGAGGACATAATAAGTTCACGTTGCTGTATGTACGTGAATCATTCTCCGCTTCATCTCTCCGAGGCTATGTAGCTGGCTTTGACGTCGAGTGGCAAGTTGACTTTCTGTCAGTGATATTGCAATTAAATTGTATAGTGAAATTATCTGTTGAAGTTGTGCAGTTGTAAACTGCAAATATATGGGTATCATGATGTCATGTCAGGAGAATACATCTTTCCCATCAACGTCGATCGAAATACTGGATAAATGGAAAAGAAATACAATAAGACTTGAAGCCAAATGGCCAAAAATCTGCATTCCACATTTTCTCGTGATAGTCAATCGTGACAGATATACTGATCAATCTGGTTCATCAACTAACGGCAGGTCTGAAAAATGAGGTGAGTTTTCTGTTGCTCTGATAGCCTATTCGAAAGAGTTGTAATGCATGCATGCTGTATAGCACTAATGTAAATCAAGTTTAAGACTTCTGTAGTTAAAATACCACTTTTTATAACGGGACTAAATTAAGTTTTGCGGATAATGCAAATTATAAATTGGAAAAGCTGTAAATTTTCGAGGTAGTCATACATTGTATTTTTCAATTTCATGCATTCATTCGCGTTATCTGTGCTCGGTGAAGCATCTGAGAAGCAAATGCGCACTCATATAAACTGCTCAAAGTACTCATCTGTTACAAGTGGCGCGTCCAATAAGGTTTCCGAACGAAGGTAGAAAAATAGTAGATGCACGCATGTGAAGGGTTAATTGAATTGGCATATCAAGTTTAGGATTCAATGCAAAGTTCTAAATGCTTTGATGTACACATGTATCATTTATGTGTTGTCAATTATATTCAGAATATTCGAAAATTCAATGAATTTTAATAGAAATACAACAATCAATTCTGTATTTAGTTTATTGGAGGCACACATTAGTTGAATGTAACCTGCTAATGTAACCATTTATCACCAACTGTCATGATAATCTATAGTCAGATAATAGTATAGACATCGAAAAAATGCAATAGACGACACTGAAGGACATTCGGTTCCATTATGTAGTAGAAGAATTGTCTTCAGTCTTTCCTGATTCATACATTTAAGAAGAAAGATCTTTGTAAACATATGCTTAAAATTTCGCATTCAATCTTTTAAACATTTTTATCTAATCTATTAAAATTCTGCTGCCATATAGTTGTGAACTCGCTTAATAGATATTCATCAAAATATATGAAATTCCGGATGTTGAACTATGGGCCAACAGACTACTGACAAATTATAACTTCTATACTTCTGTATAAAATCTTCTGCCAATAAATATCCTTCTTGTCACTATTCAAATATCCGCTGTTTTTCTACAATGTCCAGACACTATTGGATGCAAACGTATTTTTAATGTGCGGCGTTAAGTGTTCGACTTCTATAAATATTCAGTCCATCGTGTTGGCTACTTCTAAAAGTAAATCCATTTTAGCAATGAAAGTATCTTTCATACTCTATTCATATTAGTCATTATTATTAAGCTCTCAACGTAGCATGATATCAAGGCAAAAATAGACTCCAGCACAAATAGGAAAGACTAGACAGTCATCAACACAAAAAGAGAAGATTAATTAATTAATATAGAATGTTTCTATTCTGTAAAAATGCATGATAAGGTAATTCTGATAGCAAGAAAATGTCCACCTATTGAATAGAACTTTTTTATTCTTTTTCATAAAATCATCTCATGATCTTTCTATTTTTTAATTTTTATAAAATTTCTAACGACGATCTTGGGCCATAAAAGCCATGCCAGTTATTATTTTTGAAGTCAACTTAGTTCATGCATGTTTGGTAGAGACCTGTGACACTCACATTATTTTCACCTGATTAATAAGTACGGCTACTTGTTGTCGACACATAGAAGTTTGCAGGACAGTGCATGCTGTCTGAAGTGGAGAGTCAATAAGAAACATATGCAGTATTGCATTAGAACTTTCAAAACGAAAGTTAGTACTTGTGAATATGGATTATTAGCATAATATGTGCTATTTTTTGGAGATATGAAGCTCGTGAATTTCCATAATCTGTAGAACATCGAATAACTAAGAAAGGAGATAATTTTCTCCAACAAGAGGTTTCAATCATTTTATCAAAGTACATGTGTATGTATTCAATTCAGCATTGATAAATTATATTATCTGGGCGTATATCAAAATAGATAGCGTAATAAAAATAATTAAAAAATATGATATGCTCTATGTATGCATGATTATAAGAAATTCTATTTTTTCAATTATCTGTCAAATCAAAAGCTTCGAATTTTTGAAGAAATCATAATTTGTTCAGCCTGCTCCATGTAACATGTGGATCTGACGTTCTTGTATCCTAAAGTTAACTATTTTTTTCCTTTCACTCCATAGTTCCTAACTAAAATTCCTTTTTCTTTTCAGCAATCATTTCGACTGGAATATCAGTGAATACTAATGTATGGTGTCCAAATATTATATATGTGCTTTGACGGATGCAGCATCTATGCCATCACGGTACATGCAGTCTTGTTTCTAACATATAATCTCCAAAGCAATCGACAGTATTTGGCCACCGTAGAAACTGCTGGAAGGACTTTTTCGTGTGCGTCACATCTTCACCAAGATCAGTGCAAAACTCTGTGAATTTTTTTGGTGCCATAAATTATTTTGAATTCTTTAGTTTCTATCTTTCTATAATAATTTTTTGATGATTTCCATGATGTTTTAGAGCTGCAATATCTGTTAGTTTAGACCGTAATTTACTTGAACAATAATAGAGATTGATTTGCATATCTAACACTTGATTGTTATTCGATATTCGCATCTTGAGAGAATCTATTTGTTACTTTATCTCTATTGCAACTGTTGATCTACGATTTCACACATGCTTTTATCCACATAATTCTGTAATAAATATCCTGCATGTTTCTGACATCTTTTACTGTTCCGACACTATATTATGTAGCATTTGTATTTTTCTCACCGAAAATTGCGTGGTCAGGCGAAAATTTTCATTGTACATATATACATGAGATTTCGTTGTGTGTGTTACATAAATAGACCTGTGATTGTATTCATTTCGGTACTGGGTGTCAATTTTATAAATTTGAAGTGAATTTCAGTAAAGTTTGTTTTTTGTATTCGAATTGCACAACACTAATGTCATGTTCTCTTGCATTACAGTACTGCAGAGGTAAAAGGTTTCATATTTCTTTAGAGGGTTGTTTGTAAAGCAAGAAATAAATATTGAATGAATATAATGAGAGCTTTGTCTGCAATAAATCTCAATGCGCAACCCGTCTATTGCTGAATAAAGATAGTAGTATGCATTGTCATAAGGGAAAAGTAGAATATGGCATTGAAAAAATGTTTTAGGAGGTGAGAGGCTAGCCTTCTAAAAGGCGCATGCTTTAGGATTTTTTTATTAGTTACGAATAGTGTCTTGCTTTAGGAGGTGATTCAGCTCGCTTTAGGAGGTGCTGGTTTACAGTGCATAGTATGCACGTTAATTAAATGTTAATCAGGCATTGACATTCTTCAGTTAATTTGTATACTTTCAATACAGAGATCATAGTATAGCATCATAGGAACTTACTGCACTTAACTGCATGCATGATTCGTATTACAGACAGGGTTGGAACCGGCCGACCGATTTTAGTAACGCCGGCCGTTTAATTTAATTAGACCCACGTCGACCGTTGTTGACATTCAGTCTAGAATATATTGCTTAGTTAATCATTACAACATTAAGAGCATGTAAATGTAACATAATTTGAAAGTGTCCACACGTATGTTTTGTGACATGATTATTACGAACCGTTCCTTAAACAGTTAAAAAATGATTACTGGCAACTTGTACATGTTATAGTTCAAACTCCACTTTATCAGTGATGCAGTTTCTAGAATCCTCCTCTATCCTGTATGAATTTCGGAAGGATTGTGTCCTCTTCTCTGCCTTTTCCTCTGAGGATTTTCCTCTTGCATCTCCGCCTTGGCTAGAAAGCGACATTATCAATGAATCAATTATCGTCAATCGTTATCATACATTCAGAAAGGATATATAGTCCTGATAGAAGATAAAATAAAGTCCAGGTTCGTATTGGTAGTGGTGTGACAACTGTGACTATTTTTTTCTCAGGATATTCCAGTTTCCTATACTGAGGCATTTAACTAAAGGGACGCAGATCTGTGATCTAATTAATGTCTTTTTTGCATGCTATTATCTAATTTTTACGCACGGTGATCTGCCACTGTCTATATTTGAATAAATGCTTATTCCTACAGGCCTAAATAAGTCGGTCTACATCAAAAAGTAACAATAATACTGTGCATTGGAGTAATAGGATCAGAGAGACCTTGCTGGTTGAAAGATAAGGAATTTTTTTTTCGAGGGCAGGACAACCGCTAAAGAAATTGCTAATACAAATCCGATCATGTGTCGCATCTTCATGTTCATTTGTTCAGTTAGTGTGACTATCATCAGAATTTTCAATTCTAAGTTGTCGTGTTACTTTTGACTAACCCTGTATCTATAGGCATATTATGCTTATCTTACAAAAAGTCAGTTGAAATGTGTTATTACGAAGTTGTTTCACATTAAGCAATAAAATCTGCTTTCTGTGTCGAATTTTATATTGATATCACACAGGGTTGGAACAATTACACATTTTTTCCATCACTATTACAATTACAGTTGTGCTTTTGCAATTACAACTATAACTCTGAAATCAAGATCTTCAATTACAATTGCAAATGCACGACTATTATTCAACTACAATTGTATGTGTGACTTTGCAATTACAATTACAATTACTTCAAAAGTTGAAATTAATTACACAATTACAATTACATCGATTTTCCGAACAATGTTGGTCAATTATGAGTTGGTTGTCCAAAACGATTATAAGTCTTTGTACATTTGATTTTTAGTATAAGATGCTACTTTAGGTAGGCCTATTTCTAAAAGCGGTGTTAACGCCCATTAAATAGGTTGATCCATCTCCTCCTATAAGGATCGTCCCATACCCATGCAAAGTCATTCTCCTCCATGTACATTCTTTTATATCAAAGCTAGGTCTCATGTTTATTAATACGCTGACCTCTCACCTACGGCGTTTACTAGAGATTGGCATAAATTATTAGAGGAAATATTAATGTATAAATTCGAAAATGTTCATATTATGACATTTTTAATTTTGTGAGTTTTGTTGTAGAGGCTTATTCCAATTATTCGGTAAAACTCGGCACAGAATCAGACCTGTATGTAGGCTATACTTGTGCATGTAGGGATTGTAGGCTACATGGGTATTTATAGGCCTGTATCAACACTTAACAACTTCTAGCCTGTGGATCATCACGACATTAACATTGATGTCAGGCCTATGCTGATTGCTGACTGCTCTACTAGCTATCTCATAGATGTACTTAATACTTCAATTTTCAATATAGAAATCTTTGGATTTTGTGTTTCGTCTAACCGAAAAGACAGAAGTAATTGTGTAGTTGACCGACATATTTCTTCAATTACAATTACATCATAAAAATTCAATTTTTTTACACGATCTCACACATTCAGATCGGTCAGTGTCTCAAGACCTCGGAGACTTACCAAGCCTCAAGTATATCATAGTTCGATGCAGGATATGAGCACTGCCAAGAAGTGATGCTTTCGTCAATTCCGGTATGTGGTGTGCCCCAAGAATCTTGTTGAGGTAGGCCTTCAACCTTGATGTGTAGGCACCGAAGGCGCCGACCACAGCCGGGACAACTTCAACATTTGTGTTCCACAACTTCTTTATTTCTATGCGTAGGTCTTGATACTTTGTGATCTTCTCTTTCTCTTGTATGTTTTTGTCGTCGGGGACTGCTATATCTATTATCAGAGTCTTCCTTTGGATCTTATCCACCACGATGATGTCTGGTATTCTTGCTTGTAAGTAGTGGTCAGCCCGCACTTCGAAGTCCCACAAGATCTTTGTACCATTACTTTTGATCACTGATTGAGGGTCGTGCTTCCATGATCCACCACATCAATTCCTTTGTCCTTGCAAATCGCTCTATGGATAGACTTGGCAGCTTCGTTATGTCTTCGGAGGTATTCCGTTCCTGCCAGTTTTGAAAAGCCAGTCAGTATGTGAGTGACAGTTTCGTCAGTTGCTTTACAAAGTCTGCATTTCGGGTCTGTTGAAATCTTTAGGATATGTGCTTTATGTGCCTTCGTGTTCAGAGCCTGATCTTGTGCGGCTGTTAGCACTGATTCGGTCTTAATCTTTAATTTGACAGTTGCTATAAGCCAATCCCTAGTCGCCCGTCCATGGATATTTATGGATGATTTCATGCATGTATCAGAAATCAATCATGCATTCCCATGCATGAATATTATCCATGATCCATTAAGTATCAATGATTTATCAATGTGACATTTGATGTTGCTCAAAAAATCATGCATGATTTTACGATGCACTTGATGAAGTTGACCATGGTCCCCAGGAAGGTGAAGTGCGCTTTTAAACAGCACGATCGATACAGAATTGAATTCTCCAACTGAGTGTGGAATAGACCAGTTCGTGTTAGAAATATGCAATGATTCATTGCACTTGCCGACTGGGGTGCTCGTAATCACAAATGGGTTCTTCACATATATTTCTATTCAATTCATTTCTGGATCGATCATGCGGTTCAAAAAATGAATTTCACCAACCTGACGCGCCATTACGTTTTCATCAATTGCATGGTAAATCATATCTGATTTGCATGCTAGAACTACCTGAAATTCACATATTAAGGAAATAATACATAGCTCATTATGGTATGAATAGATTTTATCTATAACAAAAAAACAATTTATCAGTGTAAACATGGAGGCTAAAAAACATAACGAAAAAAGTTCACTTCATATAACAAACTTGTTCGCTAGTCTTTCTCTTTACAAACATTGAGATTCTTCTGAAATTGGATAATAAAAGCTAAATTAAGTTGCATAAAAGAAAAACAGAACAAACCTTCAAAAGAGTCAATTCAAAAAATTAAAATTGAATTGTTTTACATACTTTTATCCCAGGCACAGCTGCAGCAGCCAATTCAAAGTTCTGGGGTTTACTCTAACAAAATTTATAACTTAATTAAAAACAGAATTAAATTCAGTATCCAACAGAAAAATTACATCTAATTCGCCTTTAAGAGACCTGTTAGCTGGCCTCTAGAATTCTATGAACTGGAATTACACACGGAAATGATAGATACGCTAAGACACATGCGTGTATTATGAAGTTGATATAATCTCACTGTATAATCCATGCTATACTGGGTCTAATATATATGAAATGCAATGCATTCATAGACGACAAATTCACGAAGCATTCACGATAATCATGGTGACATAACGTTAGGACATCGCAAGACTTGAAAAATGCATATACACGATTGATGTAATGATTATCAGTAAGTCATCGGTATAATTTGGCATCATAAACAGCCACTGACACTTCAAGGGTCCATATATGTATAGTAATAAAACGATAACCACGTTTGATGTCGAAGATTCTGACACACACGTATGACATGCATAAACTCAATTGATTCCAAAAACAAAAAGATTATTTCACAGTGTTCATCCCATACAATTCGCACGAAATATTGAAAGATCAACCATAGATAATCAATCCAATTGCACACTTTGACGCAGTGATCAGCAGCAAATACCGAAAGTTATAGAGGACAAAGGAAGTAAAGCATCAAATGTGGAGATCCCCACGAGCATTAACCACCTGCAAAGAAACAAAAATTACATGTTATTGTAAAACCATTGTAGGGGCTGTTTGCAATTGACGTCAAATAGGAGGGGGAGGGGCTTACTCAAAATTGACATTTGATGGTTGACTTTTACTGATTAAGTCACCTTTTATGAATACATGATAGCAACTGTATACCAGGTTTTCCAAAATTCACACTTGTCTCTTTCAAATTTCGGGACACGCGCGGATCATTAGACAGATTCTTTATTGATTTAAGATGACCAAATTGTAGCTGAATAGAATCTCATTTTCAAATAATCATTTAATTGTTCCTCATAAACAGCCTACTGTTTTAAAAAATCGAAAATAGCCGATGCTGTTTGAGTTGAAAATATATTCTCAAATTTTCGTCGTCCCCTGACGCGGTCTGAGACAGACGAAAGTTTGGGAATATATTTTCAACAGCATCGGCAATTTTCGATTACTTAAAGTGATCATTTATTTCCATTCTTATTTCTAGTTCATTATGTAATCACGTGCTTTATATCTATCAATATTCGATAAACTCCTTTTATATCATCTACATCGTGCACTAAATGATGAAAGTCATGTAACGACTTAGAATTTCTGAGCTGCAGAGAAAAGAGAATGACCTAATCCCATTTTCAAACAGCCACAAATTTTGAAAATGATTCCTCTTTTAAAATACATACTTTAATATACAAGTAGAGAATGAGCTGCCAAACTCAGAAGCACCAATTATGACTTTCAATGGAATTGGAAGAACATGTGTATCCGGGAAAACGACCACCTTCAACGTCAATCCACACAAAAATGTCTGTTAAATGATCATAATAATTGCAACTTACCAGGAATAACGAGACCACTTTAAATGAGCTGCAGAAAAGCCCAAACATCCAATGCAATTGAGAGAATCCGTGTAATGGGAAAACAACCATCTACAAAGAAGGGATTAAGTACAGACTGATCAACATAATAGATTTACATTTACAGAACAACTATTACACAATTAAATCAAAAATTCCAATGAAAAAAATACATGCACTTAAGTTTTTCACTTTTATCTATAGATCAGTGGTCGCGCCAGAGATTTTTCCATTTTTTTCGCAGCTCTACAAAATTTTCGCAGGCCTACTAATACCAGCAAATTACAGTATCATATTTCATGATTATGAAGAGTAAAACACCGCTCTTATCAAAACTTGACCAACGCCCAATATCTGTCGGGACAAACTGATTTTTCAAAATGTCTTGTGCAATCTCCGCAACTAAGTGCTTTCTTGTAATAAGCCAGATTTTTCGAAAGTAACTACGTTCCGTCAGTGATGACTCACAAAAGATTTTTCGCAAATATCTGATTTCAGAAATTTGCTACTACTGCCATCTACTGTTTCTTAGGAGCCATTTTGTTGATACTTAACTACCTAAATTATAAAACTGGCATTTTGTTACCGAATCCATCTTATCAGCTAGTACATACATGTGCATGTAGCAAATATAGTCAAAAGTCACTAACCTTACCACTAAACCACTAACAAAAATTTTACAACAAAAAATTCTTGTTATTACATGTCATTTAAGACATGATCCGTTCCAGTTGATAACAGGCGCTGACAGGAAGGTCACAACAAAAGGAAATAAACCAATCAGCAATTGACAGAAAGCAGAAGCTTTCATCAAAAGAAAACAAGTAATAACTACGGATCGAAAGAGAAAAAGTGGATGATGCAGAAATTCAGCGGTGTGGAAATCTTAACTTGTAAAGATGCAACAATCATATACATGAAAACATTGAGCATGATGTCTCTGAGTATGATCAAGTATGATGTTCTCTTTCCATTGACTCCTCCTGCTCCTCACGCTGCTGTCTTGCTTGGTTTTCCATTAATATTGCACTGATATTTCCCATCAATTCTCTCCGTCTCGGAATGCATCGAGCTTGAGGGTATAGGTCCACCCCAAATTTCCCGGCACCTGGAGGAACTGAAGTCGATCAGTGGCGGCGACTGCACAAGCAACAAAATTTTTGCATCTGTTTGCAGGAAATTGCAGGAATAATTGGTAGTCACATTAATCTGATGATCACATTATTTCTGCAACAGACGAAGGTCTTAGACCGAAAACTTGTGTGCCAATGAATCTAATTCGAGCAGAACAAAATGTGCTTTCCTGCAGTATTATCAACTCCGGCTCGATAGTTCTACATCATATTAATGTTTTCCATTCCCTCGTGTGTTTCTTTTTGTCCGATGCCTCTATCTTTTATCTCTTAGTGCTCTGAAGCATCGAATTTATTGTCACAAAATTATTTTCCTTTTTTGCTGTAACTGTTTTCCACTTTTTTTGATGGTGATCTGTCCTCTTGTTCTTTAAAACAAGCCTTGGAATGCCGCTTGGCCAACGACACTTTTTTACGAAGACTGCCTGTGGTTGGCAACGTGTGGCAGAACCATAGAAATTGACAACAATAAACAGACAACTAAAAAGATAAAATTGTTAACTTCTGATAAACAGTTTATTTCTATGGGCAGAACTGATTGTCGGCAGTTAGGTCAACGCTCACACACTGTTGATCCAAAACAGATGTCTCGAGATTTGGACATTTCATTTTTATGGACTTTGCATCATTTAAGAGAAAATTCCATAACAGTCTATTTTCCATGGTCAGCTATGAAATTTTCTGCCTATCTGGTATAAAATAGGGTACATTTTTTGCAGCATCCACGTCTTTAGAATACGCTTTCAAATTTTCTGAATGGAAGGTAAGAACCGTTTGTAAGATGAGAGTACATTCATTTAACATCACTCATCGCTTGATTTGATCTTTTCGGGTGATCTTAAAAACCACCATCTGTTCGAGGATACTTTGGACAACTTAATGGCAATGCAACTGATAACACAAGGCTAGACATTGTGTTTTCTGCATCCATCAGAGCCGTTGCATCGTTAGCTGAATATCAAAAATATGAGTAAATCGTATAGGAAGTGTGGAGCGCTTCAAATGACTCCAGTTGCGTTCAGAATTTCAGGCATCGAGCGAGTGTACAAAATGAATTTCAATGCATATATCCGACAACAATACTCATATTAATTTCAATTTTATTTGTTTTGTCTATACATCAATTGCAAAATTATTTGAAATCAAGTCGGTTATCATTCTTCTATAGAACTATCGGCAACTTCTTAAACATGGCTTTGACAGCTTCGTATGCAGTTACAACATCCACAGTAACTCAGTAGATGCTCGGAACTACTGCTGCAATTCTTTTATTTTACTGAACCTGTCACAAGATGTAAGACACTGTGAATAATATGAAGCTTTAACTAAATGATAACGTAATGAATAACATGCTAATTAGTTGTTATTAGTTTGCCTTTTCCATCCTGTAGACCAGTGTTTATTCTATAAGACAACATAGGTTCATTTAAATGTAAGAATTACAAGGTTCAATTTTTCGCAGGACCAAGTCAATTTTTTTCGCAGCGAGTTCATTTTTTTAAACATTTTCGCAGATTTTCGCAGCTGGCCCGACCACTGCTATAGATCTGCCATTTAATATTACGTGCAATTATATACAGATTTAGATAGTTCTATATATAACGAAATTATCAACCGACCTTTTGATATGGCATATTTGAATTAGTTAGCATTGCTCAGTTAAAATCATTTGATATTAACCGGACTGTTCAAGGTCAACGACATACGGTAGTCTAGTCATGTCAAGTTTTGATAATGCCATGAATTTGGAATACATGCACATGTACTCGCTACGCAAATATATTTTGGTTTGATCAGTCTGAAATTGACAGATATTCTCATCTGGTACAGAAAGAAGGCACAAATATAAAAAGAAGAACTAGGCCTACATGTAAATAATATCAGGATATCTGTTGAAAACTGTGCATACGTGTGTATTTAACGAAAATCAGAAAACAATTAAAAAAATAAATCTACTGGTGCAAAAAGTCTAAACATAACAGCTCCTTAATTACATCTCTACACAAATTTGCATCATCTTCTTACTTAATATGGGCCTATAAAAGCAATGAGTAGGCTTTTGAACAAGATGCCAACAAGACGGCCCCAATCATTACAACAATCCTTCACTCGTTCACAATCAAGTCAATGTCATCATCTATAGAGCTAAGTGAACTGTTACAATCTTCACAACACGGGGTGTGAAAGACGGTTTCTCAGTTTTGTGTGTGTCGGTGCGTATAAGCTGAATACTCGCTCCGTACCAGCACTTGATGGAGGGCAACTGTGGACAGCAGCTGCAAGCTCAGCAAATTTCCACAAAGACGTTTTCATCCGCATTTACTTGGACGAACCGCCAAACTTGACGGCTTACATATTTTTGATTTCACTTGAAAAAACAGGTGATATGAAAGATATGCAAGACAATAAATCAGTTATCGTCCGCTAAGCTCCTTTATCCTTTTACCGACGACAAGCAGATTTAGATGTTACCTGACTTCTGACTGCACCCTGATAAATAATGGTCTTCAAGAAAGAAACCTTCACCGAGCGAATTCCGAAAATTAATTTCAAATAATTGCTAGGGATTTGCTAGAATTAGGTGCAATTAATTTCTCAATTGAAGAAATTAAGCTGACAATCCATTTGATTTTTTGGATAAAATTATTGCAATTAATTGGTCGGCCTACATAAACGTACATTACCTATATATGCGGGGATGAGAACGGGCAGTTAGGGGCTCTGACAAAAATCAACTTTTGAAGGGCCCTAACACGGAATCCTCTAGAATTCCGTGGGCCCTAAATAGAAAATTTAAAAAATTCATTATAGCCATTCAAGGGACACTGACGGAAACGCGTATCCGCTTAAGATTTTCATCCCTGTTATGCGAAGTTGCATGTTCTCTATCAATATCAATTTTTGAAGGCTGCAGTCATGGTATTTAATTTTTAAATTTAAATTCTACAATCATTTGCAAATAAGAATGACCAATAAATTCACTATGACTGAGATACTTCTTAGTTGTCTAAACTAATTTAGAGACGCATATGAAGACCAAAGATCTGTTATAGTGCCCGCTACTTTTGATAAGTGATCCTTAGATAACTTCGTTATAAATTAGTTCTGAGCTGCCAACGACTGTAAGTCGTCGTGCGAGGATTTCATAGAAGACTTAATTGGTTGTAGTCAAAGTAAAAGCAATTAAATAGACAATTATAATGTGTGGTACCAAATAGTCACCACAGAATTCTGTTAAATACTGGTTGAATATGTGACAGTGAATTCATAGTCTTGGGAGCAAGGGCTGGTTCAACGCGGTATTGAAATCTTATCAATTTAAAATTTTTGAGTGATGAATATGTTTAAAATGTTTTCATCAAAATACTACTGAATTCCAGTTATTGTATTACACATTACTGTATCAAGTTATTGATTATTATTGAATTCTAACGAGGTGATGATAATCCAGTCAACCAGTGGCTGTGACTGTACACTCCTCCCCCAAACTAAGTAGATACCGGTAGTACATGATTGTCATCCATATATTGTGACACAAATTACATGATGACTTACATGGCACAATCCACATACTGAGGACTGGTTCAAAATACATTCACTTTGACAATAAGTAGGAAGTATAAAATAGATATTCAACAAATAGAAGCAGACATAATTATAATAATGTATTGCATGCAAACACAATTCAAAAAAATATTAAGAATGCAACATAAGTACTTCACAATAGACTCAGTATTATACCCGCGACTGCCGATCAATATCATTTGCCACAAAATATCCAGGATTACAAAACATTCGGAAGCTCTGACATATCAGTCGTTATGAAAATTAGACGATTTACTTTTATAACCAGCTAAATCACAAATGAGGTCCATTTGGTCAGCCGTCAAATGTAGCTAGCTTGAGCCCTATTTCTTAATCAGGGGATGGGACCATTTGGATTCATGCAGCCTCATCTAAAAAAAGCAAGTATCCACCTACTATTCGTCTCAAATATGCTGTATAAACCGAGTACAGTGGCGCTGCTTTCTGAATTATTTTGAGTCATGACCGCAGAATGTGCGCATTAAAATTCGTTTCAGTGGTTGGGAAAATAAGGTTTCATTTTAAGACCTCATGTGTTGGTTCATTTTAAAGTATATTATAATATCATGTTTTTCAATTTCATTAATTCATGATTTTAGCATGACACTTAAAAAATTGCAGAAATCTTACTAATTTCCAATTTATAATGTTACCCTCTTTCAGTTGGCCTACTTAGTTTCCTTGCCTGATACTACCTGAAACCTTGATGCTGTAAACCTAGTAGGCCTACGCACTACATCTACCGGATGAACAAGGAGTAAAACATAAGCTGTTTTTGATTTCCTACCCAGTCTAAAACAGCCGTGTCACATTCTCCAATATCTATTCCCGAATGAAACCCGGGTCAGAGTGAGAAAAAGAAATGGAACCCTCAATTGAAGCACAGTATAAAAATGATCACGCTGAAAATGATGTGACGCTTGAACTTTCCTACTGAATTTCAGAAAAATATTCATTGTTTTTAAATCAAAAACTTTAGCACCGGTAGGTCTAGAAAAATGTTAATTTTTTTTCAATCTCAAGCACATTATTTCAAAAAGGAGACCATGAAGGTGTACGCTTACAGCTAAAATACAATTTAACTCGCACTTCATGGAATAATAACTTGGCTTGTAGCATGAGTGATCGTCTTACCTTCTTTTACGTGGCCTCCAGCACGTAAACTTGAGAGAATCGGCAGAAATTGAGTCACACAGGTATTCGATTCACACATCTTCTATCATACTTCGTTTAGTTCGAAGAAGATTCACGAAATCATAGTTTACCAATGTAAAGAATCAGCATGAAAAGTCGTTGGCACATCCAGTGAAAGCTTTACAATTCACAGCCCTTCTGTTCGAGTGAGGAGCGCACATAGAAACGAGCGCAGCAGTATGGCCAGACAGTAAGGTCACGCATTGTTAAAAGAAACGCAAAGTAAGTCAATGCGCGCCAAAGACGGCGGGGACACGCGCACACTATGCGTGAGTCACTCTATAAAGCAATCATCCTACGTGTAAGGCAAGATTGATGTTGTTATAACGTCACTCGATCGTATTATACAGAAGTCCTCGACTGAAGGCAGCAAGGAAGAAACAAACGCTCATATTAATGTAGAGCTGCAATTATTAATGAAGTATGGGGAATATGGGTGCTGCTATTGTGCTTGTCTGTGAAATCAAACTGCATGTTCATCGACTTCAATAGTGCAAGTTACACTTCAAGTTCAATTCCATTGTTCACGTGTTTGTCTTGGAGATTCGGTTCCGTTTTGACACCAGCTGCTGGCTAGTGATAAAAAGTTGTGATTTTTAAATCATTTGACGTAAACATTGATATCATGTAGCTAAACAGATGATTTCAGAAGTCCGCTTACTGCACTGTTTAATGCTAACAATTACATAAGTATGCAGGAATATTTTTGTTATATCGACAAATTAATTTATAAATATTTGTAAAATGTTTCAGATATGAACATTTAGGTGATTATGATAATATTTGTCAAATAATAGTCAAAGATGTATCAAAAATTATTAAAAAATATCAAATATGCAGTATTTGATTGTTTTATAAAACAATTATCTAATATTTGTAAAATTTGTCACCATCAGTCATATATTAGATAAATTATCTCGGTTTTTTCAACCCGGGAATACTGTAAGAATTGAAAAGAATAATCTTTATTTTATCAATGCGAATATCATCAATGTTTAACCGAGATTTATGCATGAATCATCAATGCAAGTTTTTAAGATATTATAAGGGCGTATTTTTGGTTCAATAATGATAATCGATGTATTTTGACAATGCATATAAGCTTTCCAATCATTAAACATGCTTACCAACAATGATTTTCAATTTTGAATAATCTTTATTTTATCAATGCGAATTTATCATCAATGTTTAACCGAGATTTATGCATTCGAATCATCAATGCAAGTTTTTAAGATATTATAATTGCGTATTTTTGGTTCAATAATGATGATCGATGTATTTTGACAATGCAAATAAGCTTTCCAATCATTAAACATGCTTACCAACAATGATTTTCAGTTTTGAATAATCTTTATTTTATCAATAAACCTTTGGTTGGTGCGATTTTATAAATAAACACCATTAAGTAGTAAGAACTGCGACTTATTCCATGGCCACGCTTGCTCTCTATTGTGGTACACATCAAGATTGATATTGACCGTCGTAATGACCAAAGAACAATACCTCAGCAAAATGGCGGATATCTTGCAGGACAATACCAAATTCGTGAAGAACAGTGACCCTGTCGATTGGAACGATGCTAGCTCTCAAAAGACAGTGAACGACGTTGTGAGCAAGCTGATCAAGGAAAAGCAGTTGCCAGCAGATTCCATGAATCTGATCCCGCCAGGATGCATAATCCCAAGACTATATGGATTGGCCAAGGTACACAAAGCTGATATGCCCTGCCGTCCAGTGTTGTCAATGGTCGGATCAGCTTACCACAAATTATCCAAGTACGTTGATGAGCAGCTGCTGAAGCCTCTGTTGTGTAACTTCAATAAGTACACCATCAAGGACTCATTCAATTTCCGAAGAGATGTCGTGAATCTGCAACTAGAAAATCAAGAACGAATGGTTTCATTCGATGTCAGAAGCCTCTTCACAAGTATCCCTGTTGCTGAGACAATTGATATGATATGTGAAGAGTTGTACAATTCCGACCGCTCCCCTCCCAAGCTGCATGATTGTGTGCTCAGTGAGTCCAACTGTCGCACGTTATTATCAACTTTGGTGTCCAACGTCAATTTTTCATTCAATAATGATTGCTACTCGCAAATCGATGGACTCGCCATGGGCTCGCCACTTAGTGGATCGTTCAGCGAGCTCTTCATGGGGAGATTAGAGAGGAACTTATCGTCTACATTGGATGGTATGAAGTACTACGGCCGCTACGTAGACGACACTTTCCTGATAGTTCAAGACGATGAAGAAATGAGGGACGTGTTCCAGAAGCTCAACAATCAGCATCCAGCGATCGTGTTCACAAAGGAGGAAGACGCCGACCACTTCTTAGATGTGAAGCTGCACGTGAACCCTAATGGATCCATCACAACTTCTGTGTACCGCAAGGATACATACACAGGCCTTTACAAGAACTATCGTTCCTTCTGCCCAAAGAAATATAAAGCTAACTTGGTCAGGACGCTATTTCACCGAGCTAGACAACTTTGCTCCCCCTGCCATCTTGCGCAAGAGCTCCTCTTCCTACAGCGCACTTTGGAGAACAACGGGTTTCCAGACTGGTTTCTGAAGAAACACTCCCAGCCACTTCCTGAGAAGGTCCCTGCGGTTCAGAAGAAGCCCTTCTTTTTCGAAATTCAATACTATGGACCTGAAAGCGAATCTATAGCAGGGAAGATCCGCCGCATCATTGAAGATAGTTTCTACCAATTACGTGTCATTCCCGTCTATAGAACTCGAACGCTCACACCAAATATAATCAAGGACATCGTTCCACTCAACCAGAAGCCCCTGGTAACTTACTTATTCACTTGTCCTTGCGGAGCAAGGTACGCTGGCAAGAGTGAACGGTGCCTCAGAGTACGTAAGAGAGAACACATACCCGTTTGGTTGACTACTTCCAACACAAGACCGAAGTCGAAGAACCCGCCTCAGTCAGCAGTATCCCGCCACCTCATGACGTGCGATCAGAAAGCGAATCTTCTGCTCACGGAAGATATGGGATTCCGTGTCCACAAGCAAGCTAGAGACCGCCTTCATTTGTTAATTATGGAGAGTGTGACTATTCGACAGCTCAAGCCGGATTTATGTGCCCAGAAGGAACGCCTGTTCCTTCTCCGGTTGTGCTAACCGCTTTTTACATGATAACCGCGGTTTTCCGCTTTCTTTCTCCCCTTTTACTTCATACCTTCGCACTATTTTACAGTATTTGACATTCTACTTTCATATTTTATTCAGTAACAATTTATGATAACTTTATTCGTTAACAGACCCGATATGACGTGTCTTCTATAATTTCTGATGCATGTGATTTTGAACTGTATTTACCAGTACATTTGCGTCTCCTGCATGTTCTGTCTATCAATCTTGATGTGTACCACAATAGAGAGCAAGCGTGGCCATGGAATAAGTCGCAGTTCTTACTACTTAATGGTGTTTCTTTATTTTATCAATGCGAATTTATCATCAATGTTTAACCGAGATTTATGCATTCGATACATCAATGCAAGTTTTTTAATTCAACGTAGCAAAGTGCGTCAAGGTAACAAAATTAAAAAAAAAGAAGCTAATGACTAGTTAATTTTCAATAGGTACAAAATATGATTTAAAAGAAAATTTTTATATCCTAAAATGTCTAAAAATTTAAAAAATGCTTACTAGAAGGACAAACAACGCTAAGATATTATAATTGCGTATTTTTGGTTCAATAATGATGATCGATGTATTTTGACAATGCAAATAAGCTTTCCAATCATTAAACATGCTTACCAACAATGATTTTCAATTTTGAATTTTCCATGGATTTATTGGAATCATCGATCATGGATTCTGTGTCCATGGCTGGGCTACTATAGGGATTGTACTGTGTTTCTTTTGTTGTAATGTCCTTGGTTTGTCTGAAATATTGTCCATGCAGAGGCTTCTCATGCCACTTCCTTTGTCTGTCGTCCACTTGAGCTGCTTTCCATGTCTGGAATTTTTCGGGCCCGTGCTTGTTCTGATCATCTGATTTCGCCACCGCCAGCAGTGGATCGTCTTTAGTATTCCATATATACTCGTTGAGGCTCCAGTCTTCTCCCTCGATCACTTCTCGGATGTTCTTAACCGTTGTCCTATGTTTGGGGTGCTTTTAGCACCCCAAGCACTTTTTCAAATGCTCTCACTTTTATTGTATTGCATTTCAGCCTTAGATATTTCATGACTTTACTACAAATTTGACTTAAATTATCTGGGTAAAGTACTAGAAAAAATAAATTCATAATGTAGGAGATTGATCTAAAAAATGGTAGTCTATGTTCGGGGTGCTTTAGGCACCCCACCAACAATCATCACGGCAACGTACGATCCTCAGTTCTACTGACGTCAACCACAGACCAATTGCGCGTCTCCTCTATTTTGCTCTATTTCGACGATATAATCAACGAAGCTGTTCGATTTAGCAATCTTGAAGCTAGAAGAGTTATTTCAGCTTACAATCAGAGTAGCAGCCCTGTGGGAACGAATCTTGCGAAAAACTGGCGAATGTCAGCTGCAGAATATCATGCTAAAGTTCAGTCATATTTGCGGGATATTCGCTGGCGAAGTTCGCCGGCGACAATTCGCGCTCTATATGTCACCTTTTACTTTTGACTTTCTCTCTTATTTTCTTTAGTAATCCGCCTCTACAGCCAAGGCTCTATTCTCTCCCTCACCTCCTCACTATCCCCCCATATGGCTAATCTATCTAAGAAATAAGTGCAGACTATCATTCTTTGATAATGATAAGAATATAGAGAATCCGCATATATCAATTTTCATAACATCTCTTGACATTCAATAATTTACAACAATGACAAATATTTGAATAATATTATAGTATTTACTGCGACATTTATGGAAGATAAATACTTTTTTTAGTTTAAGCCTTCGTGAACTAAAAAAGATCCCTTTTTATCAGATCAGACTGAGTATACAATATATTTTCATGTGAAGGTAATATACGAACATTACTACTTACCACTAATTAGTTGCTACAATATCCACGATTTCGCCGGTTGGCGAAAAATCAGATCGCATTAGTAAACAAATATCTACCAACTAATTATAGCAACTTTTTCGCCAACTGTCGTTTTTTAATTTTACACATGTTTTTGGATAGATGATGACCATTTTCACATGCGGAGATAGTTTTTACACGAAAATGAACCTTTAAAAAAATTATCCACAAAATCGCTACCTCGCCAGATAATCTGTTGATATTAGCAAGATGCGTTCCCACAGGGAGGCTTCGTAAGAGCTGGAAACAGATAGCACGCGAAGAAATGGAGTGCTTTATTGGTTTGCACATTATATGTGGAGCTTTAAAAGCGAACTTCAGAAATGTCGAGTCTCTCTGGGCACAACGTGACGGACCGCCAGTGTGTCGTGCCGCTATGAGCTTGGAACGCTTCCTTTCAATAAAGCGTTTCTTTCGTTTCGATGATCGCACAAAGCGAGATGCTGCTGATCCTCTCTCTCCGACGAGGCATGTGTGGAAACTTCTTTCGGAAAGGCTGCTTCAATTCTATACTCCAAAACCTTTCATAACAGTGGATGAACAACTACTTGAATTCCACGAACGTGTTGCATTCAGGCAGTACATCGCTTCCAAACCAGGGAAGTACGGGATAAAGCTCCTGTGGTCCTGTGAAGCTGATACAGGTTATTTTTTGAAAGGTATCCCATGTATTGGTCTCTCTGGAAGAGAAAGAAGGTATGCCAGTTACTGAAGCGTTTACAATGGCCCTCGTCAAACCATTCCTCGACAAAGGCTACAATGTGACGTGCGACAACTGGTTTACTAGTTGCGAGGTCGCTAAAAAGTTGAATGAGAGAGATACAACATTAGTTGGAACAATGCGTTCGAATCGACGCGGCATTCCGCCAAAAGCCAAAGACCTGAGCAATCGTCAAAATATCGGCCTCTTACTTCAAATCTGGAGATCTTCTAATGGTATCTTACTGGGATAAAGGCAGATCTCCCGTGATCCTTATTTCTACAATGTACACCTACGCATACAACAATGAAAATGGGCTCCCTGAGATAATATCTTCATACAATGCTACAAAATCCGGTGTGGATACTGCAGACCACATGGTGAGAATATCCACATGTAAGAGGAAATGCAGGAAGTGGACGTATTCGTTTTTCTGCAATATGATTGATGTGGCCCTTCTAAACGCAGCTATTATTTTTCGCACACTCCAACCGCCAGAAAATGCAGCGTCATTTCGAACAGAATTCCTTCTCCAATGTAGATATGAACTTGTGGACGCAAATATTCGCCGGAGGTCTACACACATATTGAATCCACAAACTCGAATGTCTATGAAACTGCTAGGATATAGCACAGTTGTTGCAGGTATGAACTCCTCGTCTCAACAACAGCCGAGAACGCGACCACGGAAGAGACGGTGCAATATTTGCCCAAGGAGTGTCGATCACAAAACAACACGAACATGTGATATTTGCGCTGTTCCTATCTGCAAAACACATTCATTTGATGTGGTAAAGTGTAATGATTGCATGTAGCTTTCTTGAGAGATCTACGAGTATACTTTTCCTTGAGCAGCTTGCTTTACGTACACATACGGTGAGATTATTTCTGATTGATTTATTTGTAATTGTCTTGTCAATAGGCCTATATACACACAATCTGCTGTAGCCAATATCCAATTTGAAATAAAATATTCGAGGGATATTTGTGCATCATGTAATCAATTATTAGCCTAATTTTTCAATTCTTGTGATACGAGTTGAGATTCTGAAATATCTGAAAAATACAGTCTTTTGAACATGCATTTTTCCTAAAATGTCTCATGGAATTATCGCAAAAATTAGGTATAATAATGTGCCCAATCTCACTAAATTTAGTAAAATTTCGTAGAATGTTGCAAATTTTATAAAACTATCACGTTGTGATTGTAGGCCCAAAAGAAAAGTGGTCAAGTTTATCTAAATCGACATAATATTAAATTTGCTGTAGTGGGGTGCCTGAGGCACCTCCCCCTTGTGAAAAAAACGTTGTCGGGCCAGCAACGTCGCGTCGACATTGGGTCGACACAGTTATGGTTCCTGATTCGTCGATGTCGGGTCAATGACGTTGCATCGACATAGCGCCATCAAACTGTCGCCCTAAATGCCATTAATATGCCAACGACAAATCCTGCATGAAAGCCTGCCCCTGCAGCATTGAGACAACTTAATAATATCCATGTTATAATAATTGTACATTATTATATATAATAGTTGATAAATACATAATATAACATGAGGTATAATAATTATTACGGATGCATTCAAGTAGCGTTCTTTTAAATTCCACCAGAGGACGAGAGAGTGATGGTCTCGAACTATCAATGCATTCAAACGACCACTAATTTTCATGATATTTTACAACTAATGAGAAATAATGGAAATGCCGATCGAACCTCAAGCAAGTGTAATTTTGAGTCCGGTGGATGTATCAAAGCATCCATCAGGATTCAAAACTACCGAATTTAAGGTTTTGAACAGTACTTAAAAATGAAATAATCAATTAAACTCATATTATACATGTAAAGTGAATCGCTTTCATTACAATAAATACTGTACTTAAGGGTCTGTTCACTGGTCAATTACGTCATACTACAATTGCATTATATAATTTTAACAATCAAACAATAGCAATTTATGATATTCACTTCTCATACATGTAACGTGTATTTTGTGTATTCTACTGTAATTTTAGTATAAGATTTTTAGAAACACTGATCCTAATGCTCTATTCAATGTAGGTAATTTTTCATTTATTTTGATAGCCTCATGATTGTAATAGAATTCTGAGTTATTTCTACCCTGATATTCAACTTTAAAGCAGTTGTGTATTCTATTGCTACATGCAGTACATCTACTTAAGTGAGTGCTTACTGCCGTGTTACCTTTTATGTATTCACTTCTTCGTTGGTGAAATCGTCTTTTTGCCTATTGGGCATCTGATCAACTTGACATGTGAATTGATGCAAAAGACATTATTTCAACAACTTTGGTGTTTTATATTTTAGATTTAAGTATACTGACTTTTGGAGTTTGAAAGACGACATTTACGTTCAAATCCAACATTCGAAAGAGTTTAAGTCTATATTTTATCGATATAGTTCGCAAATGCAGTAATCGGAAAAAACATTTCTGTCCATCTATTGTATCTTCCGAAGTATTTTTACATTTATCACTAAAATATATTATTATTTGATAAATTTCTGAACATACTGTACACAAATTCTAGTAATTCAATTACATACTCTGTTACATAATTCCGGTACACAAATTATGGTAAGAAATTTCTCAAGTGATACATTTAACGATAAATGTAAAAATACTTCAGAAGATACAATAGATGGACAGAAATGTTTTTCCGATTACCACATTTGCGAACTATAGCGAATACACGAATTACACGTTACATGTATGAGAAGTGAATATCATAAATTGTAGTTGTCTGATTTTAAAAATTACGTAGATCTAATTGTAGTATGACGCAATTGACCAGTGAACAGGTCCTTAAAAAACTCACATTATAATTTCCATGTTTTCCAATCCTCCTTCGGAGATTCACCTCGCTTTATTCGATTGTAGCGGTATGTAGGTCACTTTTTGATCACATTTTGAAGTCACTTCAAATGACTTTTCGGCAGTAATATCAATCACATCAACTTAATGGTTTTCAGCGAAGATGGAGAGCTATAGATCGATTAGTCGGAAAGATGTGAATCAAAACGTGTAGCGATGAAGATGGAGAACTATTTCCAAAATGAAAAAAACGCCGGCATAATACGAAAATTGGTTGTGAACGTCGAAATACGACAGAATCCTCTAAATCTCCAAAACACGAATGAATAACTGGAGGCGTTGTTAAAAGCTTTGAAAATCAATGCTTAAGACCGCAGAACGATGTAGCTACTCGTACATGTATTAACGCTGGTGCTGAGCTGACTGATGAAAGTGAAAACACGCACGATAGACCGGGAGCAAATGAATGACGCCTGGATGCAGTATAGTTTCTCTCCGCTCCCATCCTCTGTTATGTGACTCATTGAATGACGGCCGGTTGTATCATTACTTTGGCAGGCGATTGACGAAGTTATTTACTCTAGTGTAGAGGTGTGTGAACACAGATGTGAAGAGGATTCTTACGTAATTGTGACTGATGTACAGACCTTAGTCTTGCAATTAGGAGAGGGAGAAAGAGAGAGGATTTTACCATCACCTTGCCATCTGTTAGCCGGCAGCGACGTCCACCGTCGACGCTCACCCAATGCGACGGCAATGGGCCATTAATGGACCGATGCATTTTTTTACACAGGGCAAAACATAGACCAGCGATGTTCAAAATTGGCATAGGACAACGGTTAAGCCCTCTACCTCTATTTCAACGTGGTAGATATAGGCGATCGACATCGGCCCGTGGATGTAGCGCACGGTATACCATTATTATAATTACAATTATAATTAGAATTACTGTTGAACTTTCACAATTACCATTATAATTACAATTACTCTAAAATCAAAATCTTCAACTACAATTACAATTACTTCAAAACTGCAACTTCAAAATTTATTAAACTATTACAGTTGCAATCATTGTAATTGTTTCAGCCCTGATGTCACATGTGGTTTTATTACAGAAGCACTACGTCGAAACGGGATCAAGGAGGGCCAAGATGCCGTGAGGAAGCTGATCGTGAATTGATGAACCAGGCTCTATGGCGTCTGGAGAGACGATGACAGACTGTTCCATCCGCACCCAATGATTATGATAAATTTTATTTATATAGTGTCTGTTTTCGAATGAAATCTGTGATGCACAGCTGTATGAGGGTTTTATGTGCAGAACTAAGCTAAAAACGCAATAGCAGATGTTGAGATGAGGTGGCATTAGTAAGTAACATTTGAACAACTACAAGCCATACTAGCATTTGAGTAAAACTGCAAGGTAGCAATAGTAGCATTAAAGTAGCTGCAAGGTAGCGAAGGTAGCATTAAAGTAGCTGCAAAGTAGCGAAGGTAACATTAAAGTTGCTGCAAGGTAGCAAAGGTAGCAGATAGGTTGACATACGGTAATTTTGCTACGTAGCATATACGTAGCTGGGTGCGCCAAATGCCACGTATCCCCTATCAACCACAAAAGTCGCCCAGCGGTCGCCGCGACAGCCCTCGGTGTCGCCGAAGTCGCCGCCGCCCAGCGACTCCTGGTGGCGGTCGCCTCGACTGTAAGTGGGCGACCGTTGCCTGGCGACCGCTGTCAGCAGTTGCCTCGAGTGTCAACGGCGACCTTCATCATATGTCTGGTTTTAGCATTTAACTAGCCTCCATGATGTCAGAAAGGCAATATTTCTGCTTCGCAAAACTGATAAATTGCAAAAATTTCGGCAATCAGCTTCACAGTTTCTAATTAAGACTCAAATGTCGAATGCTTGTGGAAAAAGATGCTTCTGATGCAGAAATTCGAACGCATTTAATCAAACTATATCAATGCATTTCCCGCGACAAAATGAGTCGTGGGCCCCTCGTCAAAAAGTCTTGGGCCACATGAAAAATGGGGGCCAACAAATTTTTCGAAAATGGCTTATTTGGAAGTAAAAATGCATGATCATATCAATTTGTGACCGTTCTTATCGAAAAATGACGTGAAATGTGATGTCTTGAAGTCGAGGGTTGCCCCCCCCCAATTTTCACGTTTATCTTTTTGACAGGGAGTGGTCGCGAGTCGGCCCTTAAGTTCACACGAGCTCTAATTTTGAAATAGAACGGCCACAGAATTGTCACACACATTGAGCAGCGAATTTGTTGTGATTTCTAAGAAAAGCGTATCTCTGATGTTAGTGGACTGGCCCAAAACTGTCATCGATTGGCTGTCTGGCATATCTAGGCAAGTTTTTCCTTGGAATAAAGAACCTTAGCTCTCATTTCTCTCAGTGATTTTCGCTACATGATGATGATGCATTCGTGAAATAATGCGATAAACATTTTTGGTTGCGATACTTTGTACATTTTGCATGACGCATCGATGGCAATGAAAAAAATTAACGGCGTCATACGGGAGGTGGTTTTTCACTTTCATGATTGGAAATAGGCTCTCCCTGCTTTTTTTAGACAATGCCCTTCAATTCACCTTTTTAAGTAATACCCTTCATTTTGATAGTTGGGTTCCCAGTCACGTCAAATCTAATTTCGTTAGAAATAGCTACAGGTATATTGAAAACCGTTGCTCTGATATAGAAAGTTCAGATTTATGCAAAAAAGAAATGGAAAATAAATTAAAGAATAACGGATTTCTAACAAAGTTCCATAGGAAAGGACAAAATGTTCCAAATACAAACATGACGAATAAAAGTAATCAAGTATTCCTAAAACTTGACTTTATTAGCGATGCTTCCACTCGTCAGTTAAAGAAATCAACAAATGAATACGATTTGCCAATAGCTATTGTAAATAAGCCAGGTAGAAATACCATTAGCAATTTGAACAGTTATAGGCCTAACAATAAATGTCAATGCAGTATTTGCCTCCAACTGCCGAATAAATATCATTGTTCTATGCGCTATGTGGTCTACAAAGTCACGTGCCCTGTGACGAGTATTACATAGGTTCCACAAATCGCCCGTTTGCTGACCGTTATGCTGAACATCGTAGAAGCGTTTCAAATGGAGATAATAAGAGTGCCATCTCAGATCATATTGTCCAATTTCATAGCAATTTGACCCTTAGGTTAGAAGATTTTCTTATTGAGTTTATTGATCGCTTCAGCGACCCTGTTCTTACCAGGATCGCTGAAGCGAACTATATTAAATCGTATGGTCCGATACTCAATCGGAAGCATGAACTGACGAGCTGTCACTAGCTGTATATAAACCCATTGTATTAATGGCTGGACTTTGTTGCCCATGATTAAGTCCGTGACGGACGAAACGTTGGGTTTTTAACGCTCATATTTTAATTTCAATAAATTGTCTAAAAAAAGCAGGGAGAGCCTATTTCCAATCATGAAAGTGAAAAAAATTGCTCAAAATTCTTGACTTGACCGTGAACTTTATATCATTCTGACCATGATTCTGACTATGCCTGAATTTCACCGCTTGTCAATTTTTTGGTCAATCAAGGTTGCAAGTTAATTCATTCATTAAATTGTGAATGAATGGAAGAATCCTCAATGAGTGTTGCACAATATCTCGGTCGCTTCAAGCCTGTGATACAGTGAGGGAGAGAAGGGAGAGAGAGAATTCTATTAATAGAAGAGCGCTTTGTCCAGTCCATCCCGATAGCAGATAACTTTCTCGTGCGCCTTCGATAGCGCAGCGCAATCGGAAGATCACATTTCAACTCGAGGGGTGAAATAGAGGTCATCGCTTCATTTCACAAAGAGAAATAGCGCAGAATAATCTAGATGCATTCGTGTCTCTATCTTAGGAGCTGCCTGACTGACACCTGTGGACATCGCTGTGTAAATTGATTGATCTTATTAATGGATTATCAACCAAATTACAATATAGAAAACGCGAGGAATATCCTGAGCCGAAAATATTGATAGAACGGATTACTTATCAAACGAAATTCGTATCAGGTAAGCCGAATGAAGTGATAATAGATAAATTTAGTAAATAATAGCGGTTAACCTGCGCACTACACATTATACCAAACACTGAATTAACTGAAATATTTCAACAGATAACTTTTGAATTAGATGTGATGTAAAAAAGTGTTCCTTTGGTTATAAATGTTTGACTATAGGTAAAGCAAGCCAATATTTCACCACCATTCAGATCGAATCGTGCGGACAGACTGACATCGTAAACGAATCGCTTTGCATGAATACAGTAAATCCAGTCGAAGCTCGTTAATTCGGACACGGATAATTAAGACTTCGGTCAATTAAGATCATACGGCCGAGGCATTTTTTGTATATTTGGCGGCTTATATAAGTTGCTTTTGAATTCAGACTTTCAATAATTAAGAGATAGAAAACCTGGTATTTATGCTCTTAATTATCGAGCTTTGACTGCAAGATACTTTGCACAGCGTTGGCGCTAATTGATGGTTCGCTGCAATGAGATAAAGTCAATTCTGGTAACGTGACATTAGACGGGCGTGAATTAGACGGACATTAGACATAAGGGGTAAACATTTTCGAGTAAGCTGCAACGTTTAAAATATTTCATTTAACCAACCTCATTCCTACAGAGATTTCACTAAGTTATCTCATTTTTACATGTTACCACTACATTTATGCATCATCGCGATAGGCGTACCTCTGTATAGCTGAACATAGACGAAGCTATTGCTGAATTTTCTTAAATTCGCGTGCTTTACGTTTGCTCAACTTCATCGGCAAATTAGTCTTGATTATTTTTAGTAAGCTTAATGAGTCTCATTCGATCTTCTTTCTCTTTGAAAGAAGATTTTAATATTTTACAAAAAATATTTTGCAATTTTCAGGGATGTCTGTGAAATTGATGAGACGATAGCTTGTCAATATAGATTAATTGATATTGTTGCTTGAAGCAAATGATTTCGTCAGATCGAGAAAGCCTGTCTTAAGTCGATTGGAATTAAAGCGTCTATGCCGGTTTATAAAAAGTGTCTAATTTTCGGAAGTACTTCATCCAGGCTCGTGAATATCCCATTCCTTGAACTGCGAATATAAAAGGGCCATATACTAACACAGAGTGCCACACTATTAGGTTTAATCGTTTTGAATATGTTAAAGTTTTATGTGCGAATGTGTAGCCTTCAGAGTGCAAATTTAAACAGATATAAATAATGAGAGCTATGCACAGGTAATTGGATTTTTCAATCGTGGCAGAAATTTTCAAAATTCTTGTTTCACATATCTTATCGGCTACAACGGCCAGAATTTTAGCTGAGCTGATATTTTCTATCTGAAGCCTCGTCTAGCCGTAAACCGTTCGCACGGCTTTGGCCATGTCTAGTCACAATTTCTCCTGTGGCCACGTCATCAATTCTATCAGATAGATCTCAGAAGAAATAGAAGAGCTGTATTAAACTTTTTGCATCTTAACATTTTCTAACAAATAATCTGATAGCTGTTCCAAGATGCGAGCGCTGCAATTGATCACAGTCCAGAGAATGAATGTATTTCCGGTTGCGTATCAATCTTCATAACATCTCATTCTATCAACAGGAAATTGAAGAAATTACCGGGTGATTTTCGAAAATATTGGATGAGTTGTTTCAGACCTCCAATTCTATCTGATAAACTTCACAGCCTATAGTGATGTTTTTTATTCCTATCCTGCAGGAGCGCATGATATTGACTAATTCTTTCAAGAGACCGGTCCACTTATTCCTTGGCTTACGACTGTCATTCAACGGTTTCGTTGCATGAATAGAGAGAAAGATGAGTCGCGCAAATCTCAGCCAGAGCACCGAAATGGCATTTCGCTCACTCACTAGCTCGCTATAACGTTCAGAATTTGGCAGTGACTGCTTTCTGTCTGGTTATTGAAATTGGTCGTAATTCCTGTGGCTCAGCAGATAGAGCTGGTCTAAACAGTGTTTCTACATCGAACTTGATGCAGACTTGCTTTTATGCATAATTAAGGTTTATATTGACCTGGGGTCTAAACAGTGTTCAGACCTGGATGACTGGTTGACTACTTTCAATATTAGGCACACGTGAGATTTTCAATTCAAAATGAAGGCAGAAGCTGTCACCGTCATTTGCATCGCTCAATGATTGTCGGCATTAAAAGAGCGGTGCTACCCGGGACGAGCAAACCGAATAATTTTGTTAGAAACTTGCTAGCTGTTTGCTAATTTTGTGAAAAATAGAAAATTTGATAAATTCCTACTATGTTTGCTAATTTTGTTAGAGGCCTACCAGTTTCTAAGCAAAATAATAAAATTATAAAAAACTTTTTAATTTTGTTAAATATTTATGAAATATTAGTCAAATTATCCTAAATATCAGAACAAAACATTAACTAAATACATGTTTTCGGATAAGATCTGATATGCCATCCAAAACGTAGTGTGTTGTCAGGAGCATTAAACTTTTGATTGACAAGGATCGATGAGAAATTGTCACAAAAGGCATTGATTCACTAATATTTCTCATTGAAGACCTGTGATTCGATGCTTGGTCAAATGAGCTTGAAAATAAGTTTCAGCACGAATGTAGCAATCAGATCTTGTGTTCGAAATTGTATGTTTTACTTCCATATTGCTTGTATGAATCTTGTGTATTATCTTTGTGAAAACTACTCGATACGTCATGATATGAGCCTTAAATCGAAGAAACAGTTTAAGTCGTGTGAAATTTCACCGACTCTGAGATCCTATCGAACTGTAGTAATCGCTTCGAACTTGCTCTAATCGTTCTCAGGAAACGATAGGAATTCCCGTGACGAGAATCCTATATTGGGTGCTATATTTAGAAGTCTGTATAAGGCGCTCAGAGAGTTGCTATCATTTCCCGATGTTTCACGAGTGTGTCACGAGCATGTTGCACGAGTAATCAGTTTTCATGATTATTTCTAAAGCATTACTTTATTCTAATGCATCCCAACCTCTGCAATTATCTAATTTATATTTCTGACCTATTCTGAGAGGGGATTATCATGTCTTCAAGATGGCGAGCCTCCCGACTTCGAACATTGCAAAGCATTTCTTCGCCGCGCTCTACGTCTACCAGTCAGTTCACGGATTCCTCATGTAGTGTGTGGGTGTGATTCCGCTCGTCGAAGTGAAGACTGATGGCGCTGTTTTCTCTATTCATTGAAGATAATATGCATGTTGCCATCCTTTGTTTAAGATCATTAGCGTCGATTGTCCAGATGGAGTGTATATGGTGCGTCACTATTATTCAGACATGTGAGTAGCAAATATATTTGTAAATCAGGTGTAAAAACAGATGACTTGAAAAAACATTCTAAGCCAACCATTCAAATTATAATGTCCTTCAATTACCAAATAAAATGTACATTCAGTTAAAGAATTAATCGTGTGATTCATCATGATAGGAGATGGAGACTTCGATCCTTGATGATGAGGCATATTTCCCAAAAATAGAGGTGATAAATATACATTAATTTCCTCCATTTAAAAAAATTGCAAGCGTTCTCCGGATTCTCTATTAGAATCCGCAGCTGCGGCTGTCTTTCAGTGGGTGTTTCATTTGGGAGCTGGTCGGTACGATGATGATAGTGTGGTCCCTCATCAAATCGTATCAAATCATAAGAAAGATAAGTCTCTGAAATTCATCAGCATCGAGTATAGAGAGAGAATCCATATTCTATGGACAATCCTCACCATGACAGCGCGCACCGCTTAGCAATGTGCACAGCAGTCGTCCCATGTGTCATTGAATCTACTGAAAATCTATTCTTGAGAGAGAAAGGGATAACTAAAAAGTAGTCCACCAATGTGGCCTTGAAACTGTCTAAGATACATAACTGAAGTGAAGTGGTCGTGCTAAAAATCAGGATCACAGGGCTTCTTTGGGACCACACTATTATCAATGTACCAGCTGGTCGTATGGAAAAAGATTGAATCTTCTTTTAATTCGCTGATTGATACTGTCGATAATGTAGCTTGTGTGCACATCTAAACCGTCGTTTGTCAGGCCTACATGCAAGGTTGGCATATTTTTTTAAATACGAATTATTGTGGTTTCATAGGTCAAATGCTTCACTGTATAATTTGGATTTGTGCAAGACATTTGAGGGTACGTTATTGTTACTGATTTCAGTTAATGGGGAAATCATTTGACATCAAATATCAAATCGGATTTTCTGCTTAACCGGCATATGTTGTCCACCGTGCGAAAATGTGTTACGGATTAATTCGTGCTGTTGTAAATTATTGGGATGATAAAAGATACTAAGATAGTTAAAAATATCACCTGATTGATTCTTATAATAGAAGCTCAATCAAAACCTGTGTCATCTTACTATTTTTCAATTATGTTATATTCTGTATGCCCTATTCCTTCTCTTATGTGCGTCAAACACATTCAATACTTTTTGCAGCAAAAACTCTATTGTGCATTTCAGACCGCAATATCATTGTCTATCAAAGAGATATCATAAATGGGAACTGATTGAAACTGACCAAACCAGTACAATTGATGGTAGAGGAACAATTACGACAGTTCTGTAGGCTGACATCTGCTGATGAGGTGAGTCTTTAAATTATGTGATTCTTTGCCACTGCCTCCGAATGTTTTGGTTTTAGCAGCAGTGAGTTTTTCTGCTGTTAATCCTTGGAGCATTTCGTAGCAGGATGACTTCGATCAACAGTTATAATGTATAAATATGTAGGACTATTCTTGTCACTGCCTCCGAATGTTTTGGCTTTAGCAGCATTAAGTTTTTCTGCTGTTAATCCTTGGAGCATTTCGTAGCAGGATGACTTCGATCAACAGTTATAATGTATAAATATGTAGGGCTATTCTTGTCACTGCCTCCGAATGTTTTGGCTTTAGCAGCATTGAGTTTTTCTGCTGTTAATCCTTGGAGCATTTCGCAGCAGGATGACTTCGATCAACAATATATTCAATTAATATCAACGGTAAATTTCATCAATGTTTTGCTACGGCGTAGGTTAACTGTAGTTTTATCAATAGAATGTGAGCGGTCTGCGAACCCACTTTATGCGTCAAGATCAAACCCACAAGTTTTATGATGTGTAAATTATACATGTTATAATTATAATGCAATATATTTACACATCGTTAGACTTAGTTTCATCTTGACTCATTAAGTGGATTCGCAGGATGCTCACATTTTATTGATAAAACTACAGTTCATCTACGATATATGCTGTGGCAAAATATTGGGGCATGTCTGGATAACATTTTCATAATATTCTCATGTATTGTCATTTGAACATATAACATTTTTTGGAATGTTTTTATAGCAAATTCACGACATTTTCTGAACAGTTTTAGAATGTTTTTTGTTGGGAATTCACGTAAGAGTTGTGCAAGATAATATCAGAGAGAAATTTGAGACATTTTATTAGAATTTTACCAAATAATTTGCTATTTGCTAAAAATTGGCAAATCATCAGCTATGTTAGATAAATATTTGATAAAATTTTAGTAGAAGTTTAGTAAAATGTTGTCAAGTATTTGCCAAATATTTAACAAAAGCATCTGGTGTGTTCGTCCCGGGTACCCACGACCTGATTATCAACTGAATCATTCAAATGACTTTTGCAGACACAAATGATTTACTGGAATCACAAAGCCACTCACATCGTTTTGAAATTATTTGCTCTGTTTGATTTAGGTACTCTCATTTAGGTTGATTTAGGGCTCTGTCTGACGTACGTGGAGAAGCTTCACCATTTTTAAATGGAGCTTTATTTTTCAGGCAAAGCAGTTCTCACTGATCGGAGGCAACGGACTAAACAATTTATGCCGTCGAATATTTTAAAGGATTTTTGCTGCGGATATTTCGATGAAGTATTCATTTCACGGCAGGAACAATAAATTTCCATTCAAGAATTCCCGAATTTATCGTGCGGTATCAAACTTTCTAGACCTCATGTGACTGAGAAGGAAATAGAGGCCTCTTTGCAGAGCGTACTAAAGCACGCAAAAGATAGATCTGATGGAATGAGCCACCAACGCTCCCCTGCAGCTGAGTAATTGTGCCTGATACCCCTTTTCTCAATAGGTGACTCAATTTTTCATCTCTTGTATTTGGTGTTATATCCTGGTTATCTGTGTAGCTGTTATTGTGCATATAATCTAAATAGCAGGAACTTTAATAACAACATCAAGCCCGCATGTTTCTGTCAAAATTTTAACTGGAAAATCGATGCTTTTTTCTGACAATTTGGAGTCATCAAATTTCAATGTTATTAAGAAAGTTCCTGTTATTTAGATTGTACTACATATTTCTTTCGATGCCTTACATAGAACATTTTGTAACCTCCATAGAACAATTGTATTTTTCGATCGTTAAGTTGTACTTTTGTATCTTCAGTGCTTATAAATACAATTTTCATGTGTGCACATTAAATTTTCATTGAATCGGTGCAGGTGTATTGCAAAATATCGTATTCTGTGTAATTTCGTTTTATTTCTACTGCTCCTCATAACTAGGAAGCTTATTGGTTTTCAGTGGAGCAATACTGATGCAACTGCATCATAGGGAGATAGCTAGTGTTTTACTAATTAATAGCGCAATGGGAAATTTCAACTGAAGGGTAGGGGCAAATCGGTAGAATCGGCGACCGCAGCTACCTACAGGCGACCGCACCTCATCTGCTAGGCGACCGCTGTTAGACCTCCGGCTCTTAAGGCGACCGCCCCAGGCAGTCAGGGCGGTGGACAAATAGGAATCCCCGGCGACGCTGAGGGCGACCTTTAGGCGACTGACCATGGCGGTCGCGGCGACCGCTCTGGTTGATAGGGACAAAAAACCTTGCGCCGCTACCTTGCTGCTAAGTAGCAGTCAGGTTTTTTGTTGGTCGGGAGGTCTATGTGAGGATGTTCTGAATCACATCTTGTGATGCTGTGCATTAATTATTATGCTTTGACTTTCAAAATGTTTATCCTATGACAATCTCAATTCAATTACTTTCAGTGGATGCGCTATGGTGAATTTTGCGACTTGGATCTCTGAAGGACTTCACGGAGACATGGGATGAGCTAACGTGAGTCTCTGAATCCGCTCATTTTCAGACTTCCTTGCATTGCCTCAAATTCGTTAGTGAGTTCGGTTGCGTATCATATCCACTGGCTTCAAAGTTACGTTGCTTGAAGTTAAATGTCATTCATTTTTATCAAATTATGTCAATTTTCTTTATACAAGCCCTCAAGAAAGTATTTGTTTCGTTTCAGCGTGGTGATAGTTTCAATGATCTGTATATACCGATAGTCAGTGGATTCCTGTGTCATACTGATTGAAATATTTAACGGTATGATCTGGGAGTCAGTTGACTTATTGGACTGTTCAACACCTGTAGCAGGAAAGGCTGAAGTAAGTGAAATTTGTGGTATTTTGTAGCTATTCGGCTTCAGAGGAACGGTAGGTGACTAGGCGCAGGGATAGAGCATCATTATTTCGCCTACAATCCTTCTATAAGATCTTGAGACCGCGACGTGCATAAAATTTCTTATCCATCTTACAAATCTCTTGCGCTTGATCTTACTGATCTGCTTCATGATCTGAACAGACTTGTAAAAATGCTAAGAATCTTGAAAAGTCTTACAAGAAAAGTTCAGCATAATCGCAGGTGTCTTCCGCAAGTTAGGGCTATTTTTCGCAAGATCTGTCGATTAGTGAATGTTTCTTCCATTTAAGGGTCAAATCACATTATGTATTTTTCACTAGAATGAGCTAATTTTTAGTTATGATGCTAAAATAATAATAAAAACTATCTACATGCATGACGTCTCTTCAACTGAGCTGATGCTTGGTTATATCCTTCAAATGAAGCTCACATTCAGCGTGTTATCTAGTTTGCTGCTTGGAAAAGTGGCAAGTAAAAACACATTTTGCAAAGACCTGTATTAGGACCAAGGGCGATTAATCGTTATGTTCCGCGCAAACTATAAACGCTCGCCCGCGCGTGTTCATAAACATTTCCCATGTTTTAACACCATCAGATCAGGTGATTTCTGACTCTTAGTGCACCGCATATGTACACGCGTAAAAGAATAGAATGTCTTTAACCACGGATGTTTGGGGTGCTCCGTAAATATGCGTGGCATGTCACCCAGTGTAGTGAAGTTATTTCTAGCAGTATTTCCGCTAGTAATTGTTATTTACATCTCTCTTACGATGGAAATTTCCCCATCAGCGGCGGCTAACGGTCGACCAGCGGTCGCCCGTTAATTCATCCGTCAGTCCGTTGTTCTACTTTTCTTCATGCCACTTATTTTTTCATATATATCCATTAACCATCGCAAAACAGAGGAATGCAAATTCAAACCAAGCAAGCATGCACTGGATGTTGGTCGACATCAACTGTTTTGGTAAGTTTGAAACTAACGGCTGCGGCTCTTTGGAATTCGAAACATTATCCGGAGTCCGGACAGTGACATAAACTGCCCTTAGAGGATAGTGATTCCAGTAGTTTATAGAATTACTTAACGACAAAGAAAACGAATCGCATTTTATTAATATGATTATATTGAAAAAAATTAAGAGACATGTAATACAAAATACCATGCAAAACATGCTATCGGGTGATTCTCACACATTATACAAAATCGATGTCCCGAATTCATGAAAGGAATCTAAGCGATAGATAATGGTATTAATGTATCCGGAGCTTTATGCGACATCTGTGAATATATCTCTGCCACATCAAGGGTAAATTTTGTATTAAAATTGAATAGCACCCAAATGTAAATTAATTACCCCTAAACTCATTGAAATAATCCTGTCACAAACTTGACAGTCTCATGTTTCAATGATTCTTTCTTCCATAATATGGCTTCCAGCTATAAGAATTTCCATAATATGGCTTCCAGCTATAAGAATTTTGGCTTGTTATCCCAATTGCATCTTATTTTAGACATCTATCTTGAGTTTAGGTGGAAAACAATATGCTATCCCAATTTCAAGATCCATACCTGTCCCAGGTATTTTGTGAAACTCGTTCGATGCATAGTTAGTGAATCATCGGCTATGTGTGCATCAGAAGTACAGGAGTTATTCTTGTGGCATTTGATGGTTTGCTGATGGTTTGCATGATTTCGGATCTTAAACATAACCATCTTTTTAAAGTGAGCAGAGAACCGTAACTCGGTCGATGCACAATCTGTCGCAGAATTGGAGGTAAGAATAGTTCAACCAGCTTATGCTTAAGAAGCACCCTAGGTATGCAAACAATCACATTAATTTTCTCCTAAACCTCTTCAACTTTGGAAGAAAACTTTAAAGATACCACAAAATGCATCGACCGAGTTACGCGCGAAATTCAGATTTGCTAGTTTGCCATCAAAGCAACAAATGAATTTAAGAATATTCATAATCAAAATTCCCAAATATATTTCAACTTAAGTAAGTCTGATACTCAATGAGATTTGGAAAAAGAAATTAGATAAGAAAGCTTGGTGCTATCTTTAGTTGGTACTACTATCTCATGATTTTAGATGGCGTCTCGAAAGCTTATAAATAATGCAGGACTACTTCAAGATACTGGTACTGTACGTCAAATAAATGGACTGATAAACGTTTGGTTATACATCAGCATGCCTCTGGTGTTGACCATGTTCCTCATTTGGTTAAAAACCATTTCCTCAAATGGTTACCATTTAGGCTAGGTGTTGTTCAGCGTTGCCAGTCGTGCGTTTTTTGGACGGACGTCCGTTTTTCTGCGCTTGTCCGTTTTTAATAAACGGACGGTCGAATTTTCACTACATTATAGTACTTGTGATCTTGTTTTACTTTCTACGGTCCTGATTAGTCTTCATGTGTATTTGATAGAATAATAAGTTTATGAAGTTTTTTATTCCATCTTGTAGATCTTGCACAGTAAGCTGCTCACTTTCGTATGTGTTGTTGTGAACGAACTATGTGAATGTTAATTTTTCGTGACTTCTTTAAATGAGCTAACAATTATACGTTGACTATTTTGTAGTGTGTTAAAGAAAACTTTCAGAAATAAATTGTATGAGCCAGCACACGTTACCTTTTAATTCACACATGTAACACTGGCGACGAACATTGAGTTACGGCTACAAATATTGTTTGCATATGTGCATATAAATTCCACGTTTTACTAACATATTTGTTTGATATGGCGCATAGAATAGGTGATATTGGACCTTATGATAAAAAAGAAAATCTTAGTGATTACTTGGAACGTTTTGAGTTTTATGTTGAGGCTAATGATATCGAGGAGTCGAAAGCAAAAGCTGTTTTCTTAAGTGTGGTAGGCGAAAGCACGTTCCGCTTGATCAAAAACTTATTGAGACCTGCAAAGATAGCCGATAAAAGTTTGTCTGAAATAGGCAAGGCCCTCAAGGATCATTTAGAGCCACAATCTTCTGTAATAGTCCACCGTTATAAGTTTGACAAAACCATGCGTGGGGAACATGAAACTGTAGGTGACTATATCAATACTTTGCGGCACATGGCCGAAAAGTGTAAGTTCGGTGCGTCGTTAGAAGAGCGTCTGCGCGACAAACTCGTTAGTGGTTTGAATGATAATAAAATGATCAACCGTTTGTTATCCGAGGGTGATTCTCTAACTTTCCAAAAAGCATGTGACATTTGTTTGCAACTGGAACAGAACAGAGAGGACACTAAAAAATTAGTGGCGGTTGAAAATGAAGTCAATTATGTTTCCAAAACCAAACATAGGTTTAGGCCTACCAATGCAGAGGTTAGCAAGGAGGATAAATTATGTTATCGTTGTGAAGGTACAAATCACCTACCAGACAATTGTTTTCACAGAAATAAGAACTGTAATTTTTGCAAAAAACGAGCCACAAGGAATCTGCGTGTATGACAAAGAAGCGTGCAGGTGACTCATCAAGAAGGGTCAAACATGTCGATATTTCCTCCGACGATGACGATTGCGTAGAGTACCAGATTATGAGCGTTAACTGCAAGCGGACGAACAACGCAGCCATAGTTGTGTCAGTTGAACAGCAACGCGCCGGATTTAGAGAAAGGACATGTCTGGCTTCAAGCTTCCAAGCCGCTCAAACGATAGCACGTGGATTTTGCGGAAAATTTCTTAGGAACACACTTCTTGATTATTATCGATGCTCATTCCAAGTGGATAGAAGTGGTAGAGCAGAGGAACCTGACAACTGATGAGACGGTATGCAACTTGAAAAAGTTCTTTGCAACTTATGGTATTCCTCGCCAAATTCACTCTGATAATGGTAGTGCTTTCACTTCTTCAGATTTCGATCATTTTGCAAAAATGTGCTGGGTGAAGCACACAACCAGTCCAGCTTACAGTCCTAGGACGAACGGTCTCGCTGAAAGAGCTGTACAGATTTTGAAGAACAAGATGAAGAAGCTAGACGGTAGTGTTGAGCAAAGATTGACACAGTTTCTGTTTCGCCATCGAACAACAGTCCAAGAGACCACAGGATGCACACCAGCGTTGTTGATGTTCGGGAGAGAGATGAGGACGAAATTAGACTTAGTGTTGCCAGAGCCACATCGAGCCCGCTCTTATTTTCCAGACCTAGAGTCACGCTCAGTGCAGTACGAAGTAGGTGTGATGGTATATTTGCACATTTACAGTTATTGAATATGAGTAGAACCAATTTTATCGTTTTATTGCTTCTTCACCTAAAAATCTTGGTAAAGGTCGTTATTTGTTTAAGTTGCCTATTTGTGTTTATTGTCAAGGAGGCAACGTATTTTCTTGAATTCAACAGATGTTTCTGTTTTTGTACAGACAAGAAGGTGAACGTTTTCACGGTTGTAATCGTTTGTATTCATTTGTGTATTGATTTTACATCTGATTTCTGTACATAGTGAACCACGAATACAATATGAATTACAATCAGTATAGCTCGTTTTGATTTTTGGCTGTAAAAGAACGGATAAGCCGTTACAGTGAAAACGTAACCTTCTGCGAGCAAAAGCGAAAACCTTCATTTGTTAAACGAGTATGTATGTGTGATAACAGAATCTCACCGTAGTGATTCGTTGAAGTGGTTTTCAAGCCGCGCAAGTGTTATGTAATCGATATCAAGCATGTCAGTTGTGTCTTTGTGTTAAATGACTCAAGTGTTCACATATACTTCACGTCGTGAGATTCTTCAGTAAGCGTGTCATTTTTCTTTGCGATTTACTTACAAGCTGATTACGTGTTTGTATACATTTTTTGTAAATTTTTCTGCCGTCAACTCCCTAAGTTTTATCACGTAAGCTTATTGTCATAATATATCATTACGGTATGTCTGAGTCTTCGGGTAATAGTCATCCCGCCGAGCAAGCTTTGTCCGCGGACAAAACAGGTAAGAAATGGACATCCGTCGGTCTTCCATTAACTCACACTTTTGTCCGCGAGACTACGGATAAAGAACGGCAGTATACGGAAATCCGTCGGGCTTCCGTTTCTCGGACTTTAAATTCATGATTTACGGACGCTTCACGGAATAGAAACGGTTGCGGATGTCCGGAAATTTCCGTGTAAATTCTGATATAATATACATACTTGTTCTGCTTAAACTTATCGAATGCTACTTGATTTGTTCATCTTTTAGTCCTCTTTTTGATTTTATCAAGCAACATCTAAGTCGAACGTTTGCTGAAAGCCTGGATGCAGATCACATTCCAGAATATTTTGTGGTCTAGCTATGAATTGAAGATCGATGATGTAATTCGGCATCTTGTTTTATGTATTATTAAATCGAAGCGTTTAGTTTTATGCTTGATCGCATTCTATGTTTTTCTTTGCCGAAGTGTGCGAGAGTACACCGTAGGCCGCCAGAATCGAACGCTTGCATAATTTCGACAGGAATATTATTTTTTGCGTAACATGTAATAACCAGGGCAATTTCTTGCTATTTTTATAACTATGATTTCAGTGAGCATAATAAGTAAAGAACATCGCCGTGCATGCATTGCGTTCATTTCAATTTCTTTTCTATCGAATCCTTGTGTTGTGCATGTCGGGCGATCTTGGAAGTTATAGTTTGTGAGTTGTGTCCAATTCATTTTGACGGGCGGTAATGTCACTCATGAACCATATGCTTGCGTCTGCAAGGGCAATCTAGTCACTCTGTTACTACACAATTGCCTTTGGTTGTGATTCAGTTGAAGCAAGTGGCGCGCGTTAATTTTCTGTTCGACGCGGCATAAGCACTTTTCACACACGACAAGCATTTTCAAGCAGCGCAATGTTTTGCTATCTTGTGATCGATCGCCCCTTTCGCTTACGTGATTGGCCAGGCCGTGAAGCGCAGTCAACGCCGGCAACTTGCAGAGGGAACAGGGAACAGCCGATCATCAACTTTCACAATTGCAGGCGAATGTCGACTGAGAAAATTGACTTGGTTATCTCAATGTCTCACCGTTGAAGGTGGATGTGATTTGTTCAATGCTTAATATATATCGGATTCAGTGTGGTGCAGTTTGGAGAACAATTCAACGTCGTCTAATGGCATTTCACACCGATTTATTCCTCACAATCTAAATTAACTGACTGTACATCTTATGCCGTGAATAATTTTCTAGTCAGCCTGAATACAGGTCTGAATTTGCACTACATTCAATGGAAAATTGGTTTCCTGTGATGAACTTGGTGAGTCCTAGTCGTGGCCATTAGTATTCCAGACCCCAACAGGCAGACAACGAAAAACAGCTCAATGTCGTCGACTTACTTCCATATGCCATTGTCACTAGATATATGTCTTCTGCATCAACGATATTGACAAAATGGTGAGCTCGGAAATTTCCTAATTAATTTCTATTTGCAGTCATGTTTCTTTAGAATGTTGCATTCACATTGAAAACAGCAGGGCTCTTAATTTTGTATAGGCCTAGGCTATATTGTATGATAATATTTGATCTTATGTAGCAATCGCGCGTTATGGATTCGTGCGATTTGAATAGTTTTCCCAGTTCTTGGGGCGGATTTCACATTATATTTGACATGGTGACTGGTAAATACAGTGTCATCATAATTTAACTATTTCATGAAATATACAACTGGATTTTCCACTAAACGTTTGAATTTTTATTGTGTTTACGCAATACGTATGGAATTGAAAAATTATAAGGATTGACTTTTGCTAATAGATTTCAATTTTTCATTTCATCACAGTATGGGACAATCGTGGAAATCTTATACATGATCGAAGTCTTACAACATAGTTGAAATTACGAATATGGCATACAAGGACAGCATAGACAAACTATAGGACATAGGGCTGTGGAGGCGGTGGCGTAAAAAATTGGCCGCCTATGGCTTTCGAAATTTTAATGAATGATGTGATTTGATATAATCCTATTATTTGATGCATATATTTGATGTTATTTGATATACATTTGTTATAGATGCAATTTACGCCACCCAATATAAAAAATTACTGAATGAAGTTTAGACACCGTACATGTCCTCCGTTGAATAGATTCCATTGGTTTACTACCGTACAAGTAATTCATCAGTCGTCTATAGTGTATTTAGTAGTTGTACTATTCAACAACCGAAGTAAATCTATGAAAACAAATGGTGCGAATTCGGCTATTGTGATTTTAGTTACTTCGGCGTTTGGACACCATCACCGCCGCCTTTGATTAATGAATGAATTTTCATTAATTAGTGGGTATTGTATAGGCAACAGCTAGCCGACCATGTCTGTGAAGTAGATCCATTAAACTTTTTGATTAATGAAATGTAGATCTAGGCTGGTTGAGAAAACATGAACTCATAGAAATCGACCATAATATGATCTTTATATGAACGTCATATTTGTTATGTTTCTTTGCCGGACTACGTGAGGGTCTAATACGCATGATGTTCATGAAGAATGGATTGCCATTGCACTCCGAATTATTAACAGTACTATAGGAGGCTACTACTACAGTAGTAGCAGCCTTCTATAGTACTGTTCAATAATTCGGAGTGCATGAATTTGCTTGGGTACTGGGGTCAAAGATGAACATCTATGACAGCAGTACCCAACCAAATTTGTAGACTACTGTAGGCTTACCGTGCTGAGAATAGCAAGATTAATCATCAGTGTGTAGAACTAGACCGACAACGAAAAATCAATTTTATCGTATAGCATCATATCACGTTTATATCATGTTATTATTATAACTACAGTATATGGTATATATTATAGTATATTATTGCTGAGGTCTGAGGCGGAGGCACTTTTCAAATAGGCCGCCTCGAACACAGCCTTGATAGGACATGCGTAAAGACAGTGAATACATTTGAATCGATGTGTCAGTTCATGCATCGAATTCATTTTATAATTCTAAAAATTTCTGTCGATGTTACATCAACTAGACTGACTGGTGAAAGGCTTTTTTATACTACGGTAAGGTAAGTTTTAATGAAATTCGTTTCTACCAATGTTGGCCTTTGGTTTTAGTGTTTTTTAATGGTAAACAACGTAGTGAAAATCTCGGGTGTCAAGATTGGACCCGTAAATTTCTTTTTCAACTGTTAACTGATGTGAATTAGTCAATCCGTTAACATGGGTAACCGATGTTATGTTTTGTTATGTTATAATTGTTTTAACCTGCTGTTATAGAGATATGAACATTTTCGAATTTGTGTTTCATAACGTGTTCTTCATCAAGCTGAATAAAACCTACATAAACACGCTGTCGTCGCTTTCTCAGGTATCACAATTTATTCAGCTTGATGAATATCTGATTAAGTCATTCTTAGACTTATCCGACAATGGATAGAATAACACGTCCCGAAAAGTTTGACATTCCTCCAAACACGCCCTCTAGCGGCAAGCATTGGAAACTCTGGAGTAGGAACTTCACCTACTTCCTCTCAACAATCGCGGCTCACAAACCAGACGAACTGGAGGTGTTATTCCTGCACATAGGTACCAACGTGGTCGATATCATTCAGGACTGCACGAGCTACGCGGATGCTATAGGAAAGCTCAACTCGGCTTACCTGAAGACGCCTAACGAAGTATATGCGCGTCATTTACTCTCTTCGAGGGTACAAAAATTAGAAGAAAATTTGGATGAGTTCATCCTTGCTCTCAACAATTTGGCTAGTGACTGTAATTTCCAGAACGTTACCGCCGAAGAAAATCGCCGTTTATTCATCAGAGACTCTTTTATCAGAGGACTTCGGTCTCCTGCTATTCGTACTAGACTTCTTGAAAATAAGAAGCTATCATTGGACGACGCTATTCTACAAGCTAAATCCCTCGAGCAAGCGCAAAGCAACGCTGAATCTTATGCAAGTAATTTCAACACCGTCGCGTCAATCCTCAACTCCGACACGCAAACCAGGCAACTAAGCAGTGAAGCCAACAGTCACCAGACACAATCACTGGTAGGCCTTCATGAAAGCGCACCCAGCATTGCCAACCCGAATGAAACTCTAGCCACTACACGTCTAAATCAAAGGACAAAAGACTCCTGTTACTTTTGCGGCATGAGACGGCATCCACGACAAGAATGCCCGGCCCGCGACTCTACCTGCAACAAGTGTGACAAGAAGGGCCACTGGCAAAAGGTATGCCGCTCAAAACAGAAATCGCCACAAATATCAGCAGCCATTCAGTCGTCGCCAACGACTACTCTTGCCGCCTCATTCGTATCAGCGGCATGCCGCTCCCCTGTCACGGTTAACGCAAGTATCGACGGCCAATCTATCAAAGCATTAATCGACTCAGGAAGCATCGACAGTAATTACATTTGTGAAAACCTCGTTGATAGACTTAATCTTGCTGTTAATTCGCGGTCAAGTTGTGTGTCCATGGCATCCACAAATCTCACAACTAATGTAAAAGGATTCTGCTCTCCGAATGTGAAGTTACTCGGAAGAGAATACAAAAACGTCGAACTTTCCATTCTGCCTGAACTGTGCAACGACATCATCCTCGGTCTTCCCTTCTTTCAGCGACACGAAGCTGTCACTTTCGCTCTTGGGGGCACGGAGCCCAGCCTTAAGATCGGTGACGAACCTAATCTCGAATTCTACGCACTCACTCGAATGAAAGTTGAGACTCCAAAGCTCTTCAGCAACCTAACTCCAGATTGCCACCCTATAATCACGAAACCCCGTCGCTTCAGCGCTAGTGACGAACAGTTCATAGAGAAAGAAATTCAACGCCTTCTGAAAGATAATGTTATCGAACCCAGTCGTTCGCCCTGGCGCGCCCAGGTAGTCGTAACTCACAATCAAAACAAGAAGAAACGAATGGTCATCGACTTCTCGCAAACTATTAACAGATTTACACATGTGGACGCCTTCCCTCTTCCCAACATTCATGATCTCGTGAACAAAATCGGAAAGAATAAGTTCTTCAGTGTAATCGATCTCTCGAGTGCTTACTATCAAGTGGAAATAGAACCATGTGAAAGGCCGTTCACCGCTTTCCAGGCTGGAGGACAGCTCTACCAATTCACAAGAATCCCCATGGGAGTCACGAATGGAGCCGCCGCCTTTCAACGGGTGATGAATGATATTATCAAACGCTGGGACTTAAAGGAGACCTATGCTTACCTTGACGACGTGACGGTCTGCGGAGCCAATAAGGAGGAGCACGACTTGAACCTGGAACGCTTCTGGAAAGCCTCGAACGCAGTGGGGCTAACCATAAATCGCGAGAAATGCAGGTACGGCTTACAAGAAGTTAGTATTCTTGGATACTCAGTCTCTGAAGGCACCCTCCGACCAGACCCCGAAAGGCTACGCCCACTACAGGAACTCCCAATACCGCACGAAAAGAAGTCTCTACAACGACTTATTGGCCTACTCGCTTACTACGCGAAGTGGATCCCGGGTTACTCGAAGAAAATTCGACCTTTGATAGAATCAAGGAATTTCCCATTATCCCAAGAGTGTCGCGACGCAATCAACGACATGAAGGAACTGCTATCTCAAATCACCGTTGAAGTTATCAGAGAAGACATCCCGTTCACAATCGAAACAGACGCCTCAGACGAAACTATCGCAGCCACATTAACTCAGGAAGGTAGACCAGTAGCGTTCTTCTCTCGGTCCTTAAACGATGCAGAAAGGAGACATCACATAGTGGAGAAGGAAGCATACGCAATAGTCGAGTCAATAAGGAAATGGAGGCACTTTCTGACTAATCATTTCGTCTTATACACTGATCAAAGAAGTGTGGCCTTCATGTTCAACAATCGCGCCGCTGCGAAAATCAAGAACGAAAAGATACAGAGATGGAGAATAGAGTTATCACCGCTATCTTACACAATCAAATACAGACCTGGAAAAGAGAACATCCCAGCCGACGCCCTCACCCGCGCTCACTGCGCCTCAGTAGGCCTATCGACTTCCAGAAAACTCGAGCAGCTCCACCACGACCTTGCACACCCAGGCGTAGTCCGAATGCTGCACTTCGTCAGAAGTAAGAACCTCCCGTATTCTGTGGACGATGTGCGTCGCGTAACCTCGGACTGTGAGATCTGCGCTCGCTGCAAGCCTCAATTTTACAAACCCCCGAACACGAAGCTGGTAAAAGCAACCTCGGCTTTTGAGAGACTGAACATCGACTTTAAAGGGCCGATTCCGGCCAGTCAAAATGGCAATCAGTACATTTTAACAATTATAGACGAATTTTCTCGCTTTCCTTTTGCATACCCGTGTCGAGATGTCAGTGCCGCATCAGTGATTAAATGCCTTTCTCACCTGTTCTCCATATTCGGGATGCCTGGGTACGTGCACTCCGACAGAGGAGCAGCATTTATGTCATCTGACGTGAAAAACTTTCTCACCAACCTTGGAGTGGCGACCAGCAGGACAACCCCTTATCATCCCACCGGAAACTCGCAATGCGAACGATACAACGGCATCATATGGCGGACAATAACCCTCGTAATGGAAGGAAAACGTATGAGCAAAGGACTCTGGGAGCAAGCTTTACCTGAGGCCCTACATTCCATACGTTCACTTCTCTGCACGTCAACTAATTCAACACCCCACGAGCGATTGTTCTCATACTCTCGTCGATCGACCAATGGCTCCACCCTCCCCGACTGGCTAACGTCCCCCGGAACTGTTCTCATGAAACGCCATGTACGCAACTCCAAGTCCGAACCACTCGTGGAGCAGGTTGAACTAATAGAAGCAAACCAACACTATACCTACGTGAAACGACCTGACGGTAAAATCGACTCCGTGTCAACTCGGGACCTCGCTCCGCTCCCCAAATCAGACACTCAAGTCTTTCCACCAATTGAAGCAATTAGCAACCACCCCGAACACATGCTACCTGACCCAGTCGCTATTCATCCAATGACTACTACGGACGAGGAGAAAGAAGATCGCAGTACTTCGACAGCTGACAACAGTCAAGACGAAGCGATCACAGTGAGAAGGTCAACGCGGCAACGGAAACCTGTTGATCGATTACTGCTGTGACTACTCGCGTGAATTCTTCGAACCCGTGATGAGTGATAGCTAACCGCTTGTGTGAACTTTTCCAAATCGTGATGATAAATATCTTTGTATGAATTAGTGTGAATTCTTCTAATGCATGATGATAACTATAACTCTTCTAGCTATTCTCTTGTGTGGTCTCGTGATGATAAATATATCTCTCGTGATGATAAATATCTTTGTATGAATTAGTGTCAATTCTTCTAATCCATGATGATAACTATAACTCTTCTAGCTATTCTCTTGTGTGGACTCGTGATGATAAATATATCTCTCGTGATGATAAATATCTTTGTATGAATTAGTGTGAATTCTTCTAATCCATGATGATAACTATAACTCTTCTAGCAATTCTCTTGTGCGGACATGTGGATCGTTGCGGATGCTCGAGTTCTCCTCAAGGGGGGAAAATGTTATGTTTTGTTTTGTTATAATTGTTTTAACCTGCTGTTATAGAGATATGAACATTTTCGAATTTGTGTTTCATAACGTGTTCTTCATCAAGCTGAATAAAACCTACATAAACACGCTGTCGTCGCTTTCTCAGGTATCACAACCGACAAACAGCATTATCTTGTTGCGATAACATAACATTTGAAATAATGTAATTAAGTGGCATGCGTATAAAAATACGCCTACTACCAAATTGAAGATAATTGATTGTAATAAAAATTAGCAATATTACTGCTAATATTAATTATTATAGAATATTTTATCATAATGTTTTACTGCACATTATGTATCTCTTGTTTTCGACTTAACTTATCTTAAACTGCATGGAATAAGTTAATTTGAACAGGGTCATAATGAATGAACCGATTAGCGATTGGTTGATCGCTCACATCACTACTATAAAGTCAAATGAAAGCTAATTTAACTTAAAAGAGCCGTAAAGTCTTAAGTCCCCAAGTCTCCCTACTCGTATGCCAAATCATACCTTGCTATGATTACAAAAATATAGATTCTATTAACCATGTACATGTATGAATGAAACTGTCAAGGATTTTTAGGTATTGATGACACAGTGGTTGTAATATCAGCAATTTTCTTTTATTCATTAAGCAGTGGCAGCGTTTTCACAAAATTTGTGTCAAATCACCTACCATCACTCGAATTCTCGTAATAATTTCCCCTCTAACACATGCAATAATGATTATCAAAAATATCCACTCTTTAGTGATTAAGGTGATTTCAATAGACTTCTTATAATTTCAGTTCAATTCCTTGGAAGAAAAGTTGGTGAAGCTGGAACGTGTGAGATTGCAAATCGACAATCGACAAATCAGACGCCTTCGTTCTGAAAGCAATAATTTCTGCACAAATCAACTAATCATCTCAGGTTCAACCGTTGTTAGTTACTCGCAAAGTGTTACCGACTCATTGCACCGGACGAGTTGATGCAATTTTTCATCCGAGACGACAAGTTTTCAAAGTGGAAATTCTCGAAGAGATGTTTTCCGACACTTTATCAAGTTGTGATATCCGTAATACTAGTATGTGCAAACCTGGCCGGAAATTATGATGAAGTGGTGTCACGTGTGATCGAAAAGCGTCGAAAGAACGAGTGTCACAATTAAATCAAACGGCAATGCCTGACTCCGATGAATAGAGGAAAGAAGAATCTCAGAAATTGTATTAGTTCATGAACTCTACGAAGAAGTGTAGCTCACAGACATTCGAATTACATTCACATTGTTATAATTAGTATCTATGATCACTTCTTAAAATCTTTCCGTCGGTATTTTATGCAAGATGTGCTTCACTTGAGGTGATGCTAGTGTTTTCTTGTACCGGGTACGTTATGATAAAGGCACATTCTATTGTTTTATATACTCACATTCGTCGTTTTACATCAACTTGTCGTCCATTGTTCATTTATCAATCTAGTAATTCTTTTTATATAAGATTTGATCATATGTATTTCTGTACGAAACTTCAATCATTTCCACTCACACATTACATTACAGTAATGCATGGGAAGTTTGTAATCGTTGCCAAAAGGGAAAAATTACTGTGTGACTTATCATTTCAAACGCCATTCGACAGCTACTGTTTCAATGTTGAATAAACGTATTATTCGTACGTACACTATTAGGCCTATATGATATCATACAATAGTATGTTTTGGGTATGAAGGTCAATGATAAGTAAGTTTTTTTGTGTGCCATATTTATAGGATGATGCTTATACTTCATTTGATAGGTTAACATTTAAAATTGGATATGCAATTCTTTATCCCGTTTTAAATTATGAAATAAAGATTTGCATAATCCGTCTAGTATGAAAATAAAATGATTTTCTTCTCATACCTACTAGTAAAACGGCTGCCTTAGAAAAACTTGTAACTTCGCACAATAAGACTACCAATAGGTTAACAGTAACATTGCGATTGTCCATGAATGTTGACATATTCCCATTTTGGCAAGTTTACAAGCTTTCCAGACCAGTCGATTATTGTTTTACCTTGTTATTTGTTTAACGAATGTTAATTGTTGATATGCATATTTTTCAATTTGTCGTCTCTGGTGCTCAACAGATATCTCGTGTAAAGTTGTTGGTTTTCCTTGAAATTTTACAAACAAATGGTATAGCTTCGTGAGACGACCACTTTGTTTAATGTATTTTAATTGAATTGCTGATTATAATATGACTTATCTGTCTATATTTCCGGAAGCGCTAGATATTTGTAGCCAATTCGTTCAACATCAGTGAAACATCGGCAATTTATCTGTAACTGATCCGTAGTTAGCTCGTACAGGACCCGCATATCCTAAGTAATCTGTCCGTTCGCTACCCGTCGACAATCTTTAACTTGTCCGTTGGAATCCGTATTTAGTCCGTCAGAGTCCATAATTAGTCCGTTAGAATCCGTATTTAGTCCGTCAGAATCCGTATTTAGTCCGTCAGAGTCCATAATTAGTCCGTCAGAATCCATAATTAGTCCGTTGGTTATCTGTGGTAAGTCCGTTCAGAATCCGCGCATTCATCATATCCGTCAACTGTCCGTCAGATTATTTTAATGCGGACAAATAATGTCCGCTATTGTTCCTTTGAAGTCCGTTCTAATGCCTTAGGCTACCCGTTCTTTGTCCTTTCATTTCCGCCCTATGTCCTTGTGATGTCCTCGGCGGACAAAATTTGTCCACCGTTTACTATCCTTTACCTGACCGCGAACGGACACCAAAAAGACATTCAGCGGACTTCCACCGGATGACTTTTTGCTCGGCGGGATGTAGGCCTTGAGGAGCCCAGGCGTAGCACAAGGGATAGAATATTGACTGATAAGGGTAAAGCGTATGAAAATGAATTCACGGATAAGTTAGGTGAAAGATTTGACAAAGTGTATGCTAACTTAAAGAGATTGGCAAGGTCGGCACGGTCAAGGCTTAGAGAACCGTTGCGTAAGGAGGAAGAAGTAGATCTGGCGCGTCAACTTGATGAGTCATTCGTACAGATAGTGAAAGTGTACGAGCAATTGAAGTCTTGTAACACTCCACCTGATAAAGATATTGTGCGTAAAGTTGATTCGTCTGCTCAAATTGTGAAAGATGTAAAAGACATAATTTTCAAGTTGAGTTCGCAAGAGACTTTCAACCCTGAGTACGGCGAATTTAATATTGAATGTACTTTAGATAAGGAGAATTACCCGTCTGTATTTGGGTCGAACGTGTCAAATGTCACAAGAGGGTCACGTTTTGGTCAAGAGGGTTCCTTTATCTCAAATCAGTCCAGCCAGTGTTCGAAGCATACTGAGGTAGCAGCAGAATTAGCAGCTAGTAAGGCTAAACTATCGATGTTGCAAGAAATGCATGCCCATCGCCAACGTTTGAAGGAAGCTCAAGACAGGCTTGAACTTGCCGAGGCCATGGGAGAAATTAGCATAGCAGAAGCCAAACTTAAGGTCTACGAAGATGAAAATAGGCCTATAGATAAATTGGAAGTTGATATGAAGCCTACCTACAGTATGACCTACCAAGATGAACTGCCAGCAAAACAAGTTACTGTCAAACCTGAGTTTGAGTTAGGCCTACCGTTACCGGAACCTGTTTTAAAGAATCCAAGACAGTTAGATAGCTCTACTGAAGTTATTGATCTACTTAAAGAAAGTGTGGCAATGAATCGACTGCCGGCTCCTGAACCACCCGTCTTTTCTGGAGATGTGCTCAGCTTTGCAGAGTGGAAACACTCGTTCATCTCATTGATTGATAGAAGATGTAGTAATCCGTTTGACAAGATGTTTTACTTGAAGAAGTACACTTCTGGTGAAGCTTCTAAGGTCATTCAAGGGATGTTTCTGCGAACGGACTGCAATGCCTATGATGATGCATGGAGACGTTTGAACAGCCGATATGGAGATTCATTTACAATTCAGAGAGCGTATCGCGACAGGATAGCACGATGGCCTAGAGTTGGGGAAAGTGATGGCAAGGCTTTGAGAGATTATGCAGATTATTTGGGTGGGTGCAGTGATGCTATACCGAATGTGAAGGGCTTACAAATTCTAAATGACTGTGAGGAGAACAGGAAGATTGTTTCGAAGCTACCTGACTCATTGCGAAACAGATGGGCCAGGAAAGTAACAGCAGAGCTTAGGAGTGGAGAATATCCCTCATTCAAGAAGTTCACTGAGTTCTTATCTGAAGAAGCAGAAATAGCGTGCAATCAAATTCTCAATTTCGAATCACATAGTTTCAGTAAGAAATCCTCAAACATTCGAACGTTTTGCCACGAAAGAACTGAATTGCTCAGCTTCTGAAAGAATGAAGGAAGTTCCTGCTACAGAATCAAATTCTAAGAACTGTGTTTTATGCAAGCAGAATCATTCATTACAGAAGTGCCATAAGTTTAGGAAGATGAAGATTGAAGAGAGGAGGAATTATGTTAAGGAAAACAATCTGTGTTTTGCTTGCCTCTTAAGTGGACACCTATCGAAGTTCTGTAGAAATCGAGACTTGTGTGACGTGTGTAAGAAACCGCACCCTACACCCCTACACGTAGATAAAAGTCCTTCGAGTAATATGACAGGAATCGAGAATGTAAGTTCACCCGCTTCATCAACGTCTTGCTGTATCCGACAACATCCTGCTGCCGAAACTTCGATGACCGTACCTGTGTGGGTGTCATCTAATGGGTCGAATGAGGAGATTCTAACGTATGCCTTGTTAGACACTCAAAGCGATTCCAGCTATATTTCTGACGATTTAATCAAGACACTTCATTTGAAAGGAAGTAAGGTCAGTTTGAAGCTTTCGACGATGTCCTCAAAGGCCGCAGTTTCAGAAAGCACACTGGTTGAAGATATCAAAGTTCGAGGATTGTATGAGAATCAAATAGTAAGGATTTCTAAAGTCTACTCAAATGATATAATACCAGGTGATCGGTCTTGCATTCCCACGCCGGAAACTGCCAAACAGTGCCCTCATCTACACGAAGTAGCAACGAAGATTCCTGCACTACAAGATTGTGAATTTGGCTTGCTCATAGGATACGATTGTCCTCAAGCACTAGCTCAACGAGAATCTGTCACTAGTGATGGAAATCATCCCTATGCAGTAAGAACTGATCTTGGTTGGTCAATTGTAGGTGGAAGTAGCATGAAGTCGTCGTTTTGCCACAGAATCATAACGAAATAATATCCGATTTCTCCTCAAGATGCGTTATCATTATTGGGGGGTGATTTTGGTGATGATAGCGATAAGATGATGTCTCAAAATGATCTCAAGTTTATGAAGATATTGAACTCCTCCGTGACTCAGTTAGATAATGGTCATCTTCAACTTCCTTTGCCATTTTATAAACGTCCTGATTTTCCTAATAACCGACGTCAAGCTGAAGTACGCTTGGGATATCTTCAGAGAAAGTTTTTGAAGAATGAGAGGTTTCGCGAAGACTACATTGGATTTATGGAAGACATCATCAATGATGGAGATGCGGAAATTGCAGATGATACGTTTAAGGTGGGAGAAGGATGGTATATACCTCATCATGGTGTTTATCACCCCAAGAAACCTGGAAAGATCCGTGTTGTGTTTGATTGCGCTAATCGATACCAGGGAAATTGTTTAAACGATCATCTGCTCACCGGTCCTGATCTGACCAATACGTTGATAGGAGTTCTATGTCGATTCAGAAGATACCCTATTGCATTGACTTGCGATATCAGACGAATGTTTCTCCAGTTCCTCGTTGATCCGAATGACAGAGATTATTTGAGATTCTTATGGTGGCCTCAAGGTGATACGAATCAGAAGGCACTTGAATATAGGATGAAAGTGCATTTGTTTGGCGCGGTGTCCTCACCAGGTTGCTCAAATTTCGGTCTTCGGTATCTAGCGCGCAGTCATGAAAAAGAATTTGCTACAGCTTCTGAATTTATAATGAACAGTTTCTATGTTGATGATGGACTTCTAAGTGCAAAACCTGAAGATGAAGCTATACAAATTGCACGTGATGCTGTATACATAGGCAAACAAGGTGGACTACAATTGCACAAGTTTGCATCCAATGATCCTGATGTTTTGAAAGCTATCGTAGGAGATGATCATGTATCCATCACGACTACGAGTGAAGTCCCTAAGGATAGTCATGTTCCTCAAGTTTCATCAACTCTCGGTCTCCTGTGGAACGTTGAAGAAGATTACTTTATGTTCAAGTTTGAAGATAAAGCATTCGGCTTTTCTAGACGCGATATTCTTGCTTGCGTTGCTTCTGTCTACGATCCTATAGGAATGATCTCTCCCTTTATCCTTCTTGGGAAGACAATACTGCAACAAATGTGTAAGAACGGAAGTAGCTGGAATGATTTATTGCCTGATGATCTTCTACCAAAATGGAAACAATGGTTGACAGACTTGAAAGAACTATCTACGCTGCGCATACCTCGTGCAATGACTCCTTTGTATTTCGGAGAGGTAGCAAGAGTTGAGCTACACCACTTCTCGGATGCAAGCACAACAGGATATGGACAATGTTCGTATATTAGAATGATTGATGATCAAAATCGTGTTCACTGTACTCTCCTGATGGGAAAATCCAGAGTAGCGCCTACCAAGTTAAAGACAATTCCGCGACTTGAACTAACAGCTGCAGTCATCTCGGTCAAGGTCAGTAAGCTACTGAAAGATGAATTGAGATTAACCCCTGACGAAGAAGTATTCTGGACGGACTCTAAAGTGGTACTTGCGTACATTGCAAACGAATCCTGTCGCTTTCATATGTTCGTCGAAAATCGTGTACAAACAATTCGTGATGCTTCTGATCCTGCGCAATGGCGTTACATTGAAACAAAGTCTAACCCTGCTGATCACGCATCTAGAGGACTGAACATTCGTAGACTTCAAGAATCAAATTGGCTGAAAGATCCTGAATTCTTATGGGAATCTGAGATACTGAATTCATCTGAAATTAAATTTGATCTAAACAAGGAAGACCCTGAAGTGAGATGTCTTGTGACTAGTTCCACTACGTCAAGTCGAGTCTCTACGACATCAAGTTTGATCGCGTTATTTGAAAAGTTCTCTAATTGGTCGACGCTAGTTGCAGCTATAGCACGGTTACAACGGAGAGCTAAGGGGATAAGGAACGACTTATTGTCCACCGTGGAAGAACGAGAGGCTGCGAAATTGATTATTATTCGTCTCTCACAAGAATCTGATTTGGATTTGAAGTTGTTGCCTAAGGCTTTGGATCCTTTCAAGGATAAACATGGAATTTTACGCGTTGGCGGAAGGCTTAGAAACTCAACCTTGTCGCCTGAATTGAAACACCCGATTATTTTGAGTAAGAAGAGTTATATTTCTCGTCTGATTTGCCAACATTTCCATGAACTATCCAAGCATCAAGGACGCGGCATAACTGTGAATACCATACGTTCCAATGGATTTTGGATACTCAAAGGAAGCAAGCTAGTATCCAATACAATTAACTCATGTGTTGCTTGTCGAAAGAATCGTCATCCCCCAGAAAGTCAGAAAATGTCAGATCTTCCTATCGATCGTGTTGAGCCATCACCGCCATTCACGTATTGCGGCATGGATGTCTTTGGACACTTCTGGACAAAGTCTGGTCGAAGACAGCAGAAGCGCTATGGGTTACTGTTTACTTGTCTTTGTTCGAGAGCTATACATATCGAACTATTGGATGATATGTCAACTGATGCCTTCATCAATGCCCTTCGATGTTTCATTGCCATCAGAGGCAAGGTTCGTCAGATAAGATCAGACCAGGGCAGCAATTTCGTCGGTGGAAACAATGAATTGCGAAAGGCTCTGGAAGAGATGGACAAAGAAAATATTCAGAATTACATGAGCAAAGATTATGACTGTGAGATTGTCATGAATCCTCCTTATGCCAGTCATCGAGGCGGTATATGGGAACGACAAATACGTACAGTTCGAAGCATTCTCTCAAGCACTATAGAAATGCAATCTAGACAATTGGATGATTCCTCATTGAGAACACTGTTTTACGAGGCCATGTCTATCGTTAACAATCGCCCTCTCACTACGGACTTCATTAATGATCCACAGGTAGATCCATTGACTCCCAATCACATTCTCACAATGAAAGATTCGACAACTCCGCCACCACCTGGTCTATTTGATAGAAAAGATCTCTATCTGCGTAAACGCTGGAGAAGAGTTCAATACTTATCCGAGCAATTCTGGAGCAGATGGAAGAAAGAATATCTGCAAAGTATCAATCAGCGGAAGTGTTGGGCTAGTAGATCTAGAAATATGAAGGTGGGAGATGTTGTTTTAGTCGTGGATGATGGTCTTCCTAGGAACGAATGGAGCTTAGGATTGGTCAAGGAAGTGATTGAGAGTAGTGATGGTCTTGTCAGAAGAGTGATGTTGCGAATTGTAGACAAAGGAAAGGTCAAGGTCATAGAACGGACTATTCAGAAAGTCATTCTTCTTGTTGAGTGTGAATAGTTATAGGCATTCTTTGAATTGTTTGTCTGAGATAATCTTTATTGCAATAAGCTTACGTACTGTTTAAATGTTAAAGGTAATTCAATGCATCGTGCATCTTTATGAACAAGTGATAATTGCCGTTTATTGATACTACTGATTGAATAGTCGCAATGATTTTTTATTAAAGTTGTATCCTGAATGCATATAAAAGATATAATTTTTGTAAAGTTTATATTTCTTATGCTGATTCATGTGTATATATTTGATATGAACACTTGGTTTAACTTCCATTTTGTAAATATGGAACATGAACTTTTCCTGACTTCGTGAGTGATATCCATACCTGGTTGTACAAAGAAGATTGGTGAAGATTGTTTAGAAATTGGACTCTGCAAGTTATGGTGTGTGAAGACTATGAACATATCAAGTATGAACAAAAGTGAACGAAGCCTCTTTATTGGTATGTTGTAGTCTTGCTTTTTGTAGAATTCTTTAAATGAAACCAACTGCGTGCATATTTGTTAAGAAGTTTTTATATGTTTAACTCATTTGAACAACTTGTCACGCAGGAAAGTTGTTGGTGGGAGTGTGACGGTATATTTGCACATTTACAGTTATTGAATATGAGTAGAACCAATTTTATCGTTTTATTGCTTCTTCACCTAAAAATCTTGGTAAAGGTCGTTATTTGTTTAAGTTGCCTATTTGTGTTTATTGTCAAGGAGGCAACGTATTTTCTTGAATTCAACAGATGTTTCTGTTTTTGTACAGCCAAGAAGGTGAACGTTTTCACGGTTGTAATCGTTTGTATTCATTTGTGTGTTGATTTACATCTGATTTCTGTACATGGTGAACCACGAATACGATATGAATTACAATCAGTATAGCTCGTTTTGATTTTGGCTGTAAAAGAACGGATAAGCCGTTACAGTAGGTGATCAGGTTTTAGTCAGGAATTTCATCCTAGGGGCGAGGAACAAGTGGCGTAAAGGAACAGTGACCGCCAAAATCGGTCGTTTCAAGTACGAGATCCAGCTGGCTAGTGGCAGTGTTGTCACGAGACACTGGCAAGCTATCAAGAAGTTCGAGAGTACCGAGGAAGACGAACAAACGTTACCGAAGGAGAACGTCGATCGACTCTGGCGTACTGTGGAGGATTCCCCACGACCAATGGGAGAAAGAGAGACTGATTCTGATCGCTGGCTTCGTGACACGGCTAACAATGGTGAAGATTTGATCGATTTGGAGGCTACGAACGACGGCGGAGCGGGTCGAGAGAACGGAGATGGAGAACGGACGAGTTCACGTGAAGTACCACCGGAGGACGGTCACCCTCCGGCACCTACAAGGAAGAATCCGGAAAGACATTGTGGAAAACCCCATCGCTTCCGCGACTAGGAGGGAGGGGTGTTGTGAACGAACTATGTGAATGTTAATTTTTCGTGACTTCTTTAAATGAGCTAACAATTATACGTTGGCTATTTTGTAGTGTGTTAAAGAAAACTTTCAGAAATAAATTGTATGAGCCAGCACACGTTACCTTTTAATTCACACATGTACCATGTGTGAATGATGTTCTAGGCCTATTTGAATTTCAAGTTGTGTTGATACAATTTCAGAACTTAACCAGACGATTTATCGATGCTGTAATTCGAACGCTTAAATGAAGTTTGTCACGTTTCGAAACCGAAAGATCACTGAACTGAAGAAACATTTTTTCTTAGATGTGGAAATGCTCTTTTGTATTATGACTCTGT
>CAJQUW010008545.1:0-111410 GCA_907163375.1 Prostheceraeus crozeri | reverse complement strand
AATCTTCAGTGCTGGGTGATTCGACAGTTTCTTGCTTAACATCCGTTGCATGTGCTGTTGAAGAGAGATGATACTTTAAGCAGACATCTCATGAGTTCCGGGATGCGCCAATATTTTACGTTTATCAACGTGTACATTAATTGACCTTCATTCAATTACCTGTAGAGGACAAAGACAGTAAGCATGACCGTTGCTTGAAAGCATGACGGCCGATGTGGTGAAGAGTGAAAGCTAATCTCTAATGCAGAACAACTTCCGCTAAATACGTCACGTATTCTCTTGTCACAGGTTTTGATTTGTCAGTTGCAGAATAGCACAGACAACGTCCTTTAACCTTCAGAGACCTGAGGAGGTCCAGTGGACTCCGGAGCCATATTTTTCGATCTTATTTTTTGTGCTGAGGATATTGCAATTGCTCATGCCCATGTGAAATCATCATTTTTGACAATGAATCGGCATGTGCTACTTCATTTCAATTGAATCAGTAGAAGTATGGTAGATAGGCCACCCCCAGGTCTCAGAGGGTGTAGAAATTCCCATAACAAAATTTTTACTATCAGATGAAAAATAATTTTGTGCATGTCCACGATGGTGCATAATGAGTGAAATTCATTTGTTCAATGTTTACATCATGCTCATGTATGTGCGTTATGGTAGAAGATCGCAAAATGTGAATATTTTGCTTTCGCAAATGATCGTGGATGACTTTGTTGGCCTACAAGAACACATCAGCACAAATCAACGTTCAAAATTAAAGCTATCATTATACTTTCAGTTCAACACAGAAACTAGAGTGTTGGCAAAGTTTTCACATCAGTAGTTGATGAGTTTGAGATCTCCACAGCTGTTTTCAGAGTTTTAAAATGCAGTAATTATGGCTCAGTTTAGGCCTATTTCCCATTGGCATGGAAAAAATTTCAAAAAATGGCCAAATGTAAGGGTTATGCTGCATGGAATAAATCTATTTCATTAAAATCAACGATCTGAGGTTTTATAGCGACAGCAAGCATCGTAAAACCGACTTTTAGTGCAACGGATACTGTGCTAAATGTCGTTAAATTACAGAAACACCATATTTTTGCATGTATTTACTGAGAATGTTGAAAGACACTCAGAGGATTAGTTATATTGAGTTGATACACGCAAGCATCATTGTTTTACTTAAAACCAACTTTCCTAATGATTTGATATCGATTTAAGCAAGTAAACTAAGAATTTGTAAAAGGGGTCCAGTGGACTCCCCCTCAGGTCTCAGAGGGTTAAAGTGTACTCTACTTTCAAGCATGGGACATGCACGACCAGGTTCATGATCAAGGATCACCAATGCCTGTGTCATTATTCGTATTTCCAACTCATTGTATTGAAGAAAAAGAGAGACGATATTTAACGTAATTGACTACGTAAAGATTGACTGCAGCGAACCTGGTCATAGCTGCAGCTAAGATGACGAAAGTGGATGCAGTCAATCAGAAATAAGACAGTGGCACTTTCACGCCGCAAAAGTCTTAGATATCGACAGATCTGAGCTTGCAAGGCATTTCGCAAAAGTGATATGTTACTGATTTTGTCAAGCTTAGGATTTTGTATTGCAAGTTGATGTGGAAATGCTCATTACGGCTCATTACGGAAGGTTCTTGGTATAAAAGATAAAATTCTGTTAGCAACTGTACCTCAGTTTTAATGATTCTTGATCCTCTTTGCTTTGATATTCTCCGTTGGCATGTATTTTCCATCCTTGCCATTATTTTTCTGATTTATCGAACTACTTGTATGGTTTAATCAATACATAGTGAGAGGCATCCAATTTTAAATTTGTCTCTTATTTTCCTCGATTATTCAAGCTGACTCTCATCGGCATTGCGTATTCGCCACATCAAAAACGCGAAAGTTTTTGGGTCAAAATACAATTTATGTTTTACATTAATACAGAAGATGAAACTAACAAAGATTTTACATGATAAACCACACCACAGAGGCGATTTTCTATAAATACATACAAGTGAATAAATGACTTCTATGAAGCTCTTTTAGTTCTCGTGATGAAAAGCAACGCTTTATTATTTACAAAGAGACACAAAATAACAGCCACATTAAATGAATTTACATTTCACATGGAAGTAAAACAAAACGTTGCTTACCAAACACATGGACATCTTCCATATTGGATGGTTCGGCGATTTCTTGTTTGATATCCATTGTGCTGTAGAACAAACATGGCAATGTATCAGAACGATAGAAAGACTGACACATGTCACGGCAGGAATTATATCCATGAACTTCCCAAATACCAATCTCGGGTTCCACTGTGACTTCCGACAATCGTCATCAGTCAATGCACATTACATGCGAATTCACATGAACCGGTGCCGTGCCGGAAAATTGCATGGATACTTAAGTTATAAATAATAATAAAAATATAAAAAAGTTATAATAAAAAAGGAACACTATTGACTGACACGAAGAGCTACATTCAGAGGAAGTCGACAGCACTGAAAATCTAATTCTTCGCTATTTACAAGATCGTCACTTTCTTTAAGAAATCAGATCAGCTGATATCTAATAGGAGTCGAATTTTCAATTCAGATGTGTTTATGGTTGTTGATTACCATGGTCTTCAAAAATTACCAGAACGCGTTCGACATTTTGCGAAATAAAAACGATATAACGGCATTGATGATACAAGGTATTCATGAACACAGATGTCGCGCCTCCATAGAGACTACAGACATCGCATTTGCGTAATACCAAATTGCTTGTCAGGACACAACCGATGCTACGAAGATGGCTAACTCACCTGAGCAGAGAGTACTTCCGGCACCTGCATTTTCTGACGCATAAACAGAATTTCCCGGTACTTTTAATATTCGAAAGGGAGAAAATGTACAAAAAAAGATGCATTTGCATTTTTGCCTGTCCTTAAACTCGAATGATTGATTCAGAGCACACGATGGGAGATGGTCGACGCAAGAATGTTCGCAGGCGCTATTCGTGGAGCGCATTCACCTACATGTCTCCTAAGCAAATGCTGCTTAGCAATGCTTAGAAATGCATTGCATGTGTCAGCGAGTACAAGGGGCACAAGGATAGCATGTAGCTGACTTTGAATTCTGTCATTTATCTTATTTCAGCTTCCATAGAAGATAATGGCTCGTAACACCTGCCCATAGCTCTTCACTTTCCCTTGTTGGATTTTCAACTCAAACTTTTACCTATTAAAATCGAATCAGTTGCTTCAGCAATAAGGATATAGCTTCTACTGAAACAACAATGTCAGGAACATCACCAAAAATTCTCTTTCGATCCGTAGAGTTTTCTGCAAACAGTTCAATTGTGAAATGATAAAAAAGCCTCTCAGTTTTAGATGATAATGATGCCACCCGTGCCGATGAGGGCATTTCATAGAAAAGAGATTATTACAGGAAAATTGTGTTGAATGCAGAGGTTCATTTCACAAAAAGATGCATAACATCTACAATTTTACTCTGACACCCCAAACCTTGTCATCATTTAGCCAGTTCTTACACGGGTTTTCACGGTGGCAATCGCATACATGCAGGAAACTATATAGAAAACGATTTGAAATATCTGAATATGATTTTATTGAAACAATGCAAAAGTGCAAAAGGACTACAGTGATGGATCATACATGATTCATTGATCATTGAATGATTAGTGAATTTACAAACACATCACAAACACATCAGGAATCAAAATTACATTACCAGCAGATCTAAACCATATTTGCAAACGCACACAATGTGACTGCTGTGTGTGAAGAAAATAATTCTTCGGGCAATCTTTATCATCAAGTTTTTGTTTCATAACGCTTGGTTGATCGTCAATACACTACGACATTGAACATGGAATAGTCAATTCATAGACCTGTCTAGTGCTTTCATGTGACTTTGAAGGTCTGTAGAAATCCGCAGGAGTTTCCCGGACTTTTCAAGCCAATACTAAAACGCTTGAAGAGAAGTGTGATGAATAGGAACTTTCCTTCTCAATCCGTTTGTCAGGTTTCAAGTCTAAAAGATGATATTTTGGTGCTATATGCTTGTTTCACACACACACTCACACAGAGACTGTTCATATCTGTATGTTTACGATAATCAATGCGTTAGGAATTATGACTGTTTTATAATCCACAATTCAGGCAATGATTTACAAAAACGACGACATCAATCAATAAGAGGCTGTACTTAGAGGGAAGACAAAGTAGATAATAAGAACGGCAAATGGAAATGTGAAAAATTCTATGACATAAAAATAATTTCCTTTTGCCTGAAAATAATTACAAAGCAGACACTATCAAGTTAGCAATAAAGTAAGAATATTAAGGATTGTCGGAGACACTATCCAGTGTTCATGCATTACTAGAGCTATCTGTAGAATCTATGGGTCCATTTCCTGCAACAATCAATTTCGATTCAGATTTAAATCTGGAAACAAGTGAAGATCTGATGTACTCCTATCACAAAATATTCCTCATGACGAGTTTACGTATATTGTGGTCGTCGCTGTTGATCGCTCTGCGCTATGTATAGTTCGCAAATGTCGATTTAATGTACCCTTACTGGAGAAGGATTTCCCGCACAATTTGCACGCCTCACTGATGAAGGACTTATCTCCAATATGTACCCGAAGATGAGAATTTAGGCTGCTCCTTTTAGAGAATGATTTCCCACATTCCTCACAAATGAAAGGCTTCTCTCCGATATGCACACTACGAAAATGATGATCTAATGAAGATTTAACGCCATAGGACTTCCCGCACACAGCACAGACGTAAGGCCTCTCTCCTTTATGTGTCAAACGCATATGACGATTTAATACACTCTTGCACGAGAACGGCTTCCCACATTCCTTACAGATGTTCTCGCAGCATTCCAGTTTTTCAGCATCTTCTCTCAATATATTCCCTCGGATGGCCTTTGAGTTTGATCCACTATGCTTATTTCCATTTCCCGATTCACTTGTTCGATTTACCTGGAATGCACCTGAAATAAGAAGATGAAGAAAAGAAACATCTCCCGAAGATGATCTGCATATGTTAATCATATTCAAACAACATAGCAATCATGCACATGTATACTACATACATGCTAGGGTGTATACCAACCAACCAGATAATAAGGGATCATCTGACAAAAGATATACACCTGTGGAAAAACCTTCGTCCAAGTCGTATTTTCGAATTACCGATTGAAATAAATTTTTTTCGACGTCTGCAGTTTTTCTAAGATACTATGTTTTTCCTGAAAAAATGTAGACAATGCTTCTTTACAGCACATTGACATAGACTGAGTTCAGCCTAGGTTAGCGTATCAAAGAATTAAACATCCTTCCACGCTGTTAAAAATATAGAAAAACAAAATGCCTTGATTTCAAATTCTGATTTGCTATTAATACTGCCGCAATGAATTTCTAATACCTTAACTAAATTGCACGTTCAAATTGAAGAAAACTGCAACTTGGAACGTTGGAATCCTGGGAACATCGGCTCCCAGACCCTCGAGTTTTCAAAGTTCAAAATTACCTTGGCTAACCTTGATGAAACTAGGATTTTGTAGACTGAAAATAGCAGCGCGAATTTGAACAACCGTGTTACCGTTTCTATCTAGGACATCAATCTACCACGGAGCTGTCGACGCGAAGCAAACAAAATTCCTCAACTGAGGAATTCACTTGACATTGTTAATGTCTTCATCCCCGCCAAGGCATGATGTTCGTTTCTGAAGTCTGAGACAGCCATACAGGATTGCTGAGTGCTAGTTTGGTTTCGCATAGAACATAAAAGTCCACAGACGCAAACAATTTAAAACACTGAATCTTTTGGAACAATTTCACTGAGCATATACTAGAGTACATCTGAAAAAATGGAATTCTCTGCTTTGCTATTAATTTGCAGGTAATCATAATTCATTGACTTTGGGAAAGAAACAAGTTTTCATCGTAGACATGGCTACTTTGATGATCGCCCAATTTCCGCCTGTCTATAAGAGGAACATGTAATCATTATTATATAAAAATGTTGTAAAAACCTCCAGTATTCATCACGATTCTTTTGGAATAGAGACAAATCGAGAGCACTGACGAAATTCAGAACAATAAAATGCTCTAATATTTAGAAGTATAGATCCTGTCAGATTATAGATTATACTCAACAACAGGCAAATAGTAGTACTGTATCAGTTTTTGCCGTTTTATGTTATTCCTGTCGTTTCTAGCCACATACCATGCCTAAATTTGCCAATATTATCAGTTGAGTGATATTCTGTTTACATTTTTGAATTTATTGCTTACCTCAACCATAACACATCCGTTTGACAATGATGATCTATGAGCAAAGATCGAAGTGCATGCATCACAAAAAGAAAAATATCCTGATTAAACTTCCTAGAGCATGACAATAATATACTCTTCAATGTGACTTCCTAAGCTTTAGCATAGCATCATTTATTTTATTACACGAACACAGATACGACAGTTGCAAAGAATAAAGAATTGGGCCCCAGTTGCCAATTAACTATTTGACTTGATTCAACACCCGCTGAACCAATGGAATTTGTCACTGTTACCACAGGATGTTCATTGTTCACACAGAGTCCATTCTGTTTGCCACCCTGGAATTAACACGCGTATACGTGCAAGATTTTCTAAACATGATTTGCGTAAGATAAAAATCAGCATTTATAATGCAGAAAATGACTCCACATGAGCCATTATCAACGAACAACAGAACGCTTACCAGGCATAGTGGTGTTAAGTATTAACCAGAAATAGTCCATACCTCGCTGAATATCCATAGATTGAGCTGTTGAAGAGAGAAGAAATTTGAGTGCTCTCACTGGTTTGATGAAAATAGAATGAATGAAATAGTTTGACAAAGCAAGTTAGACAATCATGATTTCACTATCATCGACAGGTTGGCGTTCAAGAAACCATTTCATTCAAGAACGTTCACATAAGACTGACAACTGCAACAATATGACCGCTCTCCATGCCTAACATGTCTGATGTTCACATTAACCCGATTTTCCTACCACAAATACTGAACGATAAGATGAAATATCGTTACGATTTGATCTCCATCGGTACTGTGTGAATGCCTCTACATCGGGACAAAACTTTAATGAAAGGGACACGTCCATTATCCCAACCATCGCAAAATAAGTTTCGAGATGACATCAATGATAACTCCACATCGACGATACTTAAAATGCATTTGAGTGGCACGTCATGAGACAACCGGAGGATGATGATGTCAAGGTCATTGTCAAGCGTATGCACGGGAGTCAGATCAACTGATGTTGCTCGAATAAGACTCCAGTCGGCAGGACAAATCTGCTGACTTTCTGTTAGGCTCTAAGTGACCATACGCAGGACTCTTTTCGAGAGTATATCGTGAGTTTGCCCATCGACATATTAGACATAACTGACCACGCAGAGCATTATGTCGACTTCTAAGGAAGCTTCCCGATTACATGTCAAAGCGTGATGGCCTACACGTTGGCATGATGGTCTCAATTACGTCATTAAAATTGAATGTAATCAAAAGTAAATTGTTGATAAGAAGACATTTTAACCTATTTCAAATAGCAACTGATCCTAACAGTATCTCTAGTTTAGTTCAACACTAAAGGATTGTCAATAACTCAACAATTCCTTTAAGTATCCGACTGTTATACCGAGTCATGGTGAGAATCAACTTAAAACTATGATCTAATCTATGTGTACTTTATCATTTGATCAATTTGCTATCTGATTGTTAGATACGCTGTGTTATGTACGAGTATCAGCATTTAAACGACAGCTGATTTGGCATGACGTTTTATGGCATGAAGTTAAGTCTTGAGAAACTGGACTATATGCCATGTTGCAGAATGAGCGAAAAGAATTCCAGCCGGAGTCGGAGCATTTTAAAAATGTGACGTCTCCGCAGCCCCAATATTGATAAAATAAGCGGATTATAATACGCAACAATTCAGCTAAGCTGATCAGTCTTCTGTGATAATGAGGTCACACATGCAAGTGCTGACTGCGACCAATTGTATTGAGAAGAGATTTTCACAGAAATATGACGTTCATTGACGAGATTTCATACGGCATGCATGAGTAGTTTCAATCCTATTTATCCAGCTATGATAAGGGGTTCAATTTTTTCAATCGTATACATGCAGAAATAACAAAGAACGATTTGAAATATTCGAATATGATTTTTATTGAAATGATACAACTGCCACAGCAAACGTACATAAGCATACAGCTTTACAGCCAGGGAAATCCGATTCATCATTGTTGCTTAAGTTAGTTGCAAACCAGCTGCTAAGATCTTAATATCAAATTTTTTCATTCAGAAGTCAAGATTTGTATTTCAGAACTGTCATAGAATTTTGGATCTCAGATAGAAGGTGTATCTATATGGTTTCTAAAATCTATCTCTATTTTTTAATTTCTCGATGAATTTTTGAACTTCTGTTCAGAGCTTCTAATTCAAACATTTCAAGACAGACTAAATCTTTGTTGCTTACATCACGCAAACCACGCTATTTACAATGTGGAATTGAAAGACAACTGTTGAATTTGCCAACAGCGCAACCGATTCTAAGTGCTCAAGAGGGATTCTGTCCGATATGCAGTGAAACTGTTATGTTACGTAACTTGTGACGTTCTGGAGAGCCAAAAAGTGTCATGATTCAATGTTACGTAGTTTTCATTCGCTCACTTTTGACGTACTCGTTTGGGGCTTTTTGTAACGCCTCTCAGCATCTTTTGCAGAAGCTCAAGTGTCTTGAGAAAAGAGCGATGCGTATTATTGGTTCAGATGTATGTATGACTGAAGATATCATCACTAGTGCTCACAATTCCTGTTACAAACTTTTTCATAACATCGAGTATTATTGTAGCGTTCACCGCATGTAACTACAAGTGAACTCAATAAAGAACTATTATTATTATTATTAACAGTTTAAGGGCAATAATCAGTGGTCCGCGAATCCAGAGATGACCACCAGGTTCTGTGGATCAACGAAACAAATTTTAATCTATTAATCAGAAGGAGAGGCCACTCAGGAATTGGCAACTCAGCTGTCTCGACTTTGCCAGCGTCGACAGGCCCAATATTCACCTTATCGGCTCCATTGCGAATCATGGGGTGGACAGGATGAATATTCAACAGAGCTCGTTTACTACAGATTCAGCAAATCAATGTATTGAGGAAGTTTTAAGTAAATGAGCAGAGACATTTGAGTTATCAGAACTTCTGCTCGTTGTGAATAATGCGCCTAGTTATTGACAACTCTCCCGCCTGTTCGAGGACTCTGAGGCAAATGTCCTATACTTAGTCCCTTACAGTCCGATGCCTAATGCGATCGAATATACGAGTATGTGGTCGAAAGTGAAGGCACACGTCAAGGCAGATATACAAGTTCCGGTAGTTGACGGACAGGGACTGACTGAAGTACCTCGACCGTCTGTTGCGTGATGGCACAATGACCATAGCGGCAAGTGTCTGTGCGAGAGCCTCTCAGCACGCCACATTTCATGAAGACGCTTTGCAGTTACAGGACATGCCTGCTGGCTTTTGACTTTCAATGATTTCCTGATTTCTTCTGTGCAGGTTTGATTTTTGAGTGCTCTCTGAAAACATCTGTAGCATCATAAATCACATAATGGCGATAAGTCGTTTCCAAATCTTTAATTTGCGAAAAAAGGATAATAGTATGTTTTTATTGACTGAAAAATGTATTACATCATCTGGTGCAACGTCCTAATAAAATAAATGTCATCTGGTGCAACGTTCTAAGAAAATAAATAAGGTTCTTAAATTATTATTATATTTCTAGCCATATATATAGTGTTTCAACACTGTGATAAATAATAATGACTTCATTTAGGTTCAAAACACATTGGGAACACCACCTAATAATGGATCAAATCATTCGAACATTTAGAGAGTGTTAACATTTGACTAGAAGTATTGCAGTTCGCCATGAAACGAACAATCGATGGTCAGCTTTGCTGTGGACTCATAATTGGACTTGTCCATCGCTCTAGAAGAGTGATCAGACATTAACAAGGCTGTGACTGCCATCAGACATACGTGGTACATCCAATAAGTTTCCGGAAAAATGTAGAAAAACTGCAAATCTTTCAATTCTGACATTATGGATAATTAATTTGGCATACATAGGTTATGATGGTATGCCAAGTTTGAAAAAGTTTTCGTTTTTTGTTAGTCTGTAGACCCATTTTAGAAAACACGCGGAGCTTTGGTTATTTTGATGAATTTTCGGAGTTTTCAATACACACAGAAGAAGGCAATGCATCAAATAGAATCGGCTATGTTGAATAGTCAATGATATTCAGGTACATAAGAATGGAGCATTCAATTTTATCACATAACTCTATTCACAACGCAGCCATCCATTCTCGAATGAAGTTCGATGTGAAATCAATCACAACTGTGCAACAATGTCTTCTACCGGGTTTCGCGTTGAAAAGATTGAATGCCGGTGGCAATTCGTCTGAGTATTCTTCTTAGCCATCAGAATCACGAAATACTGGATAAAATGACAGCTGTGTAGAGTGTCACGGTCGATTATCTTATTTTGGGCTGCAGAATTTAGACGAGGTCGACCGATGTCACTGATGAAATGATGATCCACTTGAAAATAGGCCTGCCGAGGCTGTTACAACCGCGAAGTCCGAGCAGATGGAAAAGCCTCTGAAAAGGGATCGACGCATAATGATTACCTCTTGGTGAGGAGATGAATGTATCCCTTGGCAGTGTTGGAGCACCCTCTTGGAAAATGAGTGTCAAAAAGTCAGCTTACAGTTCTCTTTTCTCGCCGATCGCGGCTCCCGATTTCTAACATAACATCCATTGAAGACGACTGGAGGATTTTACGAATTTGGGCATTACTGGAGAGTTTGGGGAACGTTTTATTCGTTGTGTTTTCTTACTGTCGATGAAGCTCCTTTGTCTCTATAAGCCTACAATCCACTTTCCAAACGGGGAATCATTTGAAGTGCAGTTCTGATCTGGCAATCGTTTCGCGGCTTCCTCGGTAAACTTCAATCTTCAAGAAGTGTTTGCGACTCAAGCAGTGTTGAGTCAGGTGGTTGAAATGTGCGCAACACAAGGGTATCGGCTTGAAAAGGAAATTTTAAAAACTACCACTTTTATTTGGTCACATCAAACACTTCCTGATATATATTAAAACAACAGAACCATCAGCAAATTTGCCATGCACAAAATAAAAAGCGGAATTTTCTTTTATTTTAAATTCAAAAAATAACGAAAATTTCGCATGTTTTCTAAAATGTGCCTACAGACTAACAAAAAATGAAAACTTTTACAAACTTGGCATACCATCCTAACCTACATATGCCAAATTAATGATCCATCATGTCCGAATTGAAAGATTTGCTGTTTTTCTACATTCGTCCGGAAACTTATTGGACGTACCACGTATGAAATATTTAACTGAGTATACCGAGATCAGTGCGGAAAATGATTTTCTGAAATTAATATCCTATTTTCTGGGATACAAATATCATCGTCTGAAATAGAAATCTCATCTTCTCCTTCTTTAATGTCGACATACCCGGATTTTGTGAAATCATGCATGCAAGCTTTCGTGTACATACTTGTTAGGAAGGAGAACAGACAAACAAACATTTCAAAATAGAGTATGGTCAGAAAAAAATAACTTAATTAAATTTTCGCTTTGTGTCGCATGAAAAAAATGTTCGCATCACATGGCTTTTCGACAGGGCCCAAAATAGAAAGCCAATCCATCAATCATCTATCAAAGGTAATACTTCATCATTCCCTAAATCGCGGTTACTGAAGATTTCTAGAACTGTCTGTCGGATTCAGCAATTCGTAACCGAATTTTTTCTTTGTTTGATCTAATTGGATTCACACTTAGTCATTACGAAAAATTGCAAATTATTCACTATATTGCAAGATTCAAATAACATCGGATCCGCCAAATTTGTTCCAGTATCGTCAAGTGAATAATTCCTGTAATTACACGATAATTATAAGTAGAACGTGAAGGATTATTGTCTTTCGTCAATGTGTCTGTAAATGACTTTTCAAGGTACTATTGTGGGAAAATGATTTTCCACAAAGCTCACACATGAAAGGCTTCTCTCCACTATGCACACGAAGATGAATTTTTAATGTACTTCTAGTAGAAAATGACGTACCGCATTCCTCACAAATGAAGGGTCTCTCTCCACTATGAACCCGAAGATGCTCCTTCAGGGTACTCTTCCTAGAAAATGATTTCCCACATTCCTCACAAGTGAAGGGCTTCTCTCCACTATGCAAAGTCTGATGAATCTTAAGGTGACCTTTTTGAGAAAATGACTTCCCACACTCGTCACAAGGAAAGGGTTTCTCTCCCATATGTACATTGCGTAAATGACGATCTAATGTATTTCTGTCGTGGTAGGACTTTCCACATTTCTCGCACATAAAAGGTCTCTCTCCACCATGTACAGTGCGTAAATGACGATTCAATGTACCCCTATCGGAGTAGGGCTTCCCGCATTCCTCACAGATGAATGGCTCCTTTCCGCTATGTATTTGTAAATGTCTCCTTAAGACACTTCTCAGACCAAAAGACTTTCCACAATGCTTACAAGTGAAAGGTCTTTCACCGGTATGCACCCGACGATGATTATCCAATGTACCCTTAGCAGGGTATGACTTTCCACATTCTTCACAAACGAAAGGTCTCTCTCCACTATGTACACAACTTTGATGTCTATCTAGTGCACTCTTATCAGTGTAGGACTTCCCACACTCGTCGCAAATGAAAGGTCTCTCCCCGCTGTGGACACGTCGCAAATGACGGTCTAATGTACTCTTATCGGGGTATGACTTGTCACACACCTCACAGGTGAATGGTCTTTCTCCCTGATGGACACGACGAACATGAAGATCCAATGTAGCCTTATCGAAGTACGATGTTCCACACTCCTGGCAGATGAACGGTCTCTCTTTTCGATGTATACGACGAATATGTTGCTTTAAATCACTTGGATAAAAGAACGACTTCCCACATTCCTCGCAAATGCATGATCTCGAGCCAACTGGCTTTTGATTTGCTTGCTTTTCATTATCAATACTTGTGACTGCTTTCATCAATTGAAGATTTGTAACCAAGAAACTATTTTCGGTAAAACAATCCCCGCTGTCAGAGCAATTAGAAGGCAAGTTCTCGCACCACTCAGGTATTTCTCCACCTTCAATCACTAACTTGTCTTGGACGCTTTTTGAATTCGATCCAGCATGCTCATTTCTGTTTACCGATTCACTTGTAGGAAATACCCGCATTGTACCTGAAATGATAAATGTAGAATATCTTTAAAAATACACCCCTTTCAGTATTTTATAGATGAATAGGGCCACGAAATTCAAAGAGAAAAAATGGCTTATATATAGCCTACATAAAATTTGAATCTTTGAAACAAATCGTTGGAGAAATACGATGTTTTCTTTATGCATTGACATGCAGAAATCAAAATATAAAAATGTTTGTGAGAAATAAGCTATGTAGCATCGTTCTCATAGAAAAAAGAGGAAAAAAAGAAAGAAATCAACCACGGAAGAAAACCACCAGATGCCATACCGAATCATTCCTTCCAGCAGAATGTTCAATCTTTATTGTTTGATGTCAAATCCTTATTTACCAAAGTTTCAGTGACTCAAACAATCAACATAATTATGATATGAAATCATATCTGAATTTTGATATTGAATGCAATGACATCAATATATTATTAAAATTTCGAACAAAAAATCACAAATTAGATTTCGTAACTGGCAGTTATGGAAATCGATTACGATATGAACAGAGTTTATGGGATAATTCAAAAGTGGAGACTGTATCATCTTATGATAGAATGTTCACTTTATCAAAGTTTCGACAAGAAACAGCGCCTCTACAAATGCAACAATACAGCAGAATTCAATAAATTGATGAACATTTTGACTCCAAATGTGGTGAAAGCCATCGCGAAGTTTCTCAAAAGCAAGCGAATTACGAACGATGACTAAAGAAAACGCTAACCAATAAGTATGAAATCTGGAAATACATTTTTGTCAATTCTCCTCTCCTTCCCGTTCAGAGTATGTTTTTTCAACAGCACTGACTGTACGCTGTTTTCTGTCATCAAGTTGCGTTTTTTAAGCGTGCATGCTCATGTTTTCCAATGTTCTTGGAAAAAAAAATTGACTTTTGACATAATAATCATTTCAAAAATTGCAGAATTTCAGTAATCTTGCTAAGTCCTATTGGATTAACTACGTGAGGCTCTGACAGTCTGCACAACTAACATACAATTTCTATTCGATGAGCAGTATTGCAGACAGATCGATGGTATCGCAATGGGCAGTTAATTGAACCCATTCTCGCGAAAATATTCATGGACTTTGTTGAACTGAAGCTGCAAAACACAACTGAAAATATATAAAGATTTGTTGTTGAAGAATACAAAGAATACGGCAATAATGAACAATGTATTACCGAAACATAGAATTTAATACGGAGGGTAAATCTGAGGGATCACTTGTTTTTCTTGATGCTTTGGCAGCTTGTAGAACAACACGAAGCTCCCACCTTCGCAACCAAGATGACGCGGCCAAGGTATAAGCTTCCAGATAATTTGATTATGAAATAAATGATGGGCCTTGTAAGAACATATCAAATGAATATCCACCAAACTCTATTGTAAAACATTCGATCACACAAATTCCTGGGCAACTGGAATACTTTGACCCTGAGAAAATCAAATACTCATGAGGATTCCACTTATTAGTGATAAAATTGCCCGTCTATCTAAGAGGAGTTTTCGGAAGGTTTTCAGATTGCTATCATGTGCAGACCTCATACGTCTTCACATCTCGCCGAATTGCGATCGCTTGCTCTAGAAAGATCAACTGCCAGTCCTATTAAACTTGCACGCAATTATAATTTTCCATTTTGACTGCACTTGTAGATACACGAATATTGAGAGGATGACAAGATGTCTTGGCGAGTGTCAGAACACATCCCAAAATGGCTTGACAAACCTCAGAGGTGTCCCCCATGATCGACAAATTCTCCATCCAGCAGTGTCACTCGACATCTCCAAATTTGTGATGCTTCCTCTACTGATGCCAGAAGAAGTGATACACAGGTGCGCGCAGTAAGACATCCGCTCGATCTTAGAGACCCTTATAATTGAACGAAGGAATCCAGATCGTTGTCCTCAAAAATATTTCATCACTAAAATTTCTATTCCATGATACATTTCTTCTTTTATTATTCCTTCTATGAGTACGCGGTGTATAGTTTATGTTTCACAATGTTTCTATGCTTTGATTTTTTTGTGTTACGTAAAGGGTTATTTCTATACTTACCCAAGTTTATGTATATCTAAGTTTGTATCTGAGATTTGTTTCTGTCCAAAGACAGAACCTGTTAAGATTTGACGAACGGTCTCATGCTAATATATATATATCAATGAATTTCGTGACTCTTTTCATTCATTCGTTCGAGGAACTGCTTCAAAAACTGCCGAATAAAGGCGAAGGGTCGGATGGTTTTCCGAGCAAATTACTGAAAGTCGGGTCATCATATCTCTGCTACCCTTTATGTCATTTGTTCAACACTTCATTATTGTTGAATACATTTCCGGAATTGTGGAAAATGGCAAAAGTTGTACCTGCTCCCAAGTGCCTTCGCCCATCTGTTGCTGATTTTAGACCAATTTCGGTACTACCTGTAATCGCCAGAATTTTTGAGCGGCTTATTTTGAGGCGCATGTATCCAACTTTAATTGACTTCTATGGTTCTAATCAGTATGGATTTCTCAAAGGTAGCCGTCTGATGATCGGTTGTGAGTTTTGATATATCAAAGGCGTTTGATACTGTCCCCCATCATTTGTTACTTGAAAAGCTTATTGAGATTGGCATTCATAGAGGTTTCATTGCCTGGTATAATTCGTATTTGGAAGACAGGAAGCAATTTGTAAGCTACAACAACCAAACAAGCTCAATCTCTAACGTGACATCTGGATTGCCACAAGGAGCTATTTTGCGTATTTGTTGGAGGATTGACTACTCTACATGATGACAGTTCGATTTTCAAATATGCCGATGACATTGTTCTTTGCCTACCTCATAAGATCTCAAACAGCAACGAGATTAGGAATAAAGAAGAGCTTCAGCATGTTGTTGGATGGGCGACAGAAAAAGGCCTTTCCTTAAATATGACTAAAAGCTGTCAAATGCTGATTAAAACTAAAAGTACATCTTCCGTCAGCCCTCTTGATTTTTCTCTCCTATCTCGGAAGGATTTGAGTATTTTGGGTATCCAAATTAGTGAATCACTATCATGGACCACGCATGTAGATGCTAGATTGCGTAAAGCTAGCAAATTTCTCCATCTTCTAAGGGTACTGAAGAGCATTATTACCAAAGATGAACTGATTCGTGTATACCAATGTCTTGTTCTTGGTACTCTGAGTTATGGCAGCACGGTGTATGTTGGCAGCATTTTGAAAAAGGATAAGCGTAAGATCAACAAATTCGTGCGTCGCTGTCACTGGGTTATATGTGGAAAGGAATGCAAGGAGGAAGACTGTCTACCTGATTTTTACCAAGCACAGGAAAGGCAGGCACTCAGACTGTTTTCGAAAGCTTTGAGTTTTGTTGACCATGTGTTGCATCCTATTTTGCCTGAACGTTTGCCAAGTGGTCGCGTCAGAATTCCAAAATGCATTACCTTCAGACATCAAACTTCCTTTGTGCCGTTTATGAGCAAAATGTTTAATTCCATGTTATCAGGTTCTCATCGTCTGACTTAACTATTGACTTTATTTGGTACTTCATAACTTGTAATTGATGATTTTTAATTTTGAGAAATAAACGCTTTCTATTCTATTCTATTCTATTCTATAAAATGTAGAATAGCAAACATCTCCCAAAAATGACCGAAAATGGATAAATCATACTCAATTAGTCAGAAGCAAAACGTAATTTTGTTTCAAAAAACATGAAATATAGATTAATTTTTATTTGATATTGCGTAACAGCGTCGCATTAACGAAATTTACTACGACCATCTTGGACGCTGTACAAAATTTATGAATACAGGTGTAGGCATAGAAATCCGGAGTGGTGATAGTGGAATTAACACACCCCGTCCCACGGATAGGGAAGTGACGACTGTAATTTGACTGCGTGTACACCAGGAACTCTGTGAACACCAGGACCTCTGTGCACACTACGGAACTGTGTGTACACCAGGACCTCTGTGCACACTACGGAACTGTGTGTACACCAGGACCTCTGTGCACACTACGGGACTGTGTGTACACCAGGACCTCTGTGAACACTACAGGACTGTGTGTACACCAGGACCTCTGTGAACACCAGAAAATGTGTGTACACCAGGAACAGATCGCTAAATGGATATTTTTAGGCGGGAATTGTAGATTAACTTGCCTGCATTCAATCACTAAGCGGTGTGCCATGTTCTTTGGTACAACATTATTATTAAAAAAAAAGTTCTTTCTTAATGCATGTAATTATTGCCTTCAAATTTTAACATAACACAGTAGAGATCAAAGGACGCTGGAATCATTCCGACTGAATGAACATCCCTTGACCTACATGAATTTCAAAAAAGGATGCATTCTCGAAAGATGGCAATTTTTACTCTTAATTCAATTGAATCGAATTGACTCTGGCGTCAAAAATCACTTGATCTCTTTTATATCATGTTAAAATTTTAAACATTCAATACATAAGTGGCCACAATGAAAAAGCCACATGTTGGACACTTTGCAGTACTCTGCCATGTTGTTTTATTCGCGCAATCAATGCTAGCCGCATCGCTGTTCGTCACATGACCTAGTCAGATCCATTTTCTATGCTAGCCGCATCGCTGTTCGCCACATGTCCTAATCAGATCCATTTTCTATGCTAGCCGCATCGCTGTTCGTCACATGTCCTAGTCAGATCCATTTTCTTTGAAGCGCAGGAGAGGGGTAAAGTTTCTTCATCGCGGACACTCTCCCAATTGACAGAGATTGACGCAGAGACTGCACTGACGCTGTCTCCTCCGATAGGGAAGTTTGACTGACCTGCATCGAGTACGTGGCGCTCTTTCACCCTCACACAGAGCATAGGTGATCAGTAATCGAGGTATATTATACGCAGCATTTATCAATTGAAATTAAGAGAAAAATCTTATTCAGTGGAAGTGAAGATGAGCTAAACTCATCTATATACTGTAAAAAGTCTCTGAATTTGATAGACAAGGACATAATGAAGAACTTAAACCAGTGTTATTTTAAGATGTTCCACGGGTCACATTCTGCACCGTGAAATTCTCGACTTGTACCGTGAATTTTGAACGTTCATCCGCTACATGTAGTGAGCCATAGCCAACACTATCAATGCCCAGAATTCATCTCAAGATAGCTCATTAACATGCAGAATCGCGAGTAAAATTCACTGCTAAATGCTAGATGTTATGCTGCATTCATGACTTCTGTTTTGCTTATAAATTCTGAGTGCGTTAAGTGTACACTAATGAAAGTCGATTTTGAGACGATTTGAGTGTGACCCGTGGGAATGATCAAATGACCCGTAGCAAAAACCTTAAAAAACCCTGACTTAAACAGTTTTCAAGAAGCAACTCGAGATAAAAATATCTATGAATAACCAGCAGCTGATATTTGTTTGGTATCTAAAATGGAGAACAATTTTGAAAAGTTCAAGCATTTAAACAAATATGATCGCTTTTTATTTTACTAAGATCACGACATGATAGTTATCATCGTTTGATACATAATTTGATAGCAAAATGTTTCTTTTTCTCCGATTGCTGCTAGAATTACCACTCTATTAATTTCCTACTTTATGGTTGTACGGACATGAAATTTTCAGGTGTAATTTAATCCGCGAATCAGATAGCCTACTTTTTATTATTGAAGATTACAGAGGAAAACGTTATTTTTATTCAAATGAAAATCGATGAAGAAATTCATTCGATTTATAATAGAAAATGGCTTCGCTAAACAACTGAATGACGCTAGGAAGAAATCATTGCTTACCAAATGCATCTGAATTCTCAGCATTGGACACTTCGACAGCTTCTTCCTTCACATCCGTTAACTGTTCTGTTGAAGAGATTTGCATTTTAAAAGGAGAAAATATAAACAGAAATACTTTATTGTTTAAATATCACTCATGCTGAAGTTCATCAGACAGATGCATGCGAATTGGTTCTCCTACGCTGCTTCGATCATAAACTACTTTCGAAATATGCCGGTGTTATTCACACACAGATAAATTGCTTTGCCTGCGTCGGTTGGTCTGGAGATGACATTTTTTAATACTGATGGTCACGCCAAGAACTAGTCCCGAGGGGCAAGAATATCAATTTTTTCATTGAATGTTGTTCATTCTGTTGATCAGACCAGAAGGCTGATTATGAAAAAAGTCTCCTTGCTTTTCGGCGTGATAATTGTAATTATAAGTAAAAGAAAATTTACAAGGTCCCGACGCGTTTCGCGAATTCTCGCTTTGTCTAGGGACGATCGTGAAGAGGACAAACTGACAGTCAAACTCGTCTTAAAATAGGTGACGGTGAGTTGGATTTAAAATACGGTCAGTTCATGCTTGCGATTCAGCGAGGGACAAAACATCTTTATGTGTCTCGCTTCTGACAGTCTCGTGTCTAGCGCGTCACTGCACTTTTCCAGGATGTCTAAGTCATAGTCATCAATAGATATCAGGCTATGCTGCGAATGTTCACCTAAAGCACTAGACGTGTCCTGCTTCTGGATCGCACGTTTATGTTCCATGAAGCGGAATTTGAAAGGTTTGCAGGTTTGGCCAACATAAATTTGATTGCAAATTTTGCAAGTGAATTTATAAATTAGGAAACGGTCTGTACATTTGTTTTTGGCAGGCAACCGAGTGCAAATGTCACAATCTTCATGTTTTAGTTTTTGTTTTTATTTTTTAAACTACAATAAAGTGATTTGTTTGGGGTGCTCATCAACTTCGCGGGTAATTCGTATTTTTTTATTAAGTGACGAATTTTATTGTCTGTATGATCATTGATGAAACGTAATTTTAAGTTACTAGTATTCTGCGAGACTATTTTATTTCTAGACTTAGATTTTCTAGAGAAATTGTGGGTGAACCCGTTGTTTTTTAATTTTATGTCCAACTGATTGAGGGATTTCTTCAAGTCATGTTCGTTGTTGCATCTTTTAGTAACATTATTAATACTACTAGTGACAAAATTGGATTTTATGTGAGCAGGGAGCAAGGAGACTTTTTTCATCATCAGCCTTCTGGTCTGATCAACAGAATGAACAATCGCCAACTCCTGTTAACGGCTATCCTCTACATTGAATGTTATTCAAATTGAAGCCTGAATTCTGACGAACTAAATCATTGACATCGCATTGAACGTACACGGTCAGTAAATTTAGATCGTGAGAGGTCGAGCGATGTGAATGATATTTCCATTTGATGAATTTATCACGGAGTAACATTGAGTCAAAGATATGCAGTGTTCACTTGGCAGATGTTCAGTCTTTAATGTGACAACGACAGCTCGTAAGTTCCCTAATGCAACTTCCCTTACGTATTACGTGCGCTTGGCCAATCACGTAAGCCAAAGGGAGACGAATCTTTTTACACCTCTCTCTATCATTGCATAAAATAGCTGAGATTGAATCGCGTTGCCTCTAGAGTAGCAGCGACAGACAAATCCATCTCCGTGCTATTCACACATCTTCAATACATGGCAGAACGGAAATAAATTTCTATCTTCAAATCCAATTTTTTAACTGCAGGTCACCGATGAATACAATTTTATGATGTTTTGCAATCTTGAATGGATTGTAAAGCTTCAGGAATTTGCTACTTTGCTTCAATTCCACGGTAGAATACACACAGTTTCGTGATGTAGGTACCGGGCAATGACCTTGTGACAATGCTCGTTCTGTGACAAGTGGAAGACAGATTCAAACCTAGGACTTTTCAAATATGAAAGTCTGAATTCTTGCTAAGCATTCAGCACAAGATAATGACAGTGCAATATCGCAAGGAAGAACGGCTTCTCACTTAATGTACTGTCGAGTAGTAAAAAGGTTTATTTCTTGAAAATACGGGATTGGTCATCGTCATTATTTGTTTTGGAGGAAATCCCTGAGCTCTATGTTGGCAAACAAAGACTAATTTTCCAAGTACTTCCGGTGCGCTGCACGCATCATCTTCAGAGAAACTGATATAAGCAGATCATCACGGTTGGAGAAGGTTTATCAGAGACCTGGCGGGGACAATCGAATCAACCACGACGGAGTCTGCTTGGGACAGTGTCGTGCACAAACAATTGTTGTAAATAGTTTTTCATTTCTTTGTTATCGTTGTCGAGTTTCAGCTCACTACTTAACTTTGGATTTTTAGTAATGTACTTCTACTGGTTTTTCTGTCTTCGTGGTGTTATTAATATCTTGTGGCTTATTATTTTGATGTGTGGTAGTTGAGCGCTTTCCATATTCACTGGTCTATCGATCTGATTGCGTCCACGTCAAACTTTGGTTCACGTGTCACGTATGTTGAGAGAGTTTTCTGCATCTGTGTTTCATTCCCGTGGTTCACTCTGACGAGAGCGGGCGAAAGGCCTTAGTGTAAAATGCAATAGAGATGAAGAACATACTCGCGGCACTTTTCATTTACAGAGATGAATAGATACTTTGTCCACTGCTGCCTTGGTGACTGACTATTGATTTTTTATACTAACATCGTCATTTTGTTCACTTCAGTGTTCAACATGAAATAGAACGGACGAAAGCGCTCGTTGATGAATTTGGTGTTTTTGATTATTTATAAATTAAGTAGAGGGTCAAATTTCTTTCATTATTGTAAACTATATTTGGTTCATAAAGTAACCGTCAGTTGACTCACAGTGACAGATAAAAAACAGTCGGACATTGTCTTAATATGAAAATAGTAATGATTTATCTGCAGTGTATATCACAACAGCTACAGCAGCAAGTCTATTACAATCGTCGATAAAAAATTGAAAAGACATAAAGAGAGATAGGAAGGCATAAAACACAAGTGCAAGATTCAAGTTATTCAACAATGTAGAATATGATTAAAGGAAGTGATGCTATTCAGAGAGAGATCTTCTTCACACACACAATTTGACGAATCACAGACTCTTGGTATAAAATCTTTTTTGCGCAAAAACAATCTGCTCTTTTTATGTGGAGCAAATAATACAGTATGTCTTGTACAAATCACTTGAATGTTGCAAAATACAGACGAAACAAAATGCGAATAAATTGATTCACCACGTACAATTTTCTGGTTAATAACATTGAAGAGAGTAAGTAGACCGAACTGATGAATAAAAAATCAATGTGAGAACGATCATGTGCGTTGAATAATACTTTAATTTCGACCATAAAACATCATGGTTGAAACACCACAGAAGGAAAAGACACAAAAATTGTCCATATTTATGTAAGGGTAAGCTGCGACATAAATGCACATAGAATTTGTAAACTGTAACCAATGAACTATGATTTGAAGCATGCTGTCTTAGCAGGAGGGAGCGGATAGGACAAGCACTGCGCAGGAAACGTGTCCTCGTTAGGAAGCATTCTCGAAGATGTTGACACGGGTCATGTGATACTTTCACAATATGAGAGGAACAAGAACTGGAAATCAAACTGGAAATGTTGTCTACAAATACCGGACAGCAAGGAACACAATTTGATTTAAGGCGAAATATATCTTGAGCACAATAGACGTACAGCTACTGGCACGTTTCAGGTTCCAGAGAGTGATCAATCTTTGGGATGCTTCGTAAACGATGCTATTTTCCACTAGGCTATTGGAAAATGAATGCAAGTAACTTTGTGGATGAGGATGTCAGAAGAGAGGCAGCATTGCGGGTCATAATCGGTGAAACTGAAAACTCGCTCCTGCTGATGATGTTCATCACAGCACGTTTCTCGAAATTCACGGAAATTAGAATAATCAAACTTGTAACCATTTCGGATGTCTCTTGCACGAGAACACCTGTTTTCAGTCATTTATTTATCATTTATTTATCAGTCAAGGCGATGTAATGAGCACATCTTGAAAATTTTGATGCCGTAGGCCTATATGAAAACCCGTAACGAATCTCAATGTCTAAGACACGTCGGGCTTCACTAAAAGCAAAAACTTTACTATAAGGCTAAACATAGATTATTGTTGTTCGGAAATTGACATTGAATAAGGGTGAGTTCACATGAACTGCAGTCAGACAACACACAAAGTTGTTTTAAATAAATGGTCATTGTAGCTTCATAATTTTTGTATAGAGGCGACCAAAAAAATATTGATGTCATGTAAAATAGCTTTAATCCTTGCGCGCTTTTAGCGCTCATACTCAATGTTCCCAGATTCTTATTGAAGAGATATAAGCAAAGAAAGGTACGTTTCAAGCTAATCTACAAGTTAAAACAGCTGTAAACATTGTCAACAGAGCCACTATGGGTTGGTCCTTTGTAAGAAGTATATAGAAGAAGAAGAAGAACAGGAATCAAATCAAATTTCTTTTTAATTATAACTAACTTACCAGTCATGTCCAAATCTTCATTGTTAGATGATTCCGTAACTTCATGTTTGATCTCAATCGATTGAGCTGTTGAAAAGATAATAATGAACAGATGAGAACACGAAAGCATCCGACGTGATGAAACGAGGATTGAATAAGTAGATTTAAACAGTACACACAATCTGTTTGGTGTGAATTATATCGACATTTTGGCTGACAACAAACCCATAGGGCTCTACAGCTTTTTTAGAAGTAATTTTGTCTGTTTTCAAATACATCATCAGGGTAACCGTTCCCGATTTTAACAAAGGATGCTAGCCTTCCATGTGATGTTCTCTTAAAAATTGAGTTATTGCTACTTGAATCGTCAGAACATGTTTAAACTCAACATTGTAAGTCATCGACATATCGATAAGTTCCTTTTCGATGATAACAGAAATCCTAATGCAAAAAATTAACATTAAATCAAATAACTTTGATCTTTTATCTCTGACAACAGAGAAATGGGATTTCCTCTGGATAACTATCCAAATTTCTTATTTTCAACAAATTATTATAATGAAGTATTACTATTGAGAGCTCCATCAAAATTGCAGCACTCACCACGAAATCTTAGAATAGGCAACACAAGTTATACCGTTGCCACCTTTTAAACATAGATAGATGCTGAATATTAAATAGAAGACACGTTAACTGGCTGATGTGACACATCCATCAAATTTCTGGGACACGTAAACCCTGCGCCTTTCGAACTGTTGTATTCTAAATGTGAATTAGCAAAATGGATTGGATATTCGGAGACGACAATCAGTGGAAGCTGCTTGAACCCAGGTCTCACAAATCTGATTAATGTACCTACTCATAGTCGTTGATGTGAATTTCAAAGAATCTTTTCTATGACATGAGGACAACTTTCTATCACACGAGTATGTTAGCAGTCTTTTTCTGAAAACTTGATTAAACTTGTTTCATACACTGGAAGTGAATTTGCACATTCTTGTACATGTGTATTTACACTCAGATGACAGCTTTGTGTAAAATGTTCATGTATGGAGTACTCGCACAGGGTTATTAATAAAAGTAGCAAATAATCGTGAAAAGTGTTTTTAATGACAGGTTTCAATCCACGTCCGAAATCTATTTAATTCAACAAAGTAGAAATATAAGACCTGTAACACTAAGTACCTAACTAGCAACTTATGAGCGAGCCGTCTGAAGAGCATGGAGTTCAGAAGATGAAATGAAAATTCTGCTTATTTTGATGACACGATAGCAACTAATACATGCTAACCCTTGTAAGATGTCTCACAATTAGCGCTAAGACTGGAAATTAAGAACCATGCAATAACAGAGATTGTGATAGATTTATGCAGTCGATATTTACATTGACATACACGCTCCCTTTCTGAACTACATTGGCTCAGTAGAGCAAGGAACCGAAATCGCGGAGCGGACAGAGATTTTCAAGATTCTTGCCATCCTGAAATCATAGAATTGCTTGTTCTCTATTGCGAACGTCTTAATTTCTAAGATGCACTGGAACCATAACCAGAGGAGGGACAAAGAATTTTGCTTTACGGGAAGGAAGTTTAATTTTTTTTATTTCATCGAAAATAAAACTCTATTCTATTCATGATCTCTTTCTGCTCATGTTATTTCTATGATTGTGATTGGGAGTATGCAGCTACACCATAAGATGCCAATGAGATAGAGCGAAATGGTCTACCAGTGTAAGCTGGATTGTGTTGCACTGCTCGCTTGCTAATTTGATTATGGATCAGTGAATTTAGTTGTCCGAACATGACAGAAAGTCTCCAAACAATAAATGGATTGAATACGAACAGTCACTTTTAATTTATGACATTTATCTGTCCCTGAGCTATAAGCTAACCTGCTGTTTTATGCATACATCAAACTATTTCTGTTCTGAATGAAACTATTCGTGATGCCTTTCAATGAAGACGAAATACGAGAATGCATCTCACACACACAAAACTGAGTCACTGAATGACATTCGAAAATAGCAGAACAGCTACGTGTAAAATAGTCTCAGCATCAAAAGATGAACAAAATACTGCTTACCGCACTTCTTCAGGACTTCAGCGTTGGACATTTCGAAATCTTCTTGCTTGAGATCCATTGATTGCGCTGTCGAAAAAATGTTATGTAGGAGAAGCATTTGAAAGGACATCGTGCTCAAATGATCACTGTTGGCATGTGAAATAAAGCGAAAGTTTAGACAAATTAATCATGCTTTCTATGAATATACCACTTATTCGTGAAGGATTCTATCTATATCATGAATTTCATCATGAAAACAAGTATTTTGTAACTTGTACTGCTATGGAGAAATTAGTAGAGAAATTCGGAGCAATGCACAGTCGTTGAACTCAACATCTATTAGCGCAATCGATTGCTACATAGATTTTGAGTTCAGCAACCTCATTAGTAGCAAAACCTAATTTTCCTAAAGCGGCATTTTGATGGAATTTTGGGTCAATCATGAATTATGCTGCAAGCCTTGCTGCTGATTATTGAATAATATTCTTATGCACAATATAACATTACTATGTAATACCTGCACATTATTTTGTATAACTTGATAATGGAGTCGTAACTCTGAAATTGTTTCAAAACTAATAAAATAAAGAAACAAACATTTTATTCAATAATCAGCAGCAAGGCTTACAGCATAATTCATAATCAACCTCATTCTTATTCGCTTAGCTACGTTTTACTATTGGGAGCAGCACTTGCCTTTGATGTCTATGTAATGGATAGAGGATGGCTATGCTCTGGGATATAGAGAGGGAAATTATTTGATTGAGTTCCTAGCCCGAGGTAAACCAAATTATTTCACGAGCTATGTCAGAGAATCGTATAGCTATCCTCCATCCGCAATAAAGTATGCCAGATTATTATCTATGAAGTAAGACCATAGATATCCGTGAAAGAATCCCTATCTACCAAGATTTTCCCTAGGAACAAATTATATCAAATATCGAAGGGGTTCTGAAAGACAATTCTACAACTATGTAATAATCTGGTATACTTTATTACATTTACAACACAATATTTCAATGCACGATTGAACATGGATTTCTAAATGATAAAAGTGTGTTGCAATGTAATTGTTTCTGTGCATTTTCTATGGTAGAATAGAAATGAAAAGAGTGCGAAAACTAATATCAATGTAGGCTAATATAGGTTAAACTATGTAAGCTACAAATGTGTTTTCAACTATCAAGTTCACTATCACTGCATGTGCCTACAGAATGTTTGTCATTTCATGACTTTTTAAAGAATCGTTATAGAAATTCCTCCATCTTACAACCAACACTTAATGCTGCATGCTTATCAATCTTGTGAAAGCCTACTATTTGTGACTGACTTAAGAAATCTTTGAATACTTATTGACCTGCGTTCAACGATGATATTAAGTTGCCAACAATTCAATAGTGTGAAAATTCAACACCTTCCTGACCCGGACACTAGTCAATGAGCGCGCACTTAGATGCTTCCTACCGGATCAAACATTGCTATCTGCAGATTCACTTGTCAAAACAGCTACAGCAAGAAGTCACTTACAGCCGTCAATAAAAGAAGTTGAAAAGAGATAACGTAAAGAAACTCAAGTGCTAAATTCAAGTCAATCGACACAGTAGGCATATAAAACGTTTAAAATGGTGTTTCTTCACGCATAGATTGTCTTTATCAAAGTAATTGGCCAAATCATAAGCTCTTGGTATGAAATCATCCAAGCACAAAAACTCATAGAACCGCATCAAAAAAAATCTGCATAATATGAGTGGTTGGGTAAAATCGTCAAAAACGTCAATGCCTGCCCTAAAAGCATTTTCTTCCAGAAGGTAGGTTTTATCTTATTGCGGAAGAAAGGGCTCCTAAGCCAAACATTAACATTTGAACTGTAGCTCCGCAATACCCAGCAAATATACACAAAACATAATGTTGAAATTCCTCAACGAACGATAAACAAGATTGTGAGGCAGTCATCCAGCTTCATCAAAAACTTTGCGAGTGACACAAACTCACTTCACCCGAATTAATTTCAATTTGGGTTTCAAAATAAATAAAACGAATGGAAGGAAACGCAATCCTTGCATAAGCCACCATCCTTCTTCGAACAAACCTCTTCATCGCGCGAAAATTGTATGATTAATAGCTCATCATCATCAATACTATCACCTAACCACGCATCTGTCAAGGATATTGTGTCAAATTCATTTGAACCCGCTTTTTAGAAATATTTGTTGAAATATTTGTCATCTTCCTCCTATGGTTGTCGTGTTAAAATCGAAGATGTTTAAGTGGTCAGATCTGTAACTGTTGTCCTACTGCGATTGTTCATCTGTTGTGGAATCTTAGAGACACGCATCTGATAAATGCATGCCAAACGAGGAAGACGAAATTAATGCTCTGCAATTCAGGAGTCAATATAAGCAACTTTGTATCGGAGGCGAACACACCAACAACTGCGCCTGCGAAGCACGTGCGACTGCGTCGAGACCTTGTTGATTTTAATCCTGAATTTGGAAAATCAAGATTCAAGTGTCTAATAAACACTGTGGATGCCGACACACAACCAAAAACCTACACTGACCGCAAACAGGACTCAGGAATGATCAAATTCAATAGTTGCAATTTGACGAAAACCCAAAAGGCAAGTAGGCCTACAACTACACGATGAGGCTGAAAAAGCTCAAAGGGCGGTAGCGTTGGCATGGTAGCAAGAATAGTAAAAATTTCCGATTAGCAACCGACTATTGTCAGTGAAATTACAAAATCCAATATTCGAGACCGAGATTGGGAGATACACGACCAGCGGAGCATGCGGCAATGCTAGATTGTGATGGTAAAAACATACGCAGTGGCCTATAGAAGGATTAACCACTCACATCAACATATTGAAATAAACAAGACGAAATAAATCCTTATGTAGAGGCTTTCTCATCCTATGTGATGCATCAATGAGTTGTAGGTCCTAATGCTCAGCATCGGTTCGAAGCAGAGCTGAATATAGCAAAGAATAACGGTAGAATAACGGAATAATCTATATGATTATGAAAGATGGCTGCACCACTGCACCACTACATAAACAAAAATTCGATGAAAATTAAACAACTGCTCCGAAATAGAACATCGAGATCAAGGTAAAACTAATGTAGAAGCTAAAATAATAGAAGCTATGTCAAAAAACGAAATATTTACATAGCTGTTAGCTTGCCAATCGACAGTGATTGGAAAGCTTTGAAATAAAAGGTTGAGGCAGTGCAAATTACGTCATTCTCATCAAGTTATGCTATTCTCTGTATCGAATTATGCTTCAACAAGCATGCACATTCTAGCCTTATAAATAATTCAAGGACTGCTATCTACGTGGTTGAACATAGTAATAACGAGATTAGTAATTTCCGATATATTCTCTGATTTTCACAACCCATTAATTATAATGCTGTTATCATCATTTATCGTGAATGAACAATTTTCCTCATCATATTTTGCTAACATAGTTTCAGAAACCTATTTTGTTCGAAAAAATGAAAGACATGTAGTGTATAGATGTTTCTCATCTTATATAAAAAAACAAAACAACAGATATCCAGCACAATGTCCAGAATTTTTTCCTAACAAAATTAAGTAATGCTCAGTTTCAAATTGAAAAGTAGACACATGGCATCTCTCTCAGCTAATAATATCACTGTTATCACCGTTTTAGTCAGTTTGTGCAGGCTATGCTGTGTGATGTTGCTGTAATGTCAGGAGTGCAGTTTTCTTCTTAAATTATGTTTAGCTTTGCGCATCAGTTGGTGAGATTACATACTGATGTTGATCGATGTAGAATACTCATTGGCATGTCGCACATCATCCTACATAAATGGTCAAGTGTGCAAGGAAAATGCATGGAGCTAGATCTTCCTGTGTATTTCAGGACGGTGACAAATGAGTTGAGGTTGCTACAATATTTACTGAATTTGAAGCAACAATGCACTTCAACCATCTGAAGATCACACATCTCCTCTCAATACAGGGAATAGATTGGCAAATGGATTTTATTCTTAATAATTAAAGTCACGCTGTAATTATCATCTTATTTTTCTTTTACTGCTAACCAATGTTTGAAATTTCCATATGTTGTAAAACGCGTGGGTATTTAATTGTGCGCTTAGATAAATTGTTAACTGCAATTTACAATCCGCCAGAAATTGTATCTGACGATTTTGTAGACACCCCCGCATTAAGCCATCACTAGAACTCCTCATTTCGCAGGAGGACTGAGGGAGCAGAGCAATATTCAAAGAAAATAGGGGAACAACGCAACGTAATATTTACACATCTATCTCAAACACAATACTGTTGCTCCGAATCGATAGATTTGTCTCTGATCGCAATAAATACCAATCTGCATGTCATAAGCTGTCTTCTACTCAATTTACTTGGAGGAAATGCAACATTCAAGGAGATAGAGCAGATCTAGGATTCATGCTGCTTTTTGGCTGTCAACATGCCTACGAATTTGCGTATCAACTGTCTCCCACTCAATTTGGTTGGAGGGGAATGAGTGATTGTGATCAATGCACTTTAGTGCAAGTTCAATGACATCCAATGTAGTGGATTTTCTCCTGTTGATAAATTTATGACGCCCCATGTAAATGATGCTGCGAGCGCAACATACCTTTCTTCGAAGGGGTTTTGGACTACATGGATTAGATGAAAAATTTGTCCCTATTACTGTTTATAATTTTCAAATGAAGGATGATAGAAGTGTGAAAAATGTGGTTACAGAAATGTGTGGTTTTACAGAAGAATGTATAAAACTACCATTCTTTTAGGATAGGCTATGCGTAGTATTCAATCTAACTTCTGGAACTAATAATTAGATGGTTAATTCAATTTCATGATTTCGTGAAAATTTTTTTTGCTTTGTGGAATTGCCCATATATCTTTACATGACACCTACATTTTTTGCTTGGGGCTTAGAATAACATCGCCTGTTATTGAGTCTTTCGCATAAATGTGTATTCTAATACCGTATGTAATCTGCTGTGCATGTAGATCTTTAACAGTAAATCTGTTTCATAATGTGACTTGACTGGTATTCGAGAGAAAGTCTGTTATCATTGATTTCAAAATTTGTATCACTTTCCTTTCACCATTTATATATGGTTTAATGGTGACTCAATTCTCGAACGCCAATGGTTTTGCATGATGGCCGTTGAGGACCCTTCGGTCTTAGTATTTAGTCTTATTTCAACAGTGAATGGTGATCGATCCGCATAAATACAGGCACCGTAGCATCAAGTGACGGTGTAGGCATTCTTTTCAGCAAAGATTCTGAAATACGCAGGTAGTGAATCACTGATTTACTTGTCTCGTTCTCTGCCGTGAATGGTGAGAGCTTTTACCTATATCCGACTGCCGAAAACAGTCTGACGGTCAAGCCCGGGAATTGCCCAGCAATTTTGCTGGAGTCCGAGAATCCCTCATAAATTTAATCGAAACACGCAAATAGTCATCTAAAAGCCCGGGAATGAAAAAAAGTGATACCACGTTTACTAGACAATTTCTTGATTTTAACGTCTTCTAATAGAACGGTCAATAAACTCAATAATCCAGGGCTCATACAGGTCCTAGAAATCCTGGAAAGGTTTTGGAATTTAAAAATGTTCTTTGAAAACCTGGAAAAGTTTTGGAGTTCATCATTTGAAAAGATAGAGGTCCTAGAATATGATTCGTTGACCACAGATGGCATCAAGTTTACTGTCTGTTTTTGATGAATGTTTCAATAAAGTGACACACAAAGGTCAATTTGATGTTCATGTTTTGTATTTTGATATTAAACAGGAGAAAATTGTTCGCCAATTTAAGGGTGCTGCTTTTCTCGGACATTCCAAAGATTCCGACCTAAAGGAAGGCTTGCTCAATGTCCTTGGCAGATTGGATGTGACAAGCAGGTTGTCGCATATGAGCATGGACGGTCCTAAAGTAAATTGGGATTTGATGAAAGAGATGCAAGCGCATAAAAAGAAAAATGCCCTATAACTCTCCGCAGCTCATGGACATGTGAAGTTGAGGTCTTCATGTTCACCATGGTGCATGCACAACAGGCCAAGATGCATCAAGTTGGCGCTTATATACATTTTTGAGGCCAATCATAATCTTTTCAAGCAGTTGCCTACTGGACGTCACGATTTTCTATTGATCAACGACCATGTTGATAAAATAAATTCCGAAAAAGATGCATCCTTCCTATTTCCTTTGAAATACCGTTCGCATCGTTGAAGGCTTAAGAGCATATGTCAAAAAGGTCCAGAATCGACCGGTTTCCAGAAGGCCTCAGACAGAATCTTTCGAGATAGTGAAATTGACCCTGGCAAGCGATGTTGATGCAAGTTTCCGTCTTGCAAAATTCGAATTTTCGAAATTCGTTATTGATGTCACTGCACCATTCCTTCGACGTTTCCAGTGCGAAGCTCCCATGGCTGTGGTTCTTTTCGAACAGTTAACTTTGATTTTCACACTGCTTCTTCACATGCTTGTCTAACCAGGTGTGCTTGAGAATTTTTCAGACAAGCCTATGAAACTGACGACAATTAACCTAGACGATAACGATTATCTTTTGCCTAGTCATCAGCTTGACGTTGGCTTTGGACCTAAGTCACATGTGAAAAATTGCCTCCAGCCAAACAGATAGATTTAGATAGAGAAGTCTGCAGAATGATGATAGTGAATTTTCTGAAAAAAGTTCAGAAACGGTCTCCTTTGAATTTTCCACTCACAAAAGCTGTTTCATCTTTTTTGCCACTTCTTATTGCGAAAAATGCATCGATTTCAAAGAGGCTAATGTCAGATCTTGTATCAATTCTCCATGAAGGTGGACATATTTCGACATCAGTTGCTGATGCAGCAAAGCGGCAGTATTCAGAAGTGCTCATCAAAGATGATTTCACGGGTGTGTTCAATAGCTATATATTCCTTGGTAGGTTTGGGAATTTCATTATCAAAGTCCTTGAAATCCTGGAAAAGTTTTGGAATTCTTGATTGAAACTTCTGTATGAAGCCTGTAATCGTTTTCACTATCATCGAATCTCAGTTGAATTAAGAAAATAAATATACTCTTTATAGATTTACACTAAAATGCTGTGTACAGTGTTTAGATGACATGTGTTTGACTTACTTAAATGTGCTTGGTTTCCATATTGCTGTGTCAAAGATATCTGTGAGGAGGTGACAGTCGGTCTTTAATACATCTGTAGTAAAATCACAAATGATAACAGCAAATAAGTGCATGTAGATTATCTTCACATCATCGATTTCAAGATTAAATGGGATTTTTGCATGAGCAATAAAAACGGCTTAACTTATGAAAACTGTGCACTTGAGCATGAATAGGTCAATATAGTACTGTATAGCTTTTTTATGTCTGCATATCCACTCCAATTTGAGGAAAGCGAGACATATCATTCTCAGAGTTGCCACTCTTCCGGTTTTAACCGGAATTCCGGCTTTTTTTAGACTAAACTGAGTTGTGGGAAAATGTTCTATCAAGGAACAAACAATTTGGATTTTGAAGCATTTTAGAGGCCCGTTTTAGATCGTGAGTGGGCCCTTTAAAGATCGTGAAAGAGATCAAGAGGGGGCGCTCTTTAGATTGTGAGGAGCTATTTGACATCGTGAGATGGCCCTATCAACTATCTCTGATCTCATGACTTCTTTCCTTTTGTGGTCTAGGCATCATTTTAGGCTAAAAATCATATTAACTAGCATGGCGTCTGTAATGTGTAATGTTTGAGAACAATATGGAGCTCAGTTTCCTCAAATTGAGCAAGTGCGATAGTTTTTAGTCGTCAAATTTATGCTGTTTGACATGGATTAAAATTCTTTTGTGGATGATGCTTTACTTTGAACTTTGTCTACAAAATAATTATCTTTCCTGTTGATATAGAGGATATCACACAGTGAACCCCCAACGTCACTTTCGTATAAATTCCCATTCTCTCACTGATCATTTCAAAGTTTTTGATGTAGTGGCAATTAGTGATTCAATGATGACTTTCTGTAAGTCATTTATGATTCAAAAGAAAACTGTTGTTAACAGTAGTAACACTAGCAGCAATATGACAGCTTATTTTCTACTTCCTCACCCTTCGCCAGAGCACAATCTGATTCTTCGGTCTACAGCGCAAGAGCATACCTCTACACAATCCGGTGAAAAATGGTTCAAATTTTGTTTTCCAGTTCATCCAAATGTATGACTCCAATGCACCATTTCCTTAACGTGTCCAAGCAAAAAAATTCACAGGGCATAAAATGTGGTAATATCGGAAACCATTCCATAGGCTGTCATGACGTCAATCCATGATTTCTAATCATGCATTTTAGTGCACCTTATTAAAACTGATGATTGAAAAAGCATCAGTATCAATATTATGCCATTTATTCACTAACATCTTTATAGCAACAGACCCAGCTTCTGCCTGAACCCTTTCAGAACTTATCGGATTGTGCACTTCCATGATATCGAATTATCGTAATTTTTTTTGCGTCAAGGGGGCCCATTCCGATTTGACTTTCCGGTTTTTATTTTTGATGAGAGTGACAGCCCTGCATTATAAACATAGCTCAATTAGCTTGGATGGTCTTTGTGGCATGATTTTCGAGTTTTTAAAACTCATTATCTAACTTGCTTGGCTGTTGACTTTGATTCTAGATATCAGCAAAAACCCTGATGCAGCTCTTTTGTGTGAGAAGAGTATTCGTCCTGTTCGGTCGGTGCCTTTCGTAATACCAAAAGATGCAGGCAATCCATTATGTTTTGTGTCGGTTATGTAGGGTAGCTGTTTGATTGAAGACATGGTCACTGGTGCCTTTCGTTCCAAAAGATGCAGCGGTCCACTAGATTTTGTGTCGGGTGCGTATGGTGGCTGTTTGATTGAAGAAAGAGTTACATGTTGTTCTCCGTTTCAATCTAACCAAATGAGAAATATGAGGATTAGTGCTGTCATGCTATTTAGTCATCTCCTGTCTTCAAATTGGGCAGTCATATTCAGCGAGAACCTCAGCTCTTTATTTACTTTTTGATGTTATTAAAATATTGAAAATGTTTGTATTACATAACTTAATAACATGACTTAATAATCACTTTGATGGTGAACACTCTTCGGCGAGGTAGCCTATTGTCACGTGAATCGAACATCCTGTGCACCCAACACAAAGCCGACCGCTGTATCTTTTGGACTAACGAAAGGTATGGACGATGACAAACCTCCAGTGACAAAGAAAAAGTGCATCAGTGTTTTCATTGATATCTTGAATAAAAGTCAGTGACCAAGGTAAGCGACACATCACTATTCATGTCTAGAAGGTCATCTAAACCGATTCGGTTTATGTACTATGTACAAGCTGATAAGTTTTGCTTTCATAAGTTTGGTGTGGATGTAGTCATAGGTAAGCTAGTGCTACATTGTACGAATTTTCCCTTTAAGATATGCATTTTTTTAGAAAATTTCTCTCAAAGTTGCAAGCAAGAAATTGTTCATGTGAAGATAAGCAATCATTTAGTTAAGAAACACAACACGGTGTGTTTTTTAGGGGTTATACCTCAAGTTTCATGCCCACTCTAGAAATCAAATGGAGATTGCTCAGTACACTTAGGAAAGTATGAAAACGCAAATTTGAAAAAAATCGATCGAGCCCTTTTGTTTCTACAGCTTTTTTTCACTTTTTCACTTTTGTGCTCTTTTTAATTTTGTACGTTTTTCTTGAAATTATGTGCCCAGTCTAGAAATCAAATGAATATTGCTCAGTGCACTTAGGAAAGTACAGAAAAGCAAATTTAGAAAAATTCGATCGAGCCCTTTTGTTTCTACAGCTTTTTTCACTTTTTTGCTTTTTTTTAAATTTTCGCACACTTTTCTTGAAATCATGTAAATACTAAAAGGATTTGTCGAGCCCCTTTAGCCTTATGTATCCTTTTTCATTTTTTGCTTTTTGCATTAAAGTCTATATAATTCCCTGATTATCGTTCCGTCATGAAAACTATTGGTTTTGAAAACAAATCTTTATTTCCATTTACAGAAATAATGAAACCATAACATAAACCAACAGCCAATGAGTCAAATATGGTGACTATTGTACGTACATACAGCCTTTAACAGATTTTTACCGTACTCAGGATGCTCCATGGAAACTTTGAAGTTTTGCCATGTTTGACTGAAGCTGTAATGTACAGCTTCACTAGCTTGCTCACTAAATAGTCCCAGTCCAAGCTTTTGTGAATTGCAGAAGTCTTCAATGTGATGAAAGACGACATGCACCTTAGGTGTAATATTCATGCCGGAAGTCAAATAGCTTTGACGAAATTTTGAAATTGCTGAAGAAAAATAAACGTTAAGGTGCACCGAGAAACATGCATCAACAACAGCCGAAAAATCCTTGAGTGTCTGCAAAATGAGGAGATGATCTGGTTTGCAAATCGACTCCAGTACATCCAACTTTGACAATAGGAGTTTTGCCGCATTTCCCGTGAAAGATCCACCATAAATAGCAGAACGTTCAATGTGACACAACTGCAGCCATTTCTTAGCAATTGCTTGTTCCTTAGACTCCAAGGCTTTGTATATGTTGTTCATAACACCGGTCAGTAAGTGTAATTCTGGTGGCGGTATAATGTCATGCACCGGCGTGTCGTCGGAAATCAGATGGTGGCGGATCAATGGTGGATGGACAGCATTGTCATAGTGTTTTGAGTGGGCTGGGTTATTGCCAGCACCATACAAACTCCAAAAATTTGATTTAAGTTGAGCCACACTCCTGATATTTCCCTTATCCTTCAACTCGTTTCGTCGTGAAGAACACCATGCACATGGGTGAGTTGCTCCATGCGGCATTATACCAGAAATGATGTTAACCACCTTCAAATCTGCTGCGATTGTAAACTTGATTTGCAGTGCATTTAGCTTCAGACTAATCCAGAGTTTTTGAATATTTTCATAGTTCTCTTGGATAGAGGGAACTAGTGCGATGACGATGATTTTTTTGACCCCCAGTGTCATTAAATGGGGATTTGGCGTAATCATACAGACTGAATATTGACAAACATATTTTGAAAAAATCCCCGCCACCGTCTATCCCGATTTTCAGAATGGCATCATCAGCTGAAATGCCGCGTTTTTCCATTACATAATCAATCAGATTATCCACGTCAGGACAACATGCAATCCACCGTGGAACATGTTCAACCATCTTATTGTCTTTCCTGATGAAGTCAAACTTCTCCACCACAAAGTAGTCATCAAGCTGATCATCCATACTGTACAGCTCACCTCTTAGATTGCGTTCAATGGCTCGTTTGTTTTTGGTAGCTACACGAATATGGTGTCCCAATCTGACGGTCCTTCGCTGACTAAGATTTAGATCCTCCTGAATACGCCTCGTAGTGTTGATGGAAATCGGCTGTTCGTCACTTTCCTCATCATTTTCCACAACAGCCACCGTTAACGAACGGCCTCCACGAGGAGACTTCAAAGAAATGTTGCCGGCACCACAGTGATGATTCCTCTCTTTTATCACTTGATGGACTATTTGCTCACACATCCTCGGCGGTCCTTCCTCGATAAAGGATTTCACATTTTGCAGCCGCGTTCCAGGGGTGCAGTGATGAGTTAGGCCCCTTCCAATTCTACTCAGACATTCTGAACAGATGGTCACTTTGTTGCCATTGACTGGTAGTGCATAGGCTGTTGTCGAAGCGGAGGCAGTGGAACTCGAAGCCGACGAATGGTAGGAAATGTCACGCAAAACATTAGAACGAGCGGTTTCACAAACCAAGCATGAACACTCCCGGACTCTTATCTGCTGAAGTTGTCTAGTGCAGCGTGGCTCTGCACCAATAACAGAATAATCGAAGAGCTTGACTGACCGATCGAATTTTCCGTTTGAATAGTCACTTAGAATACGACGACATGAATTGCAGATGGCGGAAGGTAATCTGGTATCGCTGACGTCGTAGCCATCCATCACATATGTTCTGATCACAGTCGTCATACTCTCAGTCAATAGGCGCATGTTCTCTCTCTTGATTTCGCAAAGCAGAGCAGACAAATTCGTGCCCGACAAGCGTCGTGATCTAGTCGATCCTTCGGCATCGCTGGTGGTCGCTGCAAGTGGTCATCAACATCTAGATCAACTGACTGCTGAACTGTACTTACGTGCGAAGCAGCCGAGTTGTGTGCACGCGCAAGCACAACAAATTGATCGCGATTCACAAATCGAACTTAAACTTTACACTAAGTCGCATGCGCAGTTTAATTCTGATGAAGTTGATTGCAGAGAGGAACGCGTTGATCACGGAAGACAAGTAAAGCAGAATGATGCCATAGATATCGAACAATGACAGTTTGTAGCGATAGATGGTGTCCTGACTAAAACATCGACTTTATCATATATAGGCGTGACATGACTTCAAAGTCAAACAATTACGGGCACATAATTTCAAGAAAAGTGTATGACAATTAAAAAAGCAAAAAAGTGAAAAAAAGCTGTAGAAACAAAAGGGCTCGATCGATTTTTTTCAAATTTGCGTTTTCATACTTTCCCAAGTGTACTGAGCAATCTCCATTTGATTTCTAGAGTGGGCATGAAACTTGAGGTATAACTCCTAAAAAACACACCGTGACAAGTGAAAGACGATTTTTCTGACGGTTCCTATATTCCGCTTTTTATCTGTTGAGACAATCTCGCGGTATACATTTAGACTCCTCACTCTCACAACTTCAAATAAATCTGTTAAGACATCTCCCTCCAGTATTAGAACATCTTCTGCTGAGAAACGATCTTTACATGAAAGTTTCGAAGTAAGACTGCTTTGATAAGAGAAGAAACGGCAGGCAATTGCTTACATAACTCCCCGTGCATGTGGTATCGTTAGACGATGAATATAATTAGTGAATGGCAGTAAAGTTCATAACTTGTCTTTCTTGTTTTTCGTGTCAAAAAGTATTTACGTGAACCCGATTCCTATTTCATAGATATCAGTTACCGTGATCATGCCCAGCAGTGTTGTGGCGGTAGTTAAACAGCAGCTCCGGCTGTTAGTAGCAGGGTTTTCCTCGCTCCATCAATTTGGGATCCCCAAACCCTCACCCACGAAAAACTGAACTTTGTCGAGATTTCCATGAAAAAAAGTTTTCATGTGCACCAGTACTTGTGACTTCTTTGTGATTTTATCACCGAATCCTGCTTTGTGAGGCAATAAATAATTATGAGTATATGAATTTGCATGAAGATATCTTGATCGCGAGTTAATGTACTTGTTCATTCTAACTTGTAATTTGATAGAAAATAAATTTACTCGGTACTCTCCAATTTGCAAATTCCAACGATCAATTAAATACCTGCCTTTACATGCTGCACATTCGGTGCTGTCGCCTCCAAAGATTGTCAACTCGTGTGAAAATTGTAAACAAAGATATCTATGATGAGAACAAATATATGTGTGGTAGCTCCTATCTTCTTGTGTGTAGAAATTGTGTCATGTCTTCGTTGAGGACATTCGTTGATTCCAAAATTTCAGCATGCAGAGATATGGAAGTTTTCAGTCTTTGAATATGACAAAATCTTATCAGTCATCATCTTATCAGTATCATCTTATTATGACAATATCAGTCAGTTTGATGCATCTGGAGTTCGACTCTCCAGTCTCGGTGCTATAGAGATCTTGGAAGATGCAATTACTGACTGATCTTACACATTAAAAGAATTGTGAAGATGTTGTTTAGGATAAAATGCTATTCACACTTCAATAGATGGCGAAATCTCGAGCAAACTGATGTCATCTGAATATTGACTTGCTTTTAAAGATGCTGCGGTGAAAATGTTTAAAATCTTCTGCTGCCAATGAGCTGGTTGAGTAGCGACATCTGTACATTTTACTTTGGCTGTCTGACAATCATTTACTGTGGTCTAACGATGAAGCGACGCCTCGCGAAATGGATAGCTTGATGTATATCTGATTCGATTCAAATAATATCGGGGATGTACAGGTAGTCGGGAAATCAAAGGTGTTGGATTTTGCTCTCTTAACCATGCATAATTGAGACTTTTATGATTTTGTAAACCAATGAATGTCGCTGATAAATAAATTACCATGTAACTTAACTTGAAGTAACACATTTGTCTAGCTCCTCTCCAATTCTAAGTGACATGCCTAAAGGTCCCGTTATCGGTCCTTGGCTGTTTCTTATTTACCTTGACGGTATCATCACCATTGCTGAAGAACCGTGTTTATTCGTCTATTTGCTGCCGATGTCAAGGTTTATCAATCATGGCCCAACGGAAATCTTAGTAACTTGCTTCAAACATTGCTGAATAGATCAAACTGGTCGCGTTTATGACAACTTCATCTCTCTTTGAATAAGACCAATAATTTGCTACTTTCAGAAGCAATGGTGTTGATCTGCGCTATTCTTTGAAGTTTTTCACTCGTGCATCTCCTCACGCAACCTTTTGTTCATCACATCGTCATTTCATTACTGACAAAGGTTTATTGCGTGCTTACCATCTGCTAAAATCGTTTTCCTGAAACGATCCTGAAATTCTGAGAAAAGCTTACTGTCCCTCCATGCGTCTCATTGTAGGATATAACAAGGATGCGGAATCCTCAGTTATTTAACATTTTGAAACGTTGGAAAAAGCACAAAGTTGCTTCGACAAACTTGTTATGTCGCCGTGTTCGTAAAAAGTGTCATAATTATTGCTCACACTTTTCGTTACTTCACCTCATGTCTCTTGAGAAAATGAGACTGCACTTTGACGTCATATTTGTGCACAAACTTCAAAATGGTTTTTTGATTATTCGGATAACAACAAGACATACGAACATACGAAGACTCGTTGTCATTCAATTAGACTGCTTCCTATCGATCTTCATAAGTGTGATATCAGAAAATATTTTGAAACAAGTTGGGTACTTATGGGTTATCTCCCCCCCAGGTTTTCAAATTTGTCTTAAATCTGTAAAAATGAATCAATCGTCACCAAACTTCAGGTAAACGTTCTTGAGTATATTTTCTACCCACATATAAAAATGTATTCAGATCGGACAAGTACTTTATGCATTAGAGACGATAACGTGAAGAGTAGTGCTGTCAGCTGCTTGATCTGACTTCGTCTGTTCCACGCATTATTGTTACTCGTGTGTGTATTGTTCTCTCTCTCCCTCTTCGTCTCATCCACGGCTATTTGAAATCTTCCCTCGACCACTACCTCGCCACACCTTTCTTAAGCTAAAGATGTCAGTGCAAGGGATGTGGTCTGGTCATCATCACTTCAGGAGTTGTCAGGAAATGACTTTGTTGACCTCAAGTGCTTTCTGCTGAGACGATGAGGTCAGAAGAAATCAGATCAAGCTGCAGCAACGCTTCACTTCAAGTTATCGCCCCAAATTCAGAAAGAACTTGTCCAATTTGCACAAGTTATGGTATGTGGGTAGAAAGGATCCTCACTCACGTCCACTTAAAGTTTTGTAACGATTGATTTATTTCTACGGATTTTGCACAAATTTGAAAACGCTGGGGGGAAGATAACCCATAAGTACCACAAGTTGTCTGCTAGATGCAAGTGTACTGTTTACAGCTTACGAATGAACCGATCCAATTACAACTTCCTTCAATTATTTATCTCATCAAATCTTTCATATTATTCATACTACTTATAAATGAAAAGCAGTCATCTATAGAAACTATCTATATATTTGATCTCAGGAATGGAATTCATTCCTCAAATTAATGAACAGCTAGTGAGTCAATAATCGTCATCAATGTTTTTTCATATAACTAAATAATCTTTAAAGATGCCTGGAATGGGCGGTGTGCTGAGGATGTTCATAAAAAGATACAGCAGAGATACAGTGATAACTATGATAGAGAGAGCAAGTCCCATTCTATCGGTGATTCGGCCCATACATAACCAAGTCTTCTGAATCCTCTTGCGATGGTCTACAGGCGATGAATTGAGCTCTTCCTCGTGTCTCGGCAGGAAGTCGGAGCCATGGCAGCATTGGAAGCAAAAGATGTAAGCGAGAATTCGAAAATAGATAAATGCTAACACCCATGGGATTCTCTTGATATGACAGCTGTAGAATTTGACTGCGATCGCCTGGGAGACTTCAGTGATTAACCCGACGAATAACATGGCCGCATAAGATTGCCCTGAAATGGAAGAGAGGTTCTAGTGAGGGTTTACAACAGAGTTGGAACCCGCAACATTTTACGATACCGGTACTCCGGTATTTCTACCGGCAAATTTTGACAAGTGGATATACTGAAACAACGTGTTTCTCAGTGCCTATCGTGCATATAACTTAATTGTGAAAACACATCACATACACAATAATACTTCACACATAATCATTTTCAATCATCGCGATTGATTAAGTACGACAATATATGTCTATTTCTAATTTGGCAGAATGTACCGGTGCCGGTAAACACGTTGCATCTCTAGTTTGCAGTGAATTTTCAAAATCATTTTCCTCTCATCATGTCTGTTGCACAAGTCTGTGACAACGGCTGATTGAAAGCAACAATCGAAGTCAATATAAAATTGATAAAATACAATCATAGCCATAACTCTGGAAATACACAATTTTCCACAGCTGGAAGTCATATCGTTCTGAATTAATCAATTAAGAATTTCCATAAATGGGAATATGATTTTCTATTGATTATCGAATTCCTGCTGATCTTTCGTGTGGATTATCTCTAACTGTGACGCGCATATAGGCTATTTTCTTGTCAATGAAAAATAGGAAATATGTTTGATTTGACATCTTCCTATTTGCGGTTTCCAGATATGCTACGATTTATCTACGCTCTTACAGCTAAATTTCGGAAAGAGTGAATTTCGGAACAAGCAAACTTAATTTCGGCACGAGACTATTCGAATTCGGAGAAAGTTCCTGCGGATGTACAGTGAGAAAAGTTTCTGTCTCATTGCCTTTTACCGATGATTAGTGTGTTTCAGTAGCATTTAGATTCGGACTTTTAAGCTGTGGGGGTCACAATCGACCTTTGTAATGTACCGGTACCTGCATTTGAAATGCTTTGGCGTCTTCCGCTTCATTTCAGACGGTGCTATCAAAAATATTTCGTAAAGTTCATAATGCTAGGAATGCATGTATATAGCAGGGACTAGAACGGTTCTGCGGATCGGTGGATTTCCGCGGATTTGGTGATGAAAATGGTCATCATCATATTTCGTACAAATGTGTAACAAAAAATATAGGGATAGGGGTACCCGAAGATTATTAGATGTCGATAAAAAACTTTCCGTTTTGCAAGTATATACTCGTATTTCATATACAGTGTAGTGTATAGCCTGCGTCATGTGAGAATGAAGTCGTTCAGTCTCACTTTTCATATTCAGAAAAGCTTTTCTATCAGTTTTTTACACATAGATTTCACAGTTTCAGATAATATTTTTCTATTATTTGGATTTTTGCGACTGTAGCAAGATATATAAAATTCCGTAAAATGTCAAATTATGTGAAAAAATAAAAAAACCGAGCCCAGATTAGAAACTGTATAAACATGTTGATGAACAGCTTCTCTTCTACATGCATCAGAAATGTTTTCACTGATAAGCACGTATAGAAGCTTCCGCATTATTGTTAACTGGCTGTGAATGTGTTTTTAAAGTTTAGAAATTGAAAATCGCATTTGAATTTTGATTTTTCTCTATTGAGGAACTCGCACTTTAGAAATTGCTTAGCCAAAATCAGATAATAAAATATCGATGAATATAAAAGTAGTTTGAAAAAGTGGGTATTCGGGATTTCGACGGATTTTGAAGACAAGCGATTTTCAATTTCTCCAAATTTGTAGTTTTTGCCGAATTTCATCTTACATTTTTTTAGCCGAGTTTGCTTTTTTCGAAAGTGTAATTTTCCATTTTGGTTCCATTTACCTTTTAGAATTTAGGTTTTGCCTCGAATGCTTTGAATTTTTTCGATTTTGAAATCACTTTCTTTGAAAATGATTTTACTTTTACTAAAATGAATCTACTTTTCCGAATTTGGCTTTGTCTCCTTCAAGCATGAATTTACTTTTTACAAACATAAATACTTTTTTCCAATTTAGGTTTTGCCTTTTCGGATGTAGAATTCCGCATACATTGTATAGTTTTCCGCTACTCACCTAACACAGGCAATTTTGCCGCTTTCGGCAACGTTTTCTCCAACAGCAACATGTAGATATTGAAGGAGAGGAAAGTCGTGACCGGAATGATGAGTTTCGGACCGCACTGACTCGGTGGAATTGCATAGGGGACCAATGTCATGGCAGCCAGCATCAGTGTAGGAATGATGATGGTGAGGAAATAGAAAGCATGGTTTCTTGAGATGAGCATGCTGGCAATGAAGGCTGGAGATTTGGAGAACTTGCCGTTGCTGTGATATACGCTGACATTGCCTTGTGTTTGGACATATCCCAGCAGACTCCATTCTTCTCCCACATTCGATGACGGATTCTTTCCATCGACGCTCCACTCTCGCGGCACTATCACTCCTCGATAACTGATACTGGGCACAAACGTCAATGAACAATGCTGAACGTCTCTGGGAAATTTTCGAACATTCACTTGACACGACACTTTCTCCAACACGATCTTCTCGACGACGAATTCTCCTGTTCTCTTCACCATCAACATTGCATCCGCCATTCGAAGGCTGAATGTCGGAGATGAGACCAGCGTGAATTCCGGCATCCAAACAGCTTTGGCAGGTAAGAGAATGAAATCAGGTTGTGAAGGATCTGTCCAAACAAATCGACTGTCCGTCCATGCCTGCAGAAGAGAAGAAATCACTATTTGATAAGTCAAATGTTTCATCTGAAATATACAGAAAACGCAAAGCGATGGCCGCAAAGGCACTTCCAACCAAGCGTTGAGAACACGTGTAGCATATGCATGCCAACATATGCTTATACATGAGACATACCAGTGGCGTCGTCTCTGTGCCTGCGAGGCCTTCGTCGCATACCCAAAAATAAATATTTACGTTCATAAAACGGAACTTAATACGAGAGTAGAGGTTCAATAGTTTTATTTTTTGTTTTTGAGAGCATCTTTACGTTTACAACTTTACATGCACTTTACAGTTTCAAGTCACTACTCTCAAAAACGTTCCGAGCGCCAGCGCTCAGCTGTTAACTGCAGGGATCTTCAAGCAATCATACAATGAGACGGGGATGTGTTCACAGCAAATCAGAGATTTGTGTGTTTGTGTGATATGTGGAGCGTGTGCGCTCAGCTCGATCGTCTTCTCCCTATAGAAACGCAGAAGCAAATAAATTGCAACAATGCATAATTACAAATTTACAGAGTGATCATGAGATGCATCATATACCAAATACAAAATACGTGCAATCTATAGGACCTATATTTACAAATTTACAGAGTGACGATAACGCCATGATAAAAGTTCACTGGGTGGGAGTCCTCACAATGGAACAAAAGAACGTAAATGCTTACTATCTAGTATAAAATAAATGTAACAAATTCATCTATACCAAATTTACATTTTAGTGATCATGCTCACAATATAGACAAATTCACTCGGATCAATGAGACTGAGACTCTTCTTGATGTTCATTATGATGAGAATATTCACTATGGAATATAAGTATGCATATAAATAAACATTTACCATCAAGTTTGAAAAACACTCGTCAAATAATTTGTTACGAAATCACATATTAAGGCTGGTTTATACTTCCTCCATTTCTTGTACGGACACGTCTCCGGGAAATATTGTGCGAAAACGGAGACGTCTCTGTATTTTTTTATCAGCAGCCATGAAACGGAGGGTCAAAATCACGATACGGAGACATTAGTTAGGTTGAATGTCTCCGTATTTCAGTCGACTGAAGTTTGATTGTAAGCCAATGAAATTGAAGATGAAGCGATGTCATCACGTCACATCTAGCTGGTTGTGTTCTGTTCAGGGAATCGAGCCTCCGTACATATGCAACTGACAAAATGGACGATATACATGCATCCGTATTTTTTAGTCTCCGTATGCTACAAGAAATTACGCAGACTTGTGCAGCTTCCGTAAAACGGAGATGTCTTTGTTTTCAGGAGCTGTCTCCGCTCTCAATACGGAAGAAGTATAAACCAGCTGTTAGCAGTCACAGTATGAGCGAAATTCACTTAGATCAACTGATTTGAGTCTGTTCTTGAACTTCATGACGGTCGGAGCTTTCACTATTGAATCGTTCAATGAATTCCATGTTTTGATGACGCGGAAGAAAAACCGTCCACTGATATAGTTCGCATTAACTTTTAAGACTGGTACAATCTGACAGATGTTGCGTGATTGACCTCGAGTAATTTGAGATGAAAGGTGCGTGGTAAAGAAAGAGTTGAGTGACAAGATCTAATTGAAAATGTTAATAAACTGATATAAATTCATTTCATGTTAGTGTATTTCTAAATAAAGTAAAAATTAACCTACGACTCAATAATAATCCGTTAACAGCATGAAATCATTTGAAATCAATAGTTACATCTTAATTTAAATCATTCCGAGCGAACGAAAGAAAGTTCAAAATTGATTGACTTTTTTAATTAATAGGTAGATAAGAAATCATGCAATTTTTTTGTCTTGTTCCGAAATGGAATGTTTCAAACTGGGCATGGCCACCGAACTAAAAAGAATTAGCAATGATAATAGCAGGCGAAGAAGAATTTAAGTTAGCTATAGAAACATAATTCTGAAATCATTCTTAACGAACGATAAATATTCTTGCATTTGTTAAATATAACCAAAAAGAGGCAAATTTCTACGGGCACTAGACGCTTTATTTGATTTGTGCGAGCTTTCGGCTATCCGCCTTAATCATGCACATAAAGTGATGGCAAGTAAAGAAGATCGCAAACAGAATTTACACTAAAATCAATAAATCATTAAAGATAGATACTGAACGTCAAAGGTCAAAAGGGCAAAGCAAGCATACTACTAAAAAGAAAAATAGTAGGGTAAAGAAATAATAAAAAATTGTTACAGAATGTTAAGCTACACACCTTTACAATTGTTCATCAGCTTGGAAGAGTCTATGCTGTTTATATATAAAGATTCAAGTATGGACCTCTTTTGATAGTTCTTTATGCCGGAATGAATGATTTTCCACTTAACTGTCGGCTGAGTACCTGGATGTTTTGTAATAAAATGCTCCCGAACAGCAGAATCAGAGGAATTTAAAAACAAATGCTCGTTAAGACGAGACTTGATGAGACGTTTAGTTTGTCCAATGTAAATTTCACCACATAAATTACAATTAATTTGATATATGACGCATTTTGAGAAGCACATATTGCGTTTATCAGACATGGGGCAGAATTTGCAATTAGCATCACACTGCAACTTCTCTTTAGGTGGATGAAAAATTCGCTTCAATGATTGTCCACCGTAAAACCATGGGTTCACCAAGTCTTCGATTCCTAATCTTTTCAAGAACGAAGTGTAGTGTTTTTTAGTGACTTCATCAACGTATGGACACTTGATGTAGGCTCTAATAGTATCTGGAGGCTTGTTGAGGGGATCAGACTTTCTTCGATTGTATAGTCTGAAAGAGGAGTCAACAAAACGTTTAGGATATCCGTTTCTTGAGAATGTTTCCTTTATCAAATTAAAAGAGTACACTTTGTTCTCTTGTGTGGTAGATCTGTAGTCACCTCGTCTAATCTCACCGAGAACAATGCCCCTTTTGCTTGATATAGGACAGTTTGAGTTCCAGTGTAAAATAGCTCCACTATGAATCGGCTTGCTGAACAGTCTGGATTGGAAACAACAACCATCGAAATATATGTCGCAATCAAGAAATGGAAGAAAACCATCAGTATTAGGCAATTCCAAAGTAAATGCAATACATGGATTCAAATTATTAATAAATGAAAGTATTTCTTGGCTGGAATATCTGCTGCCCAAACACAAAATACATCATCAATGTAACGCCGCCATAGTATCTCTGCACCAAACTTTTCGCGTATGTCAAATTCAAGATAATCCATGTAAATAATAGCAAGTTGAGGTGCGACAGGATTCCCCATTGCTAGACCTTTATTTTGCTTGTATTGAATACCATCAATAATAGTGCGATCACAGGTCAAGGCCATTTTCACTAGTTGAATAGCATCATTCACGGATACAGTATTGAAAAAATGATCATTTTGGCGATATTTCTCAAGAAAAGTTCGCAAGACATCGAACATACCAATAGTGATACCACTGGTATCAAGGGGTATTGATCCGTATAAGTTAGTGACGTCAAACGATGCAAAACCACTAATTTGAAATGGGAAATTATTGCGGTCAGACAGCCATAATATGAAATCATCTGTACTCGATATATGTGAAGTCACATACTTGATCAGCTTTTGGAGATGATTTGACAATAATCTTGAAAGTTTGGTGGAGGGTCCGTCGAAGGCTGCAGTTATGGGGCGTCCTTTGAGATCTCCATCTTTATGATCCTTTGGTAAGATATATGGCGCATTGGGCTTAGGGTCACTGCATTTCGTTGTCATAAGTTCATCCATAACATCGACAGACTCACTATATTTGTTCGCAATCGTGGTCAATTGCTTATTAAATTTCAATTGTGCTGTTGTAGGCTTAATTTCTTTAAAAATAAAGGTCTAGCAATGGGGAATTCTGTCGCACCTCAACTTGCTATTATTTACATGGATTATCTTGAATTTGACATACGCGAAAAGTTTGGTGCAGAGATACTATGGCGGCGTTACATTGATGATGTATTTTGTGTTTGGGCAGCAGATATTTCCAGCCAAGAAATACTTTCATTTATTAGTAATTTGAATCCATGTATTGCATTTACTTTGGAATTGCCTAATACTGATGGTTTTCTTCCATTTCTTGATTGCGACATATATTTCGATGGTTGTTGTTTCCAATCCAGACTGTTCAGCAAGCCGATTCATAGTGGAGCTATTTTACACTGGAACTCAAACTGTCCTATATCAAGCAAAAGGGGCATTGTTCTCGGTGAGATTAGACGAGGTGACTACAGATCTACCACACAAGAGAACAAAGTGTACTCTTTTAATTTGATAAAGGAAACATTCTCAAGAAACGGATATCCTAAACGCTTTGTTGACTCCTCTTTCAGACTATACAATCGAAGAAAGTCTGATCCCCTCAACAAGCCTCCAGATACTATTAGAGCCTACATCAAGTGTCCATACGTTGATGAAGTCACTAAAAAACACTACACTTCGTTCTTGAAAAGATTAGGAATCGAAGACTTGGTGAACCCATGGTTTTACGGTGACAATCATTGAAGCGAATTTTTCATCCACCTAAAGAGAAGTTGCAGTGTGATGCTAATTGCAAATTCTGCCCCATGTCTGATAAACGCAATATGTGCTTCTCAAAATGCGTCATATATCAAATTAATTGTAATTTATGTGGTGAAATTTACATTGGACAAACTAAACGTCTCATCAAGTCTCGTCTTAACGAGCATTTGTTTTTAAATTCCTCTGATTCTGCTGTTCGGGAGCATTTTATTACAAAACATCCAGGTACTCAGCCGACAGTTTAGTGGAAAATCATTCATTCCGGCATAAAGAACTATCAAAAGAGGTCCATACTTGAATCTTTATATATAAACAGCATAGACTCTTCCAAGCTGATGAACAATTGTAAAGGTGTGTAGCTTAACATTCTGTAACAATTTTTTATTATTTCTTTACCCTACTATTTTTCTTTTTAGTAGTATGCTTGCTTTGCCCTTTTGACCTTTGACGTTCAGTATCTATCTTTAATGATTTATTGATTTTAGTGTAAATTCTGTTTGCGATCTTCTTTACTTGCCATCACTTTATGTGCATGATTAAGGCGGATAGCCGAAAGCTCGCACAAATCAAATAAAGCGTCTAGTGCCCGTAGAAATTTGCCTCTTTTTGGTTATATTTAATACTTGAATCCGGGCACGTGGAGAACCATCTCATTATCAACATTCTTGCATTTCTTGTTTGTTGGAGCGATCTTCCAAAAAATCTTGAAAATGAAAACTCTCATCGTTTCATGGCCACGCTCGTTCTCTTAGTGAAATACAACTAGAAAGTGATCTAGGTTACAGCATCTCCAAACATGAAGCTATGATAATGAATAAAACTCGTTCACAACCAATGCAGCTACAAGCTTTGATATGTAGGTATGTAGGTAACTGATTCGTAGATAGTACTAACGAGGATAAACAGTAATAACAGTGAAATTACTAAATCATAAAAGATCAATAAATATAATGAACTGTAGAGCTTCACAAAATCAAAGAAGTTTAAGAATAAATAAATAAGAATAATAAATAATAATAATTATAATTTATTTATAAATATATAAATAAATAATAAGTTTTATAATAAATAAATCATAGCTTCATGTTTGGAGATGCTGTAACCTAGATCACATTCTCGTTGTATTTCACTAAGAGAACGAGCGTGGCCATGAAACGATGAGAGTTTTCATTTTCAAGTTCTTGCATTTACCAGAAATTCTCTTTATTATTCATAACTATTCTCAATTAATAGGAATTCATGTTGAGTAAGTAAGTAGCTTCTAAACTAATGTAGCATAATGCAAAGTAGAACTAAATAGCGTTGAATAAATCAGAAATTGTCATTTCAAATCAATTAGAAATCGTTCAAAACGAGAAAATACTAATGTTGCATTAATACAAAGTACCGGGTATTTTAAATTCAATTATATTTAGCTCAAAATCAATTAACTTTTTTCGAAATATTCAAACTTTTGAAAATAACTCTTAGTAAATTAGCTGAAACTTCATACTTCAGAAATAATTTGAAACTGATGAGAACTCTTCAAATCTATTTTTGATTAGAAAAGCGTCTCTTTCAATGTCATTGCCGCAGACGTTGATGCATTGTCTATTCAAGAACACTTTATTTACTTGCCTCAGATCACGACCATTCTGAATGAGGTTTTCATTCTCAATTCAATTTCTTCTTATGCAATCATAATTAATGCAATCTGTGCTACTCAGCGCTGTGAATCTATAATGTTGGGTAAAGTAAGGTGCAGTTTCTTTTGAAATTAAAAAAAAACTCCGATCGTGAAGTAAAAATTTTACAAGATTTTATTATGCATGGACTTGTACAATACAAATCTGAATAACAATATGTCTGAATTTTATCAGAAACATTTCGGAATCAAAGCAGTATTAATTCTCTTTACGTGGAATAAATTCTAAATTAGCAATAATTGATTGTAAATTTTCAAAAATAATTCCAAAAGATAAAAATTATTTTAAATCGAATGGATGTGTTTCTAATAGATTTGAAATTTTTTTGAAACAAATCTAGTTTTTTTTATAATTTAGCAATTACTTATATTTAATATAAATATAAAAACACTCAAAATTTTTTAATGGATCAATTTAAAATCAATTTGAAGAAGTAATTGACAAAAAATGATCAACTTTGCTGACTTAAGAACTTCCTAGCTTTTAATACGTTTTTAACAGTATTTTCTCCCATTGCTTAATAACTCGTTGCCAATGTCGACTCGGTCAGTGAATTCTAAATAACAGCAATCTCGCTGACAATTGAAGCTCTCACTTACGACTCTCATCATTCCCGCGATTGTTAGAATCGCCGCATCAGAATCCTGAAAAGGAGAAGATTCATGACAAGTTGCAACATTTGTTGACGATCGGATGACTCACCAAGGCGATGACTCTATGCAATTCAAATCCAAGGTCAATGGGAACTGGTCCTTCGTCAGGCAAGGGTGGAATCAGAGGATCAATTTTCCGTCCTTCAATCTCCTTCATGAGACTCGTATATGCCGCTCCTGTTGAAGAAGAAAATGACAAGGTAGCCCAAGGACTGAAAACTTCTCTATCCCTTCAAGTCAAACTTCCGGGCAACTCATTTGTCCTCAACGAAGATATCGGACAATTTCTATGAATTCGAAGATAGGATCGACCATAGATATTTCCGCTTTTCATTTTGCATTTTGCATTTCAGTCCCACGGGATGAGAAAGCTGACTTTTATTCCCGCAGTTGACTTTTTCTATGCAAACTTCTATAAAGGACAAATCATAGAAGTATATAAACAAGTTATGATTAGCCAGAGACTTCACCAGAGAACCACCAAAACTATTTCAAACTTCGATCGATTTTTCCTACTTTCCATTCACATCGCTATTTCTGAAGGAGCGGTTTCTGCATTTCGACCACTGCCCACTGTCCAGCCTACACAGTTACAGCTGCGAGTGCCTTATATCTTACTGAAGGGCTGAGAACATAAGATCTCGAGCGGTGTATGGCGAGTTAGGGTGTATGAAAAGTAGGAGAATCGATTCAAGTCTGACAGAATTAAAGTGGTCATTCATGGTCAACTTTGAACATAAGGAGTTCATATGCCTTTACAAAATAGGATCTGAAACAACTGTCAATCAAAGATTTCCATCACCTGTCGTTGGATTGTCCATGCATTCACGTAGTATGTTTATCCCTGCCCGAAATGCAATAATACATTCTGGCAAGTCTTTGTCATTTTCTTCCTCTTAAGAATTTCAAAAATCAAACATTGCAAACTGACACTGCAAAACTCTGTTGCTGTAGAAGAATTATGAACTGCAGTTTAGGAATCTCGCGGAATCCACGTAAAAGAGAAGTAGCTTCGTTATGGCGAGTCTATACTGTATTAGGGACAATTATATCTCTATTACCGGATCAATTACTTTTCAATTGGATTTAGACAAGCTGATTTTTTGCATAAGAGAAAAGCACACGAGCAATTAACAATGAAGAAAAATCATCAACAGCAGCGGTACTAGAAAGCACATCAATTATCAACGAATTCCTATGGCTGGCTGCCTCCTCTACCTAAACAAATAAAACAAAGTAGTTGTGGAATTGTCCACTTTCGAAACATCAAGAAGTGCTCTATTTCAATAGACAGTAATGCGCTTTCAAAAACAATCTGATTTTGTTACAATCCACTGAATTCCTTTCACTTGACATTTGAAAAACTATGATATCGACTTGTAACAACAACGAAACACTGAACGGAATATTGAATGTCGCAATTGATTTTCCTAATGAAAATAGAACTTGTCTGTAGGTTTGCAAAAGATGGAATTTTGCAGCTTATTTGAATGCAAAATGCAAGCAAATGCAGTATACCATTGTTGGCTGTGAACCGAAATGCAATGACGGTGTAACACAAAAACATTCCTCTGACTGCATAACAAAGAAATTTGAATTTGTGATTGCATCGATTTAGTTGGAAGTATTGTATCCCAACTAAACATTCTTGTCCAACCTTGTGTGACGTCTTTTGTAACCTTCAATTCCATGAATCTGACAAATGCTACCAAGAAGGACATGGATCATCATGGCAAGCAATGAAGAAAAATAGAAGAAATGAAACAGCGTGATCTACAGTACAGTGCCATCGAAATTCCTTTATCTGTCTACATGCTTCTCCAAACAACTACAAAGCCGCGATCCGGCATGGCCACGTCTTCAAGTATATTTCCTAGCAATGGAAACACAATCGGAAGATTTCTTGTTATGACAATTTTGTCTAAAATTTACAAAGAAACCATTCCATGTGAGTTTGTGATATCTCAAAACGATAATGGACTAAAAATGACGATTATAAGTTGAGATCTTCCCCTCAGCATCATCGCATCATTGACTGTCGAAAAATCTGCGAATATGTATTTGCATTTATCACAGAGAGAAATCCATTCCAAGCAGCACATAATGTATCTATCATCTATCACAAGTTTTCCAAAGTTGTCAATCTGATGACTTCTGGATAATCTCTGGATGACCAGCCAGTAATTCGAAATTGGATTCAATTATGTAATACTTGGGAAAGACTGACAAAGTTCCGTGAAGCCGAATTCAACGGACGAATTCAACCGAAGCATTGACCATTGTTATGTAAGGGTGAGTTTCGAGAGCAAAAGAGAAGCCACCGATTTCCACACTACGAATGTCCTGAAATGAGGGGGAACAGAAAAGTGAACTATACGGAGATCCTTCTTTGCATTTAGTTTCATGAAAACAATCATGATGGACACAATAAGCATTTACAACCTGAGCAGCTACTTCTATAAGGAAGTCTAAACAGTTATCGAGCGATTCGACCTGTGATGGAGACTCCTCTGAGACCAATGACCAATGCTCGGAAAAGCACAGCCAGATCACATTGAGAAGGGTTTTAGTTGGATATGTCAAATGACTGGTGCAAAAATTATTTTATCTCCATTCGCTACCTTACAGAGAGCGACAGGAAAATGAAAACCATAACTTTATTGAAGTTTTCCGGATTTAGTCTGAGAAGTGTTGATGATAATATATCATGCAGTCAACCACAGAAGATGATGTGTATGCAGGAGAATGTTTGCATACAAAAACTGATTTCAATATGAATCCTAATAATCGAGATGATATAAGTGGTGCTTGCTGCCCTTCACTCCTGAAATGTAAAAAATGTGATTTTTGTTGTGAGTGTAATGTCACAAATAGTGAGTTGGCAATGTTCGACATCCTGAAGCTGCAAAGTTTTTTGAGCAAAATTTATCATGGGAAGTCTTTTCCACCAAACGTATCTGTGCTTCAACTATACATTCCTTGCTGGAGGGTGTTGTATGAGATCAAACTCAATAGTTTTTAATTTTCATGTAAAAACTTTATTTGTGAGAAAAGCAAAGAAAAACCATTTTTCCAGGTTATACAAGTCATAACTGAAACTGAATAATTGTCTAAGAAAATAGTGTCTTTCTTTAAAAAATGAAAGGATGATGCTCAGACTATCGATGAATATCATCACATTTCCGATTACTTCGTAAAATCTCGCTGTTCGCACGTACATGAATCAGATTTCCGAAATTTCAATAACATTTTTCAACAGCATGTGCAAGATATTTGCTCATAAAATCTCAAATGCCTTAGTTCTGAGAAAGTTGTTAGAAGAAAAATTGCAAAATTAGCAAATGACGCGGAGGTGTAGCACATGCGTTTAGCGCATAAGCATGTGTAAGCTCATGCGTCCTAACTCCTAATGTACATAAATATACATACATGCTGTGCTGGCAGGCAACCTATTCTCCAAAATGTTGATTATGCTATTTGCAAGGTAATCTATATTTAGGAGTCCATGCCTGAACATGTATAAGCCAATTTCAACCTATCTGTCCAGAGAAATTTAGAAGTCTATGGATTGTACTGTAATGCCAATTCCTAGCTTTTTTGCTTATCTCTCTATGGCTCATCCTAGTGCCTATGTCTAAATTTCAAATGTGTAGTTGTTGCTCTTCGAATTAGTTTGCTTCTTGTTGCCTCCATAATAAGTTTGGTAAGTAAATTGGAATTGTACTATGTTTTTAATGTGAATCTGGAAATATGTTTGATTCTCTTGCAGATACCGCCAAATAGCAAAGTTGTTTTCGACACAAGCATCGTTTTCGTGGCGCGTTTATACATTCAGACATGGCATTACACTTCATACAGTGGAATACAATTAAATGCGCCTGCTTTATAAGAAAAATATCAAAAGAGTCGCGGATTAAGCGGAGGAGCCATTTCGAGATGTCTTGGATTTCACTATCCTGCTTTGATATTCTTGTCGACTAGGTGTGGAGTTCAAAAGATGCGAAGGAGACCATGCTTTCTTCGCTAGACTCACAACAAGGCCATCAATAAATCTCCTTTTGCGTCTTTTCTGATGAGATGTCTCTACCAATAGATAGTGGTGGATTGAAGTCTTGAATTGCGTGTTGACAATTCAAAAGTGGGAAATCCGTCGAGTGCTTAGAACACGCAGATAATTTGGAAAAATCCTACATGAATGGATAAGATGGGGGAACATTTTACGAAATGTGTGATTATAACAAACATTTGTGAGGTGAACCATGAAATTTGAGTGTTGAAATTTCACCAAAATACTGGGCCGGGACCGGTTCCACCCCTGATGTGATGATGCATCGTCTGATTCCCCTCTTTCATTTGAGATAGACTTGAGACAGGCTCCCGATCGCTGTTACTGAGACACTGTGTCCGTTGAGACTGCATTTTGGAGTTGTTTACAAGCTCAGAGGCGCACTGAGGAGGCAATATAGGGAATTGACCTAGAATGGCATGCACCGCCAGGCACGAAGTGAGGAAACAATGGCTGAGGCTGGTAATGAGTTGGAAGTTCATTGTGATGGAATTCAATCAAATAGTTCTGTCTTGAAGGAGCGGGAATCCCCAAACGTGACCTCAACCGACACAGCCAGCTGTAGTTCAGCCTTTGGAATGCCGAGCGCCGTTCATTCGCCTCTTCAATTATCTGACGCCTCATTTCCATCCCTCATGAGGTTGGTAACTGAAGAACCGGAATCTCAGAATGAACAGCGAACCGGGACGGAAGAAAAGCTACCGTATTATGAGGGAAATCGCAAATCAGAGGCAACCAAAAATTAATTCCATCGCAACAAGTTGCAATCAACTGATTGCTGCTGTCAAAAACCATAATTAGATTGCTGCTATTTTCCGTGTAGTCCATGATTAAATCAAAGGTGTACATGACTGCAACTTAACTTGGAGTTTCATGAACAAATTTGCTCTTCTCAATTGTTATTCAACCCGTCTTGAAAAGGCAACTTAATCAAATTGAAGCATTTAGTCGGTGATCCTCTGCATCAGTTGTTCTAACCGGCTACATCCTGTTTTGTGATTGACTTTTCATGCGATCAACGATGGATTGTATTTTCATTTACTGCAATCTTCCCGTCAATTCACCGAAACTTTGACATCCTGATAGTATCATAGAGAGATGAATTACTTGCATACACTTCTTTTTTTTGGTTCTCAACCGCATGATCTAACTATTTTTCGGTTGGAACGGTGCATTGACCGCGGACTCCTACCAGGACTCAGGGAGATCAATCACTAATCTCAAGATGTGGGCACTGCCTAGGAGTGCAGCCTTAATCAATTCTGGTGCATGGTGATGACCAGGAATCTTCTGCAAGTATTGATTCAGCTTTGGGCAATGGCACCAAGAGCCCCGATTACTACTGGAACGACTTCAGCTGGAATCAAAAACTGCAGTTCATTGATTGCTGCTCTCAAAAACTACAATTAAATGATTGCTGCTCTCAAAAACTACAATTAAATGATTGCTGCTCTCAAAAACTACAATTAAATGATTGCTGCTCTCAAAAACTACAATTAAATGATTGCTGCTCTCAAAACTACAATTCATTGATTGCTGCTCTCAAAAACTGCAATTAAATGATTGCTGCTCTCAAAAACTGCAATTAATTGATTGCTGCTCTCAAAAACTGCAATTCATTGATTGCTGCTCTCAAAAACTACAATTAAATGATTGCTGCTCTCAAAACTACAATTCATTGATTGCTGCTCTCAAAAACTGCAATTAAATGATTGCTGCTCTCAAAAACTACAATTAAATGATTGCTGCTCTCAAAAACTACAATTAAATGATTGCTGCTCTCAAAACTACAATTCATTGATTGCTGCTCTCAAAAACTGCAATTAAATGATTGCTGCTCTCAAAAACTGCAATTAATTGATTGCTGCTCTCAAAAACTGCAGTTCATTGATTGCTGCTCTCAAAAACTGCAGTTCATTGATTGCTGCTCTCAAAAACTGCAGTTCATTGATTGCTGCTCTCAAGAACTGCAATTAAATGATTGCTGCTCTCAAAAACTACAATTAAATGATTGCTGCTCTCAAAAACTGCAGTTCATTGATTGCTGCTCTCAAATACTGCAATTGATTCTATGGACTTAACTTTCTGTGAACATGTCAAATTAATTCAACTATTCTTTTGTTGGACATGTCCATTATGCGTCTAAATATGCCTGTTGAATGATCATTGTTGGATTATCTTCATTGATTCACAAACAGATGTACGTCGCAGCATTCGTTGCTTGAAATGTTTAGCGATGAATCAGCTGACCGATCTATTCCCTTCTGACATAGCTATCTTGCCTCTTATCGCTATTGAAATTTGATTTCATGGCATCAGAGTCTTGGCATTGGATTAAATCTGCGACAAGTTTATGAAAACTATTTTGCGCATTTCCAGAAAAGGAAAGATTTCAATTGCATTCCATCTTGATACGGCGAATGGTGTCGAATTTCGGAAGCAGTTTGACACGCAAAGCAGCAATTAATATCCAATTCGTGTGCAAGTGAACGCAATCTATTTCTCGTATTTTTTAGAATTCATCAAATTCCGTTGCCTGCGGCTCACGAAGGAATTTCAGACAAATTTAATCCCTTCCATCGATCATTTGCGATGTCTGTCACCTGAAACACTTGTGAAACATTTGAGGACCGAACACTGAATTTCAGGCAAGTCTTTATATGGAACTGAAAGAAAATGACTCAGCAAGAAGGTAATAGAATACAATATTTATCACCAGATAGCGTTCACAATACAATGAAAGCAAGCGCTCAGTCGGAGTTCAGAAAAGTCAACAACAGCTACAACCTGAATCAGAGTTTAGGGCGTCTGAGTCCCTGAGTCCTAGTCCGTAGTCAGTGGCATCATACTTTACGCATTCTAGAGTCCATGTCTATCAAAAGATTTGCCCCTGACTTTTGTACTCGAAAGGAATTTGTGATTGATTTGGTTTTACCCTGGTTTTGGGTCCGTCCTTACTTCACTTTTATCAATAACTTCTACATTTTTTTCTAGCTTTCCTTAACTTTATAGCTTTGTATTATATTTGAATTCTACTTATTTGTAATCCTATTATTACTTCATTTGTATTTCTTGTATCTGATTTACTTCGTATCGTCCGTCCTTAATTAAATGGTATTATTTCTAATTTTTCTTACTCCTTTTCTTGTTCTTGATTCGAAGTCATTTTCATTCCAGACATTTGCGTAGCCACAGCATTAAGCTGACATTTCTCTATTTCTATTGTGCTGCTGTTTGTGATTTCTGCAATGCCATTTCTATTGTCTTGTGTCATGTCATGTCATGTTATTGTCAGTCTGATAAGTGTTCGTTTTGTGATTCAGTGTGTAATTCAGTCCAGCGTAGTGCCTGAATGAGAGCTGGCCGAAACATGTCGCGCGTCCAATATACGTTTAAAAAACAGCGGTATTTCTTTTCATCTATAAATGCTGTAAGGGATCAAACTTCTCCCGTAGTCCTGTTGTTTTGCAGGGAGTTTTTCAATTTCACTTTCTGCATTCGTGGGGGAATCTTTCCATGTTTCGTTGCTGAAAGGCGAGCTTCGTTGTGGAAGTGTAATACATTCAGGGCTCAGGTCTGTCTATTTCTGCAGGCATTGCCACTGTCTAACGAGAGGTTATTGACCGGAAAGAGGTGCAACTGTATGAAAGTTGTTCAGCCCTTCATTAAGAGACTGACTCATGTAGTTTTACGACATCTGATCCTTCCGATGAAACACTGTAATCAGATGAGCGCTTTCCCAGTCTTAATACGGAATTAAAGTGTATGTTATCTATAAGTCTAAATCAGAGGTTCCCAAGCTGTGGTACGCGGGGCTCATCAGATGGCACGCGAGTACCTGTACGAAGTAAGCTATATGGATCATGATGATAACTTAATCTATTCATGTCCAAGAGCTAATCTATCAGGAAAAGTATTGATCAGCTTGAGAAAATGAGATGGACGACAAAATTCGATGCAATTTATCACTCTTCATAGTCTCAAAAGACGAATATTTGTCTTGTGCATAGATTTCATCTTGTCACATCAAACTTTGTATTAGGTTGTTTAGATATCAATGCGACAGACGTTGCCATGACATCCATTGAGCGACCGACAGGTCGAAATCGTCCTAACAAATCTATGCATATTAGATCATGCTTGCAGCTCAGCAAGCCAGAATTACTTATTTTGAAAATGATTATGACATAGAAACTTACATTCAACTTTGGCAAGCAAAGAATATTCACAAATAATATTGGTTATATATTGTGAATTAGACAAAGTTACCGGTATGAAAATAATTATCTTCATTTGTTCAGAAGAAGCATCTTCAACTTATACAATGACTGCTCTTTGTTTGAAGTTTTTCTTTGTTTGCAAACATTAATTTCTTTGAAATAAAAAATAATTGTATATCTTTCCTAACATAAAAGGAATTTCTTTGAGACTGAGTGGTATGCGGCGAACGTGAAAGATCTCAAGTGGTTCTGAGACATTAAAAGGCTGGGAACCACTGGTCTAAATAGAAGACGTCGAAAAGTTTCAGTTTCGATATCAATTTGCTGATATTTCATTGAGTTGATAATCAAGCCGCTATTTTCTGTGACAACAATGAATTTACATGTCACAATGAATTACCTTGAGTCAATTTCCATTCTAGTCAACTTCAGATAAACAATCTATTTCTATGATGACATCTATTGAGCGACCGACAGGTCGAAATCATCCTAACAAAACTATGCATACTAGATTATGCTCAGAAAGACAAAAATCACGTACTTTGAAAATGATTATGACATAGAAATTTGCATTCAACTTTGGCAAGCAAAGAATATTCACAAACAGTGGCGTCTTGCCATTGTGCATTATTAGAATTAATCTTCACATCATTGTGCATAGAATGCACATCATTGTGCATTAGATGAATTAACAGCATTGAGCTGGTCTAAAAAAAGTGAGGGCTTCGGTTCGAGACCCTGACGTTCAGACAAGACTGTGATCAGATGATGAGCGTTCTCCAATGAATGCAGAGTAATGCATCTGACTCGAACACCCAGATTCGGTAGAATTCCATAATTTGTTTTTACGTGATTGATGTGACACTATGTTTAGTACTGCAGATGAGATCATAACCACGCCTTTCGTCCGAAGGGAATATACTGAAAAGATGACAGTCGTCAAGCAAGGTAGGCCAACACCTGACATAAAATGAAAGCACTCACAGAGAAGGAAATAAGAAATACACAAGACATTTTAATGCATCAAAATTTCAAACATGTGAGTGGCTGACCGGCCGCGAGAAACGCAAGAAACTGCTGACTTTGCCTCCTTTTTTCTGAGAAAATGTGGTCTGGACAGAGAGGGGATATAGTAATCAGTTCCTTGAGTAAGGCGGTTAAGGCACATGAGCAATCACTTCTCGTGCACATTCACGTAACCTTAAAAATATTCGGGAAATTCTTATTGAAAATTCATTTTTTATGAAAATTAATGTTGTAACATAAAAAAATGTCTGGTATAGAAATAGTATTCTAATGCCGAGCGAAGGCCTGTGGTCTGGGAGCACGTGACGCCACTGTTCACAAATAATATTGGTTATGTATTGTGAATTAGACAAAGTTACCGGTATGAAAATAATTATCTTCATTTGCTCGGAAGAAGCATCCTCAACTTATACAATGACTCCTCTTTGTTTGAAGTTTTTCTTTGTTTGCAAACATTAATTTCTTTGAAATAAAAAAAGAATTGAATATCTTTCCTAACATAAAAGGAATTTCTTTGAGAATAAGTGGTATGCGGCGAACGTGAAAGATCTCAAGTGGTTCTGAGACATTAAAAGGTTGGGAACCACTGGTCTAAATCGGAGACGTCGAAAAGTTTCAGTTTCGTCATCAATTTGCTAATATTTCATTGAGTTGATAATCAAGCCGCTATTTTCTGTGACTGACAGCAATGAATTTACATGTGAAAACTGTCCAACTATTTGAAATGTCTTCCGGCTTCGCATTTCTGACCATTAGTGTATGAGGTCATTCATCAATTGGAGCTAATTGACGAGCGCAGTTGAACTGTTGTTGTTTTCAATAAAGGACAAGGTCACCGAGGACGATCTCAAAACGCTTCAACAAAACAAATGTTTTGTATTTTCATCCTCATTTGACTCCGTTGCTGAAACGGTAGAGAATTTTCTCACACCATTCTGATCTCAGTGTTCGGAAATTCACTGAAATTAATGAAACATGACCGAGATATCGAATTTCTTTTCTTCTAAATGCCGTGCCCCAGTGGGAAATCCGGATATTCAAATTTGCAAATCAATTGATTTAATCAACGAAAGTGAGATAGTTTGGAAAGTAGGAAGTCAAGTCTACTGTCGATATCTTCATCATCTGCATTATACTTCTCATTTTCAGCAGTGTGTAAATTCATCATTTTAATGGCCCTATTGAGATGAGGCAGAAGAAATTCTGATGTTTCATAGAAAAGAGGTCCAGCCATGAAGTGAGACTTTAAATCTGAAGTCTATACTGTGGACACGAGGATCTTCAGCCACTCCCTCGACAGGCGAATGGCCTCCCACAAATCCAAGACGCAAAGCATGAAGCCATGGATGCGCTGATTATAGATCAGAGTATGACTGCAAGAAATCTTCAAAGTGACCCAAAGCCTCTTTATGTGCGAATTCTGTTTTAGAATAGGAAATAGGCCTACTTTCACCGATCTGTAGGTTGTCTTGTGGTGATCATTGTAAGACAGAGTGAACTGTTGTGTGCTAGGCAGTTTGTCTTCTTGCTTTATTATGCATTTTATTGTTTTGTGAGAACAATCTCCATTCCATTGTTAGAGCAATAACTTTTCCGCGGCATGCATTTCAAGTTCCAATGTCATGCAAAAGTCCAGCTTGTCAGCTATCTACGGTACATGACTATGTCATCAGACAATGGATGACCAAACAATTGGTAGCTGACCGTGAGCGAATCTTTACAGACGTATTTAACGCGGCATGAACAACGCCCGCTCTCGCATTCTGGTCTCTCCTTAAGCGAAGTTGTCGGCGAGAGCCGTTGACGGTGTTGCAGCCTATCTTCTATGTGCGAACTATCATCGAACTGCTGCGGACGTGATCACCACGGCTTGTGGTCCTGGAAGAATCTGGAGACTCTGTTGGTGCTGTAACTGTCTTATAACTGTGAACGTACCATCTGTCCTTGTAAGGACTGTTTGCACCATTTATTTATTTTCACAATATAATTTATCCACATTTTTCATTTACATTTTTCAATCATATGTTTTGGGAATATTAAGAAAATAATAACCCGTAACAGAACACATCATCTAACACTGGTGGCATAGAGTAGGTATATTAGGTAGAGTGGTAACTCCGCATTTATTGAATACCTAATGTGCATACACTTTCGATTTTATTAAATGAACTCAAGGGAGATACAATTGCTAATTGTCACCAAATGTGAGAAATGCAAATTTTTGCAGTTTTGAAGAAATTACAGCGGAATTGAGTTAATGCAGAAGGAATGACGGTATCTCACAGATTCTCATGACAGCCTTGAGATTTAATGTTTGTTAAATTAGCAATTCGATAGGTTGCTAATACTTTCATGTTCAACCTCAAGTGTTTTTTCTTAAGCGTGATCATATCCCAAGGAACCTGTAACTTGCATAACAAAGTCACATAATCAAAGACAATGATTTCAATTAACTTTGAAAGAAGTAAATGGTTCCACATCACTATTCAGATTCAAGAAATAAAACATGAAGTTAGTGAATCATAAAATCATGCCGATGAAAATTGAATTAAAAACTTGAAATTTCAGCCAAGAAAGCACAATAAGATCGCGACTTTTTCATAAAGACTTCCATTATAATGTGGTTCATGAAATTCCCTTGATAATCAGCATAATTTCCGCTTAGTTAGGATGCTAATTATCAAATATTCATTCCTTTTGATATCCAACTTGTTTCATACTACTTACATAAAGGAGTCATCTTGGTAGTATATAAATTGTCAAAATTTTGACTTTTCAAAACTGCTCAAATAATTGGTTCGTCCACGGGAACGTAATCTCCGCAAAAAACTGAATCTTTTGATATAAAAATGTTCACTGTTTACAGATACTTTTTTGAGTCGACACTCTACCTATATATCCCTACTCTATGAATTGGTGGGCATTCCTACATCCTCGAAAGCATTAATTGCTGCTAATTCAATTCTGTGAACATGAAATAAGCTCGATAAGTTTATCTATCACCTCTCAACCAGTTCGTTTTCATCTGAAGCGACATCTCACCGCTAAGCGTGGCATCGACGATCTTTAACACACTCACTTCAGGGGTCCTCAAAACTAGCGGATGGGTTGTATCAGAAATTCAGGACTATTCATAAGTCTTGCTCACCTAATTCAAGGACGAGACATTCTATGTAAGAAGTTGATGAATTATCGACCTTCACATCAGCAGTGGGCCAAATCATTGTTGCTCCACTAGGTGACATGCAACGCGTGATTCACACGTAATTACGGAACACCTCAAACATCCGTGGTTATTCTTCTACGCGCGTACATACGCGCTGCCCTAGGAGTCAGCAATCACTTGATCTGATGCTGTTAAAACATGGGAAATGTTTATGAATACGCGCGGGCGAGCGTTTATTGTTTGCGCGTCGTCTACGGTTGTCTGCGCTGCCGCTTGAACCACGGATGAACCGCTAAGCATGTTCTGTCTTCCCTGAGCATGAAATTGAGGTCTTATGACATTGTTTAGCCTCTGATACATGCAGACACATCAGACGCACATGAGACACATAGCAGGACTGCCAACTATACTAACTTACATAACAGATTTTGCAGCAATGTCCCGCATAGCCACGGATGTTTGGGGTCATATGTAATTGCCCGTGGCATGTCACCTAGTGTCACGACAAAAGGTACTGGTGATGATCATGCTATTCAATGCCTCTTTCTATCATTGCTCTTTCCTCCCTCCTCACGAGCAGCAATCAACTAAGTGATTGACGCTTTTTAAATCCTTTAATATACTCCGCAAGACGCAATATGTTTCGTGATATCCGCCGCAGAACTCTTTTCTGGCCGGTGTAATACAAAACTTTGAAGACTAATTTGAGAAAATTGCTCGACATTTCTTTGAAGTCCAATATAAGCATGTTTCTCTGTAGGATGAATAGAAATGTCTTGTCATTAATTTTGCAAAATTTCGAAAATTTCAACTTTCTTCCATCCAGGTAGGCTTAGATGTAGCACATTTCAGATATAGCAGCTTCGAGCTCGCAGCAAATCCATAGAAGCAAATTTCACTTGGAAGCGATGGATTTCCCGTCCATCTCAGAGTAGATAACAGTCTCGACTAATCTTCGTACGAGGCAGTAGCAATATGATTGATTCATTGTATCATTTTTATCTATAGATTGTCAGCGTGGAACAGTTCCGGTGACGTCGCTGATGTAAAGACAGCAGTAATAAGAGCTACTCCATCCTAACCGACGCTCCATCATGCCAAGGTTCCCATATGGTTGTAAGATAATTGTAAATTTCTTTCTACTTGTATCTGCCGAATTCGCGATCTTCATTGTAAGTCATAGATATGACTGTCCTTAGGAACAAAGATAATTATTCTCTGAGAAGACTTTGCAAACGCTCACACAAGTTCAGACAACTCCCAAACTATTAACTTGGAACAAGAATTCTTGAAAATCATGTAATTCTCACACGTGACAAGGCTTCCACACTCCATGAAACAGAGATGACTCCCGAGAAAGTATTTAAGAATGGGAAACCTATTGATCTCAGTTCATTTTCTTGGCGATCAGATCGAGTTTCCTATCACCCGACTTTCTCGGCTCAACACAAGTCAATCAATTTGTCTAATCGATGTGAGAAAGTGAGGAGAAATATAGTCTGCATTTCGAGTGAGGTTGAGAATTCACCTCCACATTAGGAAACACGTTGTCTCAGTTACAATGTAAACTGCTCACAACGAAGGTTAACAGTTAAGTTTGATTAATTTACGTGCAAATCGATGGATCTAAATTCCGTTTTGAATGCAGTCATGTTCATTAGAAGGCTCATTTTTGATAAATAATTTTCCTAACCTTGAAAGTTCCAGGACATTTTAACATAGAATAAAAAGATGCAGACAGACTCGAGTGCTTTAAAACCGACATTACATGATGACAGATTATCTCGGTAGTCGAGGACTTTATCCCGAGACTTCCAGATGGAAGAATTTCTACTTCAGACCTACTACACGCCTTCTATGACCGTCACGAGGCGATTAACTCAATTCATGCTCCGGACACGACCGTCACGAGGCGACTAACTCAATTTCATGTTCCGGACACGACCGTCACAAGACGACGAACTCAATTTCATGTTCCGGACACGACCGTCATGAGGCGACTAACTCAAATTCATGCTCCGGACACGACCGTCACGAGGCGACGAACTCAATTTCATGTTCCGGACACGACCGTCACAAGGCGACGAACTCAATTTCACGCTCCGGACACGACCGTCACGAGGTGACTAACTCAATTTCATGCTCCGGACACGACCGTCACGAGGTGACGAACTCAATTTCATGCTCCGGACACGACCGTCACGAGGCGACGAACTCAATTTCATGCTCCGGACACGACCGTCACGAGGTGACGAACTCAAATTCATGCTCCGGACACGACCGTCACGAGGCGACGAACTCAAATTCATGCTCCGGACACGACCGTCACGAGGTGACGAACTCAATTTCATGCTCCGGACACGACCGTCACGAGGCGACGAACTCAAATTCATGCTCCGGACACGACCGTCACGAGGCGACGAACTCAAATTCATGCTCCGGACACGACTGTCACAAGGCGACGAACTCAAATTCATGTTCCGGACACGACCGTCACGAGGCGACGAACTCAAATTCATGCTCCGGACACGACCGTCATGAGGCGACGAACTCAAATTCATGCTCCGAACACGACCGTCACGAGGCGACGAACTCAAATTCACGCTCCGGACACGACCGTCACGAGGTGACTAACTCAATTTCACGCTCCGGACACGACCGTCACGAGGCGACGAACTCAAATTCATGCTCCGGACACGACCGTCACGAGGCGACGAACTCAATTTCATGTTCCGGACACGACCGTCACGAGGCGACGAACTCAAATTCATGCTCCGGACACGACCGTCACGAGGCGACGAACTCAATTTCATGTTGTAGTTCATGCTGTAGAGCTTCACTTCATGTTCTGTGAACGAGGCTGTGATTTTTCATTCACTTGTTTAATTGAATCACTATAATCATGATGCATGAACTTAAGTCTAAAATTTATGAATATTTACATCCAGTCAAGAATAAACAGTAGTTATGTATTTAATGCAATTGGTATCTCTCAAATCATTATCCAATCTCATAATAAGCTATTGTTAAGTAGAGAGAGAGAGAGAGCGAGAGAGAGAAGCGTATATATGATATAAACATATAATATTTGCAAAATTGAGGATCGAAATCATTACAAGTGATGTGTCAGATACACAAGTGAAAGTAAAATAAAGTAATGCGACGATCATGCAATAATCGAGAGTGTCATAGTCATTTATCATACAAATTCAGACAGTTTATAGTGTACGGGAAGAAAGAGTTTGACGACGGGAAGTTCTTGCGAAAGACTGTCTCAGATGTCTTGGGAATCTATCAGGCACAAAGGGGTGTAATGGATGGTTCTCATTTTCCTCGGCAATCAACATAAGCTTGAAGGATTGAGACAAATGCAACTGTCTTATATCTTGAAACAAGTCACAATCACATCCGCTCCCACATATTATGCGATGCGCACTCTATTTATTGATTCAAGTGCTTGAAAAGGTGCCGCATTCAGTCCAACAAAAACCGGCGAGGATGTTAAAGTATGTGGGCCCCATTGAGAATTACACTTTTCAAGCGGTGATGATAAATAATTGCTGCAATCAATGACTCATTCCTACAGCAATAAAAATTAATTGAATGATTGGCCAAAAATATTTCAACCAGTTTTTGATAGCCACTGCGCAAAACTGAAATATCAGATTCATCAGGATTCGATGAAGTGCGCACGCATTGATAACATCAAGAAAACAATGGTTTCAACTTGATGTCTGAGATTCTCAGACTTTGAAACAACAGCAAAGATTGGTTTTCTTTCTAATGTTTTATCTGTTTATTTCTCAGATGTTGTCAGAGTGATCTCTCTCCTCAAATGCACTGCCTGAATTCTACACCGTCCTCAACTGAGCGCTGGAAAACGTGTAGCAGATGATTAATTCAGATGTGTACATGACTGCAACTCAACTTGGAGTTTCATGAACAAATTTGCCTTTCTCATTTATTAATCAACCCGTCTTGAAAAAGCAACTTAATCAAATTGAACCGTTTAGTCGGTGATCCTTTGCATCAGTTGTTCTAACCAGCTACATCCTGTTTTGTGATTGACTTTTCATACGATCGACGATGGATTGTATTTTCATTTATTAGAATCTTCACGTCAATTCACTGAAACTTTGATATCCTGATAGTTTCCTAAAGAGATGTGATTTTCTTGCATAAGCATTAAAAAACCATCTTAGGGAGCCATCCAGATCCAGTGCTGATCCTCTTACATCATTGCTGCACAGAGATCAGATATCTATGCTATTTGCAATTAGCAAGTTAGTGAAATTTCGACGAGCATTCATTAAATATCACTTGTAACACACTACTGGCAAATCGCCTAAGTTAGTGCGTCTGCAATAATTAATTAATGCTGTTTTTTGTAAACACAATGTAAATAGAATAATTAAATATTGAATTGCATCCTCAGTTGAAAAATGGAAACAGACCTGAATAGCTGCTATTTCATCCAATATCAGGAATCATCAGCAGCAGGCCTAGTTCACATCTCTCACAGGGAACAGACCTGAATAGCTGCCACTTCATCCAATATCAGGAATCATCAGCGGCAGGCCTAGTTCACATCTCTCACAGGGAACAGATCTGAATAGCTGCCATTTCATCCAATATCAGGAATCATCAGCGGCAGGCCTAGTTCACATCTATCACAGGGAACAGACCTGAATAGCTGCCATTTCATCCAATATCAGGAATCATCAGCAGGCCTAGTTCACATCTATCACAGGGAACAGACGTGAATAGCTGCTATTTCATCCAATATCAGGAATCATCAGCAGCAGGCCTAGTTCACATCTCTCACAGGGAACACACCTGAATAGCTGCCATTTCATCCAATATCAGGAATCATCAGCAGGCCTAGTTCACATCTCTCACAGGGAACAGACCTGAATAGCTGCCATTTCATCCAATATCAGGAATCATCATCAGCAGGCCTAGTTCACATCTCTCACAGGGAACAGACCTGAATAGCTGCCATTTCATCCAATATCAGGAATCATCAGCAGCAGGCCTAGTTCACATCTCTCACAGGGAACACACCTGAATAGCTGCCATTTCATCCAATATCAGGAATCATCAGCAGGCCTAGTTCACATCTCTCACAGGGAACAGACCTGAATAGCTGCCATTTCATCCAATATCAGGAATCATCAGCAGCAGGCATAGTTCACATCTCTCACAGGGAACAGATCTGAATAGCTGCCATTTCATCCAATATCAGGAATCATCAGCGGCAGGCCTAGTTCACATCTATCACAGGGAACAGACCTGAATAGCTGCCATTTCATCCAATATCAGGAATCATCAGCAGCAGGCCTAGTTCACATCTCTCACAGGGAACAGACCTGAATAGCTGCCATTTCATCCAACATCAGGAATCATCAGCAGCAGGCCTAGTTCACATCTCTCACAGGGAACACACCTGAATAGCTGCCATTTCATCCAATATCAGGAATCATCAGCAGCAGGCCTAGTTCACATCTCTCACAGGGAACAGACATGAATAGCTGCCACTTCATCCAATATCAGGAATCATCAGCGGCAGGCCTAGTTCACATCTCTCACAGGGAACAGACATGAATAGCTGCCATTTCATCCAATATCAGGAATCATCATCAGCAGGCCTAGTTCACATCTCTCACAGGGAACACACCTGAATAGCTGCCACTTCATCCAATATCAGGAATCATCATCATCAGGCCTAGTTCACATCTCTCACAGGGAACAGACGTGAATAGCTGCCATTTCATCCAATATCAGGAATCATCATCAGCAGGCGTAGTTCACATCTCTCACAGGGAACAGACCTGAATAGCTGCCATTTCATCCAATATCAGGAATCAGCAGCAGCAGGCCTAGTTCACATCTCTCAACATCGAAACAACTCTGAAGATTGTGCTGATGATTCCTGATATTGGATGAACTGAGGATGCAACTCAATATTTGATTATTCTATTTACATCTATGCTATTGTTCTCACAACGTCCAGAGAGGACAATAGAAACCTAGCATGGCATCAATGTGGACTCTGACAGTGGGTGTAGTTGAGGACTTCTCTGTCTTTATTTTGAAATAAATTCTACAACTTAAATTTCCTTAACGCACAGTAAGATCCACTTGAGAGATGCCAGCTGATTGAATTTGAATGAAAATGGACGGTTGACAAAGCCTGTAAGCGGCAAGAAAGAAGATAGTGAAAACAGATCTTGTCACCACAGATCTATGATTCTCTCATTTTGCTGAGGCAGCACAATGATAGAACCAACCATAACAGCAAGCTCTATTACAAATGAATGGTACTTTGTATATTAGTGAAAACATAGAGATAGGACCCAATGCTTTTATAGTCTATAAAGGATATAGGATAACTATGATGGCCATCCAAAAGTGCCACCTCATGGTGCCGTGTTTATTTCGAGATAGCTACACATGCGCAGTAAATGCCGAAAATTGGTCACACTTTTGTTTGAATGATGAAAATGGACCGTAAACAAGAGCTGTAGACTGCAGGAGAGAACATGATGAGAGCAAGTCAGACGATGCATATCACAGCAAAGCAAATTGAAAATAAACTGAATCGAAGGGAAATGCCATTTATTGTCACAAAATTAAAATGTGCAACCGGATAAGTGTAAAAGAAAAATAAATAAAGTAGTTTATATCATATCTCCAAGTTTTTATAAATAAGAACTTCTATTAAGAAGTTCAGTCTTTATCTTGACCATATTTGCCTCAGGGATGGGGGACAGGCGTTAACCATCCCCCTCGGATTTATTCATCTCACGCCGGAACGAATCATTGTTGGAAATCCTCCTTTCATTACCTTTCCTAACTCTGTTGACTTTCTCTGAGTGGCAACTGTTTGCTTGTAGATCATATATTTTACCCAAAGGGGACACATGAAATACATCTGCGACCTCATTTTTTCGACATTTTGGATTTTCACTTCTATTCACAGAGTAAGTATAGGTAGAGTAGCAACTCAGCATTATTGAATCCCCCATACAGTTTCGATTTTATTGAATGAACATGAGTCGGGACCCAGTGCCACCTGTGAGAGCTGCAACTATGAAGTGTAGACTAATATTTGCATGATTATGACAGCAATACAGAACAAGGAATAGTATTCCACAAATCCACCATGCATGACAACTGGGATAGGTAATACAGTTTGCTAATTAACAATTTGATGGGTTAGCATTACTAAAAGCTCAGCTTTATAGCAACATTAGTTTCCTAAATATTATCATATCACAAACAGCCACTGAAAGAACAAAACATTGCAGTCGAAGAAACTGATCACAATGAACTTGAAAAGATGCAAATGGATCCATATTAATTATTCAGATTCAAGAAATGACGCCTTGTGAATCATTAAATCATTCCGCTGAAAATTGAATTAAAAACATGACATATCAGCCAAGAAGCTCTCAATTATATGTCAACTTTTCCTTGAAGACTTGCAGGGACTATGACTTATGGGTTTATGAAATTCCATTGATCATCAGCTTAATTTCCGCTTAATTAAGATGCTTATTAGCAAATATTTATTCCTTTTGTTATCCAAATTGTTTCGTACTACTTATAAAGTGGTTTCATGTTGGTAGTATATAAATTGGCCAAAATTTAGCATTTGAAAACTGCTCAAATAATTTTTTGGACCGCAGGAACGCAATCTCCGCAAAAAACTAAATCTTTTCATATAAAAATTTTCACTGTATGCAGATACTTTTTAAGTCAACACTCTACCTATACTTACTCCATACTTCTATTGATTAGAAATAGGGGATTTAAATTGATTTGCAACTTCTGAAGTTTAACTGTTCAGGAAATATGGTTGTGTAATCATGCTCATTAATCAGATGCTTTTTACTTCATATGATGATATAGCGCATGCTCAATGCACAATACTTATAAACATACACATATTCATATTTCAATGTAAATTGTATAAAAAACATAGTTTTGTCAGATTTTATTTATCACTCAATAAACACTTACTTACTTAATAACTGAGTGAATCACACAAGCCTCTGGTATACCAATGTTGTACTACAAAAAGATTCGTCGGAAAGACGTCGGAACGAGGTATGGTAGTCGGAAAAAGGTCGGGAAATTTTTTTGACCCTTGACATGCTAATTCTGACCTCATTTCTTTGAATTTATGCAGAAATTGTGATAAAAATGGCTTTTTTGATTGAGTTAATTTCAGCATAGACATTAAAGACATGAAGACGTGCGGATATGATTGTGATGACATTAAACAAGCTTCAGAAAGGGAAGGAAAATATATAACACTAAATTCCTGATTAATTGACGCTTTCATGTAATTCCATGGACATCCTACTTGTAAAATAGCAGGTAGGAGGCCTAGGGTGTCTTTTTTATTATGAGGCTTCGGTTTCCGACGTCGAACCGACCATCGGCCATGCGGACATTCTGTTCCTCGGAACGAGTTCGTTTTCAACTTCGGACCGACGTATCTTTTTGTAGTGGGGTTGTACTGAAGAATTAGTGATATTTTTGTAATTGATACAAATTTATTTTCCAACGTTACGAACTCATTGCAAGAAGTAGAAAAGAACTACCAATTAAGAAATTTTAAAATGCTAATTACAGCAACAAGATCAACTTGGATTACAAAGCTGATAGCATCACCGGACAGAGCATGTGCTAAGTACTAATTCAATGAAATTCTGCCTACCATTTGATCAACAATTACGAAACTTTAAAAAGAGTGATGGTTTTAATTTCAAAATGCTATTTATAGTAACAAGATCAACCTGGCACGCAAAACTCGACTGATAGAGGTACACTTTGCATAGACCGATAGAAGATCTTGTCTTTTTTACTTATAACTTGATTTGTGATAGACCAATAAAACGTTGATCACCGCTTGGTCAACTCCGTTAATGCAAAACTGTTTTGCCATATTGCGTTATGTTATAGAAGATAATAGTTTAGAAGATCTGAGGGGGAAAGTAATGGGAGCTGGGCTATTATCAGGTCTTATGCAATGACACTACTTGTGAGATAGACTTCATAGCATTTGTAGCACAGAAGTTGACAATGCATCGATGTGCGAAGTGCAGATCATAGCCCACTTGATTGCGAACTGTGACAGAACTTCTGTGCATATCATGACGGTATCTTACCCGGTGAAATTGTTTTTCGATAATTCTACCGATTCAAAACACCATGAAATCTACAAAGCATCCAACAGTTCAGGATTGTGAACCAGCTACGACAAAGTTCTTCACATAATGCGGCGTCATCAATGTGAACTTGATTTATTCACCTCATTCATGCTGTCGATGCTACAATCCTCTTCCCAATCATGACATCTGTGCTCGAACTTGACAAGAGGAAACTGGAAATTGACTCCTCATCAATTCAATTGAATCCTCATGATACAGCAGAAACTTGTCATTGTTCCGTCATTGTTGTCATTCAATATAATTGTACTATTACGTAAGAGAAATCTCCACACCAGTCTGATTGATTGTGTTCCAACACTCTATTGATTGTAGTTGAAAATAAACCGGTAGTGACTGAAATTCTGGTTGAGAGATATGAAATAATAATGTCGACTTTCTAATAACTTCAAAATAAATTAAAATGAAAAGAATCCTTTCAAAACTAATGAAATCTACATTCAGTTAATCCTTGCATATTTTGTTTAATTTACAGATCACATCAACGGCGATTCCACTTTTCTGAATAGCAGTCCATTGATAGTTATCCTTCCTTTCATCGGTCAAATGGAAGTCCGACAAAGAATATTATAGGACTAGAACGGACAATGAAAGCAGTAGTAGGTCGTGGACACGCGGCGTCATGAAAGCAGCACTTAAACGATGACGGATTCCACTGGCTGGCAATGGTTGGGTACTTTAGACAGAGAGAGAGAGAGAGAGACATAGAGATAGAGAGAGAGAGAGAGAGAGACATAGAGATAGAGAGAGAGAGAGAGAGAGAGAGAAAGGAGAGAGAGAAAGAAAGAGAGAGACATAGAGATAGAGAGAGAAAGGAGAGAGAGAGAGAAAGAGAAAGACATAGAGATAGAGAGAAAGAGAGAGACATAGAGATAGAGAGAGAGAAAGGAGAGACATAGAGACTCTGATCACGGTCATGAGACAGATAAAACCGGGTTACATGGTGCCGATTGCAAAAAACATTGATCTGACTAAATACTTAATTACAGAATCATGAACATTATCATGAGACTTAACATTATAAAACATTTATAAAATTATTAGATCACGACATAATCAAAAGAGTATAAAAGATGAAGTAAATGAAGGTCTCCAGTCGATCAAGAAGCATCTATATATTTTTCATCGCTTTCATTATTGAAAGCACAATGGAAATTAACAAACATCGCTCGTATTAGACAATGTCGACTGCAATTCTGCGATATGTTGAAAATACGGTTTTGTAAAGGTGTGGTATTTTTTGATGATATAAAGTGTTGCAGGAAATTGGAAGCTTGGTGGAGATCTGGTTTGAATCGATAACGTAGCCAAGGGCTTTCATTTATCAATTTTTATCAGAAAGTGAATTAGAAAAAGAAGACTTACTTCGAGTGGTTGCATTTGAAGAAACGCACGGCTCCGTCAGCAGCAAAAACTTCAATAACAGCAATAGCAGCATTTTTCCTTAATTACTTCAGGTGAAAGTACGGGTAGATTCACGATCGGCTCAGGACAATGCATTCCATTCACAATAACATCTGCAATCGTCGTGTTGCGGTCACTGGCCTTGAAACTGTCGTTGGGTGAAGGTTCCTCACCCTGACACTTCTGATTGGCGCAAATTTGAATTCCTATGCTGCCAATCAGGAATATTCGTTCTGAAATTGAAAGAGGAATTCAACGATGGAGTTGTCAGTACGGAGAGAGGGAGTGCAAACAGGCACGCGGTTTTAAAATAATAATAATAGACTTTATTTACCCTCGAAAGCACAATAGGCAAGCCATTTTTCAATGTGGTCGAGCAAGTAACAGAATACATGATAAAAGGAAATAAAACATATTGTACACATCATGTAGCGCGTCATACACAATCAATGAATTTAGAAAAATAATACTCGAAACACAATTTTTTGAAAGAAGTTAACGAATCACAATGTCTGATATGAAATGGCAAATCATTGAAGAGAGAAGGGCCTTTGCACGAGAAACTACTATGAGACAGAGCAGTTCGACCAAACGGAGTATGAAGTTTCTTGTCATTTGAAGAACGAAGATCACGGTTAGGAAGACTATACGATAACAGTTCCGCAATGTAGCTAGGAGCTAAACCGTTCATGGCTTTGAAAACTAGAACACAAGTCCTGTATTTAACATACTCCTGAAGAGGGAGAAGATTAAACTTTTTGTATAAAGTTTTCCTAGACGCACATATATGCGTCTTAGAATTCAAATCGAGGATAAGCCTCAAAGCCTTACAAACAAGTCTGTCAAGACGCTTTAGATCCGCAGAATTGGGAAAACCCCAGACAATTAGACAATAGTCCAAATGAGGCAAAATGAAACACTTCACGAATTTGACTCGAGTATGATACGGCAAAAAAGATTTAATGCGCTGGAAAAGGAACAATTTTGGTCGTACTTTCTTACAAATACTATTAATATGATTTTTCCAGGAGAAATTGCTATCAATAGTAACACCCAAAGTTTTATGGGTATCAGTAGACTTAATATTGTTGCTACCTGTTGATACATGCAAAGAATCCTCTACAAATCGCCTACGTTGGTAAGGCATCAGCGCCATACAGGTTGTTTTGCAGTTATTCACAGCGAGGTCGTTGGTAGAGCACCAATTTTGCAACAAAAGAAGATTAACTCATTCTAATGATTTCTCATTCATTTTAACTCATTCACGGCATGGTTTCAGATGCTATCGATCCTTGCTTCTTGCCTTAATGTCGGTGGTCACAATTTGTGACGTGTTATTTATTCATTGATTATTATTGCCTTGACAACTGATGTGTGGTGGTGAGGGTTTGATCCTGCCAATTCGCACAGTCGCGTAAGTGGCTCGTAGCTCAATTGGTAGACCACAGATCTAGTAAACCTTGGTCGTAGGTTCGAATTCTACCAGCCGCACATCTTTTGCATGGCAATTTGATCTACCGTTTATTTAATTTCCTCGAGAAACAAAGAGAGCTTCGTAGCCTGCATGTTTTTGTCTATTTATCGAAATACATTAGTTCGAAATATATTTAGCATTAAATTAATACTTATTCAAAATATTTCAGAATATTTCGAACTAATGTTAGAACTAATATATTTTCGATAAATAGAAGAACATGCAGGTTACGAAGATCTCTTTGCTTCTCGAGGAAATGGTCATGTCGATGAGAACTGGGACTAGAGAAATAAAGGACTTTATCCTGCAATTAAATACAATTAATTGTAGCAAGATTAATGTCAAAATCAACTGCGATTACTCAATAGAAGATCAAGAACTTTTAGCAAACAATTTACATCATATTTGAACAGTATTAACGGAATTTGCGGAATCATTAGTTGATGACATTGAATAATTTCCTTGGTCGTGTTTAAGTCAAGTCCAATGAAAGTGATTCTCTTCGTCATATGCTCACTGCTGAGAGATCACATAAATCTTGCAATTATGATGATGCGAACGACTTGTGAGATCAAGAATTCTGTACTAAACATAAAATATAAAAATTATTTGAGAGTGATGTACAGGAGGTAGTTGAATGGTATGGTCAGAACAAACAATGTTTCGTCTTTCCTTGTATTTCCTTCCGAGTAACAATACTTAAAAGTTAAAAAATTGCAACGACGCTTCGTGTCGCGGACACTTCAAGGTTGGATAATGCAAGTGATATCATCAACCGCAATGACTATCAGATGCGTTTACTGAGTCAGAAATTCGGTAATTCACGCTGACGGTTAATTATCGGCTTTAAGATCCATTCACACCTGACGCGGCGCGGTCAGCCAAAATGCCTGTTCTCACCGAGCCACGTGGCGAGGGGAATGGAGAGGGAGGCAACTGCGGTAGAATACCATATCATTATGGACGCTTCTTACTGCTGAATAATTAACATAATATTCACATTCCTTGTGTTCCATGCATTCGAATGAGCCCAAACAAGATTGGGTAGAGCCAAAGTAAGTAGATAAGGGAAGTATGGAATCAATTGTTGATTTGTGACGACAGCTATGATATTACTTTTTCGCCAGCTCTTATAAGCAGTTTTGTTTGATATCGCAATTGACATCAGAATAGTATTGAAATATTGAATGAAAGGGACAGAATAGCTATGTCAAAACTATGAAGTTGTGAAAAATTACATAGTTATCCGTTGTGTATTCAAACACTTTGGGTAGAGAAAGCCGCGAGGCGTCTTGGCGCGGATTGGATTTTCCTATCTCGTAAAAAACTGCGTGCCATTCAGAACTTTTTTCTGAAATTACTTGAACGCGTGGTCCCGCGTGTCTGGTGTGAACAGCCCATAGGTTTTGTTAAGGTTCTGGACGCCTGAGACGCGCTGCGTTGCGTCCGTTGGGAATGGTTCAGCAACCTTCGCCTATTCTACCGTCGACAGTATTATTACATTTGCCTAGATCTATTATAAAGTTTTCAATACACAGAACGAAAATTTCTAGCCGTCTTAAGATCTTTGTACATGTAGTTTGGGTCATTAATAGCAATAATAGTCACATCACCGGCGCTGTGGCCTTGTGGTAGAGTGTTCGCTCTTCATCCGGGAGACCTTGGTTCAAACCTTGGTCGGGTCAAACCTAAGACTTTTAAAATAGGTACACCCTGCATTCTTGCTAAACACTCAGCACGAAAAAGAATGAGAGTGGTAAATGACAACTCGGCCACATGGAAGAAAGGCTCCGTGCCTAATTTGCTTCCGAGTATAAACAAGGTTCATTGATTTATCACTGAGATGTCTATTTGCAGATTTAATCACCCACTTTTCTGCTTGATAAATGAACAGAATTTACGTTTCTTTGCTTTACTCTTCCTGTCTATATTGTTACTTCCTGGAAGCATGCAAACTGCTGATATATCTAATGATTACATTTATGAGCTTTTTCAGAATGGAAAGGGTATCTTTCCTATCACCTTGGAGTTAATGTCTCGCATCGGGCAGGTTGGACTTGAGAAGTTGCACAATGACTCCGGTCACGGTCTGCGGCTCTCTCGGAAACATCTCGTAATCATTAGATTATTGACCTCTGGTGACACCTCGGATACTCCCTCAGTCGCTGCTGTTGTGGGCAGCTGAATTGACGTTTTATAAGGCTTCATCATTGTCTGTTCCGACAGCCGCCCTGTGAGTGACTGTTGAAATGTTGACAGGGAAACAATGTCAGCAGGAATAGCCGATGAACCGCTGCATATTAAAGAAGATGAAAAAATCAATTACAAATTGATGAATGCAAGCTTTGAAGATGATTACAGAGTAATGCAGAGAATCTATTCTATCACCATAATAATTAGCAACTTGTCCAGCTTCTGATAGATGGTTCGGAAAGTATAGATAACAATGAAGCATATATTTTCAATTCGTTTTTATTTCGTTATTTTCTGTGTCAAAGAATAGGGTAAATCGCAGTGTTCCATTGAACTGAATGGAGACGTTCATTGATTCAGCAATTTCTCTGTGGAATGGGAGATAATCAGATGTGGGTAAATGGAAAATCAAGAATTTAGAGATTACTTAAATCAATGTTTTGTTAATGGATGAATTTTATCAATTTCTTACAAAATAAAGCATCCTTATCAATTATTACACTGTTTTCATTGGATTTGTTTCATTATACAGATGTTCAGCTACTTTTCTCTGCCTCATTTCTGCAGCATTTTTCTGTAACCGAGATTCTAGCAGGATACTTATAATTCACATGTACCTATTAGAGGTGTTATCAGTGCGACTTAACTATCTCAATACGATCAAACACAATCTCTCAATATTGTCTTCAGATGCTGTCATGCGACAACCGATCAAAATAAATCGTCTACATAAAGCCATCAATTTCTAACAGGTGATCAATAAAAAATAAAAACAAGTTCGAATTTCAGACAGCTCTTTTCTGCAACAAGATGACCAAGTTGTCTAAAAACGGATGTTATCATTGGCCAAGTGTGTTGTGCAGCAATTTTGAGTTGTGTTTCGTGAGGGAGTTGTTTCTGATTTGGTTGGTATTCTCAATAGGAATTTTTGGGCAAAGACAGCAAAACTACTGATAGACAAAAGAAATATATAAATTAGTCAAAGAGTCTTCTTGTAAACAGAGGTACAATACCTATCCTTGATTTTGTTCATGAGGAAATAGCCTATGGGAGAACTGATCTTTCCCGGCGCAAGATGACCGAGGTGCAACAGTTAAATAAGAAAGCAAGTTAGTGCATATTTTTCATCATATAGTAAAAAATCGAATGCTTCCAAAAATGAGCAAATCATAAGAAAACAAAAATTACTGAAACTTGTTCTGTTCAATATCATTGATGTCCACGGGAGGAATGAGACTGAGGCGTGCATACATGAGATTGATGACCTGAATGCTGCAATTCCGGTGGAGCCAACTCGTGTTAAGGATGGGAGAGAGACATTCACACACCGTTGAATATTTGGGAAGACCATGACATAGAGTTAGTATAATTAGGTAGAGTGGTAACTCCGCATTTATTATATTTCCAATGTGTGTACACTTTCGATTTTGTTAAATGAACTCGAGGAGAATGCAGGTGATATTATTGTCACCAAATGTGAGATATGCACATTTTTGCCGTTTTAAAGAAATTACAACGGCATTGAATGATCATAATGGCAATGCAGAAGGAATGATGGTATTTCACAGATTCTCAGTGTCATGACAGCCTTGGAGAGGAAATGTTTGTTGAATTAGCAACTCGATAAGTTCTTATTACTTTCATGCTCAACCTCAGCAGTATTTTCTTAAGCGAGATGATATCACATGCATCCTGCCAAAGACAATCGAAGACAATGATTTCAATTAACTTTGAAAGATGTTAATGGGTCCACATCACTATTCAGATTATAGAAATCAAACATGAATTTAGTGAATCATATAATCATGCCGATGAAAATTGAACTAAAAACAACTTGAAATTTCAGCCAATAAAGAACGAATAATATATATCGCAACTTTTTCATGAAGACTTCCATCATAATGCGGCTAATGAAATTCCCTTGCAAATTAGCTTAATTTCCGCTTAGATAGGATGCTTATTAGCAAATATTCATTCCTTTGTTATCCAACTTGTTTCATACTACTTACATTGGAGAGTCATCTCGGTAGCATCTAAATTTAGAAAAAAATTTGACTTTTTTAAAACTGCTATAATAATGTTTTGGACCACGGGAACGTAATCTCCGCAAGAAACTGAATCCTTTCATATAAAAATTTTCACTGTATACAGATACTTTTTGAGTCGACACTCTACCTATGACACCCTACTCTATGGACCATGACAACTGCTATTCTTTCACCGGATGAGCTTCCAGTCTGTCATCGGCATTTTTTGGTGGCCAAACAAACAAGGGCACTGTAAACCGTAAACCGACAATTATCCTACAAAAATCACTGACAAAATCAACCGACGATTGTCACCTCCAATATCCTACAATATCCGACGAATTTGTAAGCAAATGTATCCGATGTTTTGTAAGCAAATTAACTAAACAAAGACTGTTGAATATTAATTGATTTTTTCGATTAGTGAATACTTGACTTTTGGGCAATCTGTATTATTGTGTGGCAAAACCATGATTTATCTTGACATAACTTAATCAATTACCCACATTTTTGATAAAATTTAAGCTATAATTCATTGCTATTCATGTTGTCGCTTTTTGTCAGATATTGTAGGTGTTCAGTGGCAATCATCCTACAAGAACTAACAATGACCGACAAAATAGATTTTGTAGGATAAATGTCTAACAATTGTCAGTCAACGGTTTACAGTGGGGGAACGATATAATGGCGCAGATAACACAATGTCCTTGTGCACATCAGTATTTTGCTCATGGTGTGTAGTTCATTCAATTTACGAATAACAGGCAGACTTTGTGAGGCAACTTTCACGATTTTATCAAAATGAGTGTCCAATACTTGAGCTTACAATTCAGTGGATTCCCAGAACTTTCCATTTTCTTATAACTTCATGATAAAGAAATTGCGGATATTTGATGACTTACAAACATAAAGTTGGTCAACCGTTGATATGGGTATGAAATTCACCACAATTAGGTGATATTTTTGATTGCTGAAATCATGTCATGAAAAAGAACTGAGTAAACTGATTCTTTAATGAAGTAATTCTAATTCTAACAATGAAAAATGCTGGAATGAAAGACAGTAAAATAAAATCTTGAAAACAATTAAACAAATGATGATTTTACCTTTAAATCTTTTTAAACCCTAGGCAGGAGTGATAAATTCACATCAGTTGCCACGAGAAAGCTGCATCACAGCGTCATTAGTCCCATAGTCACAACAGCATTGCATTTGTCATGCTGTGGACTCGTAGACATCTTCAATCATCATTAGAATCATATGAATTCATCATTAAAATTATTCAGAATATTCCATTACAATTGATTTTCTTCATTGTGCGAGAATGAACTTGATTTTCATGACATGATTTCAATGATTTCAGCAATCAAAAATATCACCTAATTGTGGTGAATTTCATACCCATATCAACGGTTGACCAACTTTATGTTTGTAAGTCATCAAATATCCGCAATTTCTTTATCATGAAGTTATAAGAAAATGGAAAGTTCTGGGAATCCACTGAATTGTAAGCTCAAGTATTGGACACTCATTTTGATAAAATCGTGAAAGTTGCCTCACAAAGTCTGCCTGTTATTCGTAAATTGAATGAACTACACACCATGAGCAAAATACTGATGTGCACAAGGACATTGTGTTATCTGCGCCATTATATCGTTCCCCCACTGTAAACCGTTGACTGACAATTGTTAGACATTTATCCTACAAAATCTATTTTGTCGGTCATTGTTAGTTCTTGTAGGATGATTGCCACTGAACACCTACAATATCTGACAAAAAGCGACAACATGAATAGCAATGAATTATAGCTTAAATTTTATCAAAAATGTGGGTAATTGATTAAGTTATGTCAAGATAAATCATGGTTTTGCCACACAATAATACAGATTGCCCAAAAGTCAAGTATTCACTAATCGAAAAAATCAATTAATATTCAACAGTCTTTGTTTAGTTAATTTGCTTACAAAACATCGGATACATTTGCTTACAAATTCGTCGGATATTGTAGGATATTGGAGGTGACAATCGTCGGTTGATTTTGTCAGTGATTTTTGTAGGATAATTGTCGGTTTACGGTTTACAGTGCCCTTGTTTGTTTGGCCACCAAAAAATGCCGATGACAGACTGGAAGCTCATCCGGTGAAAGAATAGCAGCTGTCATGGTCCATAGAGTAGGGTGTCATAGGTAGAGTGTCGACTCAAAAAGTATCTGTATACAGTGAAAATTTTTATATGAAAGGATTCAGTTTCTTGCGGAGATTACGTTCCCGTGGTCCAAAACATTATTATAGCAGTTTTAAAAAAGTCAAATTTTTTTCTAAATTTAGATGCTACCGAGATGACTCTCCAATGTAAGTAGTATGAAACAAGTTGGATAACAAAGGAATGAATATTTGCTAATAAGCATCCTATCTAAGTGGAAATTAAGCTAATTTGCAAGGGAATTTCATTAGTCGCATTATGATGGAAGTCTTCATGAAAAAGTTGCGATATATATTATTCGTTCTTTATTGGCTGAAATTTCAAGTTGTTTTTAGTTCAATTTTCATCGGCATGATTATATGATTCACTAAATTCATGTTTGATTTCTATAATCTGAATAGTGATGTGGAACCATTTGCATCTTTCAAAGTTAACAGACATCATTGTCTTTGATTATGTGATTTTGCTCTGCAAGTGGCAAGATCCTTGGGATATGATCACGCATAAGAAAATACTGCTGAGGTTCAGCATGAAAGTGATAAGAACTTATCGAGTTGCTAATTCAACAAACATTTCCTCTCCAAGGCTGTCATGACACTGAGAATCTGTGAAATGCCATCATTCCTTCTGCATTGCCATTATGATCATTCAATGCCGTTGTAATTTCTTTAAAACGGCAAAAATGTGCATATCTCACATTTGGTGACAATAATATCACCTGCATTCTCCTCGAGTTCATTTAACAAAATCGAAAGTGTATACACATTGGGGATTTAATAAATGTGGAGTTACCACTCTACCTAATATACTTACTCTATGAACGTAATTTTAAAAGTTTGTTACTCGTATAGTGCTTGCATTTATCTACCGCATTAACCCTCATCAGTATCTGTTAGATTTTGTTACAAATGAAATATAAAGTGCTTCATTTCTTGAAATAACAACTTTTTTAGAAAGACGATTGCTTTATGAGGATCTCTCTCCCTTTACTGCTCCAAAAAAAGGCAGCGAATAATTCATGGTTTTCGTTCTACATAGCAAAAGTAAAAGAACGTGCTCCATAAATATCACACACTCAAAACAACAGTGTGTTCTAGGAACAGAGTAAACGTGTTCTATAATTGACGTGCACTCAATGCACTAGCTTGTTATAGGAACACAACGAGCGTTTCTACAGTTGATGCGCACTCAAAGCAACGGTGTGTTCTAGAAACTTTTAAAATCACGTTCAGATTTAAATAGCAAATGACAAAACAAAACAACCATATTTCGTAATTAACTTATAATGAAATCATTTCCGAGGCCTTTCTGTTGGAACAGTCAAATGTCATCACGGAAATAAGCTAGTAACTGAGAAAAACATGCACATAAATTTCCAAGGGATTAGAAAACAGAGAGAAAAAATGGAGAACCCCACTGGGTAAGTTGCTTGTTTAAAATTGAAGACCTCTTCTTAATGAAGAGGGCCTCCGCGATACGCACAAATGAAAACCTATAAAGGACAGCGACATTGTTCTGCTGCAGGCAGTGCATTCAAGCAAGTGGTCAAAGATACAGTCCGGCAGCCACAATGAGTTTCTGCAGGGAACGAGGCCGAAATTGAGACTTTCAGAGAATGATGTACACCTCATAGTCCGGCAGCCAGCGCGAGTTTCTGTAGGGAACGAGGCCGAAAATGAGACTTTCACAGAATGATGTACACCTCATAGTCCGGCAGCCATCACGAGTTTCTGCAGGGAACGAGGCCGAAATGAGACTTTCACAGAATGATGTGCACCTCATAGTCCGGCAGCCAGAACGAGTTTGTGCAGAGAAAGAGGCCGACAATGAGACTTTCACAGAATGATGTACAAGTCATAGTCCGGCAGCAGCCAGCACGAGTTTCTGCAGGGAACGAGGCCGACAATGAGACTTTCACAGAATGATGTACACCTCATAGTCCGGCAGCAGCCAGCACGAGTTTCTGCAGTGAACGAGTCCGACAATGAGACTTTCACAGAATGATGTACACCTCATAGTCCGGCAGCCAGCACGAGTTTCTGCAGGGAACGAGGCCGACAATGAGACTTTCACAGAATGATGTACACCTCATAGTCCGGCAGCCAGAACGAGTTTCTGCAGGGAACGAGACCGACAATGAGACTTTCACAGAATGATGTACACCTCATAGTCCGGCAGCCAGCACGAGTTTCTGCAGGGAACGAGACCGACAATGAGACTTTCACAGAATGATGTACACCCTACGCCTATTACGACTCTGCACGTCTGCCGAGTTCTAGTGAGTTCCTCTTCTTGTCAGACAGGATCAAAGAAAAACACATGTAAATCCAATTGGACGCAGATTGCAATTTTTGGTTAAATTTTCCATGTTTTCGCTTATCAACTAAAAAATGTTAAGTCTTCAGGTCATTACCTATGATGTGCAGGTGCAATTATCATGCTTCTGATCGGCAATGCATGTGAGAATGTGGTTGAATGCGGATAAAGTTGCTCAAAATGTTTGTGCTTGCCAACATTAAAATGCTCGCCAAATCGAAATGTGTTTGGCTTTATAGAGAGGGCTGCATGAGCATAGAAAGAAATGACCTGAAGACATTCCATGCCAAAAACTATGACTCTGGGCTTAGTACTTTTCGTTTAATCAGAGAAAACACGAAATTTCATTGTAACCAAAAATTGCGATCTGCGTGCTATTGGAATAACATATACTTTTCTTTGATCATGTCTTACAAGAAGAGGAACTCACTAGAACTCGGCAGACGTGCAGAGTCGTAATAGGCGTAGGATGTACATCATTCTGTGAAAGTCTCAATTTCGGCCTCGTTCTCTGCAGAAACTCGTTCTGGCTGCTGCCGGACTATGAGGTGCACATCATTCTGTGAAAGTCTCATTTTCGGTCTCGTTCACTGCAGAAACTCGTGCTGGCTGCTGCCGGACTATGAGGTGTACATCATTCTGTGAAAGTCTCATTGTCGGCCTCGTTCCCTGCAGAAACTCGTGCTGGCTGCCGTACTATGAGGTGTACATCATTCTGTGAAAGTCTCATTTTCGGCCTCGTTCCCTGCAGAAACTCGTGCTGGCTGCCGGACTATGAGGTGCGCATCATTCTGTGAAAGTCTCATTGTCGGCCTCGTTCCCTGCACAAACTCGTGCTGGCTGCTGCAGGACTATGAGGTGTGCATCATTCTGTGAAAGTCTCATTTTCGGCCTCGTTCCCTGCAGAAACTCGTGCTGGCTGCCGGACTATGAGGTGCGCATCATTCTGTGAAAGTCTCATTGTCGGCCTCGTTCCCTGCAGAAACTCGTGCTGGCTGCTGCCGGACTATGAGGTGTACATCATTCTGTGAAAGTCTCATTGTCGGCCTCGTTCCCTGCAGAAACTCATGCTGGCTGCGGGACTATGAGGTGTACATCATTCTGTGAAAGTCTCATTGTCGGCCTCGTTCACTGCAGAAACTCGTGCTGGCTGCTGCCGGACTATGAGGTGTACATCATTCTGTGAAAGTCTCATTGTTGGCCTCGTTCACTGCAGAAACTCGTGCTGGCTGCTGCCGGACTATGAGGTGTACATTATTCTGTGAAAGTCTCATTTCGGCCTCGTTCACTGCAGAAACTCGTGCTGGCTGCTGGACTATGAGGTGCGCATCATTCTGTGAAAGTCTCATTGTCGGCCTCGTTCCCTGCAGAAACTCGTGCTGGCTGCTGCCGGACTATGAGGTGCACATCATTCTGTGAAAGTCTCATTGTCGGCCTCGTTCAATGCACAAACTCGTGCTGGCTGCCGTACTATGAGGTGCGCTTCATTCTGTGAAAGTCTCATTGTCGGCCTCGCTCCCTGCAGAAACTCGTGCTGGCTGCTGCCGGACTATGAGGTGTACATTATTCTGTGAAAGTCTCATTGTCGGCCTCGTTCCCTGCAGAAACTCGTGCTGGCTGCTGTCGGACTATGAGGTGTACATCATTCTGTGAAAGTCTCATTGTCGGCCTCGTTCCCTGCAGAAACTCGTGCTGGCTGCCGGACTATGAGGTGTACATCATTCTGTGAAAGTCTCATTGTCGGCCTCGTTCCCTGCAGAAACTCGTTCTGGCTGCCGGACTATGAGGTGTACATTATTCTGTTAAAGTCTCATTGTCGGCCTCGTTCCCTGCAGAAACTCGTGCTGGCTGCCGGACTATGAGGTGTACATCATTCTGTGAAAGTCTCATTGTCGGCCTCGTTCCCTGCAGAAACTCGTTCTGGCTGCCGGACTATGAGGTGTACATTATTCTGTGAAAGTCTCATTGTCGGCCTCGTTCCCTGCAGAAACTCGTGCTGCCTGCCGGACTATGAGGTGTACATCATTCTGTGAAAGTCTCATTGTCGGCCTCATTCCCTGCAGAAACTCGATCTGACTGCCGGACTAATGGGACCAGGTCTTGATACATGTCCTCGAAATCTCCTACCCACATGCCGTGTTGTCTCACTGATGAATGTGGTAGACCGATCATCAATGCACGTAAATTCATAATTCAATGATGAGACAATGAATTTCATGGTAGGAGACTTCAGAGGAAAAAATCTCGCTATCTTGTACTGCGGAAAGCAAAGACACGATTGGATATTATTTTCATGGGCATCTGTCTTTGGGTAACTGGCGAATGCGTGTAATGTTAAAATTCTTTGAATGTCTTAAACTGAGCCGGTCGAGACTTCGTTCCATAAACGCTCATGTCGTGAATGCAGCCGTTAACAAATGTTGTATAATAGTTCCTAAATGCTTTACTATTGAGGCTTTAATCGTGATATAATTGATGTTCTTGCATAACCTGTTACATTGCACCCCTAGAAATTGATAAGAACTGATCCAACGTAGATTAGCTTTAACAATCAGAATGAATCCACATGAATTCGCCAGGCAATTGTATGTTCAGTCAATAGACATGTGAAATAAGTACCGTACGCTCAACATGCGAATTACAAGAATATTATGCAGATTCTGCTTTCTCAGAGTATTTAGTAGATTTCACTTAAGATTTTGCGACAAGTAAGGCATATGATTCTCAAAGTAGTTTCTAAGAGATATCTGCCCTAACACAGGATAATTATTTAGGTCAAGCCACAAGTTTACATCGACGTAAAATTTCAAATCAGTTTTTGACGAATTATGGCGATGACTATGATATAATATACAGTCTAAAGTTCAGACGCATCCTAGCTAAAGAGCTGAAATATGTCTGCATAGTTGACAAAGGGTAGTCTAAAACTGTTACATAAGTTTCAAATATGCCCCTAATTAATCCTAACTTTCCTTTGTATTTCCTGTTCATATTCCCAGGAGCACTATTCTAGCAAAGGACTAGTTTAAAGTACTATTAAAATCTAAAATTGTATTGTTAAGTGTTAATGATTTATGCGTAACATTATGCATGATAATATTGTTTATATCTGGGTAGTGTGAAAATTTGGGGATGAAGCTTGGACATGATTGAACTCTATGACTATTCTGAATGGTTATGTCCATGAAATCAGTGGGATAAAACACATTTATTTCGCGATTTAATAGCTATGAAGTCATAAACTATGGTACAGGATCCTAGTTTTGGGGATAAATGAAATCTACTAATAATCATTTATTCTACACTGTAGAATAAATGCTCAGAATCTACCGTAGATAAATGACATATCTCCAGGAAAGAGTGAAATAAGTCTGCATAGTTGACAAAGGGTAGTCTAAAACTATTACATAAGTTTCAATGATGCCCCTAATTTATGAGCTGTGTGCTTCAATCCATTTTGTACATGAAAATGTCGATATTAACCCTTGGATTACCAAAACATTTTTCACTACGTCAATGACCAACATTTCACACATTTATTTCGGCTTTTTCGGTCACGTTGACGATGACACATGTAACATCGGCCTTTCATCTTCTGCTGAATCATTGATGCTGTTGCTGCCTTCAGAAAACCATATTTCTCTGCAGTGCTTTTCAACAGAGAGGAAACACCTTGGAAATTTGTTTGTTTCCAAACTCGAACACGATCAGAAATTTGTTCTTCAGCCAAGGCCTTTCCCAAAGCCTCGAGATGCAATCGCCTTTGTCTTGGTCCATTCACTTCCAATACGGCTGGATACTTGGTTGAAAAATACACAAACGCGTTGTATGCAGCAGAGTCGAGCATGAAAAAGAAGATGTTCAGCGGCCACCTTCTGGTGTTTCTCCGGCAAGAATATTGTGCAATAATCATGTCAAAAGTGTCTACGCCACCTTTTGTTGCATTGTACGAGTGGATTATTTCCGGCTTTTTCAAGCCATCTCCTCTTTCATCGATAACTTTCTTGCTGTGATGTTCTGTTGATAGGAGCACGACTGTTTTGTTCTTTTTATGAACATAGGAAACGAGTGTTTTTTCTTTCGAAAACCCGAACAAACTAGAATGAATGTCACGTCTTCTTCCGCCCGTGAATTGTACCGGAATTGCCGCTTTGTTTTTCCTGAGAGTGCCAGTCAGGGTCAGTCTTTTCTCCCACAACTTCTCGCATAGCGGTACAGAGGTAAAGAAGTTGTCTGTCGTGACAACTCTTCCTGTTCCTTCAATTGTCTTCACTAAGCGGAGTACAACGTTCATGCCAACATCTTTTTGTCGCTCCTCAGTTTGATCTTTCCCCAAATATATCTCAACGTTGCATAGGCATGCAGTTTTCACGTCGCACATACAAAAATACTTCACTCCATATCTGGCGGGTTTCGAAGGCATGAACTGTCTGAATGAACAATTGCCTCTAAAAGCATATAGCGTTTCATCGATCGTTACGTGAGAGTCCGGCTCAAATGCAGTGCGCACTTTTTCTTGGAATAAGGAAAACACGAACTCCATCTTGTGGAATTTTGAATCCGTTGACCTCCGTCCATGAACGTCATCGAAAGCTAGATACCTGCTAAGTTGCTGGAATCGATTTCTCGATAAGATGAGCGTCACAAATTCTTGATAATGGAGAGAAGCTGGACTCCAGATTTCCTGTATCATAACATTTCTCTTCTTCGTCACTCCGAGTATCAGAAGAATGCTGATAAAGCCCCAAATTTCGTTCTCGGTAATTTCTGGGATATCATCATTCATTCGTATGTTAGTGCAATCACGAATGTGCTGTATCATGGATGGAGTAAACAGACTTTGAAAAAAGTCCTTTTGATCTTCTAAATGATAAGTTTGAGCCGTCAGTCCCGGTCGCACGCTCACGATATTTCTTTGTCTATACGCTGAAGAATGTGGCGATGTCTCAGACCAACGTGACCCATCTCTGCCGTAGTAGAATTCTCCGCTCGAGTTTCTTTCGTCCATATCTGTATCTTCTTCACTCTCTGTCTCATCGATGCTTCTTTCCTCTTCATAAGATGCATTGTCATCTTCGTCACTGTGCTCGATATTCTCATCATCGAATACCTACTTGCCATTACGCGCACAATACAATGCGGTCTCTGTGCCAACCTTTGCAATTCGAAGGTCTGACTGACTTCAGCTCGTGGCGTCAAGCGAAATCGATTGGAGGACATGGGTTCCTCTCTCTCTCTCTCTCTCTCTCTCACACACACACACACACACACGAACGCATGCGTATGCACACGTGCGTGCGTGCGTGTGTGTGAGAGAGAGGAAGTCGCTACTTTCTCTGAAAAGCCGTACATGTTCACACGAACGCACACGTGCATAATAAAGTGAAGAAGGTTAGTCAAAGTGTAAGCCAGATTGAAACAAAAAGGAAGCTTCATCACAAAAAAGGCCACGCGAATGACCAAAAGGGTGCAGGTGCACCCCAGAGCACATTCTTTAGCTATTGCGTTAAGCGATGGTTATAGAATTGGTTGTTAACGTGGTCAATTCCTTCTCTATATAATAATGTTTAAACATATAGCCCCAGAGAGCAATACATTTTCCCGATCATAATTTTTTGCGACAATATATACACGTGGGGTGCATGTGCACCCCTTTTGGTAATCCAAGGGTTAAGTTAAAAAATCGTTTGTGATGCTAGAAAATTTCACGCTATTCAATGTATCTGAAAGACAACTTTCTGTCAAAGTTAATTATGACTCTTAAGAAAATATTGAATTTCTATATTAGAATATCGCGAGCGCTACCTAAAATATAGAATAAGTTTTTCCCTCGGAGACAAGAATGATTAGCCGGTTTATACTACCAAAGATTATCGACTTTATATGAATGCTAATCAGTGTGAAAATCAACAAAGTTTAGAATAACTGCCTGTTGCGAGCGTTACCATGACATACACTTAGTGAATTTAATCTCGAGAATCAATATTTATCAAATACCGATATCTCAAGATCTCTAATTCGATATTACAAGCAGGCCTATATCAGATTGTGCCAATTACTCAAAAAGTGTAATTAATTGCAGACAACTGCAAATTTCTATACACTAGTCTGATTGTTGTCCTAATTGCAATTATCTAGTTCTATTTGTTATTGAAATTAAGATAGCAATACCAATCTGACTATACTTGGCATTCATTAACACGCCGAATCCTTTATTGAAGTTGTTTAACCTACAACAGACAAAATTAATTCATGTGCCTACATCAAAGCGAGGCCTGGTCTTGTAGGCCTAAGTACAAGGACAAAAGCGTGGAGTCAGTAAATGTACAAGGACTAAAGAAGTTCCATTTCCTGTCCTAAGTCAGAGAAAGACACGTTGAGGTAAGGGAATTTTCTTCCTCAAGTGACAAAAGCTTGTTCATGACTCATGGCTATAGTTACCCAAAATATGGTACTCTCCGATGTTGACGTTCATCTTACATTGCGCTTAACTTCTGAGTTATGATTCTGGTACAAATAAAATGTTTGGTGTGCTGCTTCTAAACTAATCGTTCAATCTTGTAATCTTCTGTAATGGCAAAATTTATGTTATCCGTTATTTTATTAGGTACAGTAATGTCGCGCTACTGTCAAGATTGATTGAAATCTCGCAATCAGTGCTTTCAGAAACCTATTCAAGCATGAAGAAATCATCAACTATTCATTAGTTATCTATCATTTCGTTTTTCAGACAACAGCTTCTGTAGTTCAGATAAAATATCAATTCAACCACAAAAAATCTATACTGAAATGTTAATCTCTGTTGTCGCGAGCGTTACCGTACACAAATGTAGAGATAGCATGAAATTGATAGGTCGATGTCGATTACTCGTAGGTCGATGTAGTGTTATATCAAACTGTATCTTCAGAATATATAAAAAGAATATCGTATCATAGAGAATGTTGGTTTTCGATCGAGTTTTGCTGTCAAATGTAGCGAGCATTAACGTGGTTTGGCTCATTTATGCGTGAAGCTACCTACGTCTCAGGATCTCCGTGACATAGCTGATAGTTGTCAATGCATTTATTTGGCTATACTGACAGTGGGAATATTGTGGCTCCTGCTAAGTAAGCAATTTTATGTCACTTCAACTGTTAAGACTATCGCCTTCAGCTGTAAAGATTATTCCTTATTTCAAAACTCGTTGAAATAACCTTGAATCGAATATCAGATCAAATGAACTTCTTCTAAATGGAATGCCTAAAAGTCTTATGAAAATCATTCTCCTGCAATTTACCGAATATAAAAGAAATTGGAAGTTACCTTTCTTTGACTTGGTAATCAGTAATGCGCAGAATGTGGTAGAACAATGACTTCTACAGGTGTTCACTAAACAGCAGCTGCAAACGGAAGCAGATTTACTGCAGTTACAGTCACTCAAGCATAGAAATCTGACCTGCCAGGCAATGAGACAATAAGATACTGATTCTTCAGAAGGGAGTGAATTCAATGATGCCATTACAGCAAATCAGTGTCATTTTGAGGCCTTGATCTCATCGCCAATCACAAATACATTTGTAAGATGTTCATTGAATCATCAGGATCTTATTGAGCTATTGAATGTTTAAAGACTATGACAATGAGCGATTAAGTCAATAAAAGACACCAACACCCTTCATTCCTCGACCGCACACACCTGACCCAGGAATCGAACGGAAGTCCGCGGTGGAGACGAGCTCCCCACCTTCTTCACTAGACCACGCCGACCGCACTCGCCTGACCCAGGATTCGAACCGAAGTCCGCGGTGGAGACGAGCTCCCACCTTCTTCACTAGGCCATGCTGACGGTACGAAGCTGTGAAACTTCGTAAGCGATGAAATTTGTAATAGAATTATGAGTTTTGAGAAAGTACTTAAAATCATGTGGATGATCAGTTACATGCACTGCATGTCAAAAAACTAAATGAAGCCGAAATCAAGAAACTCAGCTGAGCGCTTTTTATAAAGTTTTGTAGAGTTATTTACGAAATTCATTGTTTCATAAATAACGGTATGTTTCACTTTTGATGCACTTTACGACGTCATTTTCCCAGAAATGTTGACTTATTTTTTTATGACTTATTTTTTGACTTTTTATGAAATGAAATGTGTTACTTGTAGTCCTCACGATTGTCATTATTGAGGTTTGAAATAAATATACGCTATTATTATTATTATTATTTTGTATAAGGACTTTATTAATTTGTAAATAAAAAAGCTGCCAGGACCTTTCATTAAGTAAGCAGATAAGTGGCTCAATTAATCAAAAGACTTTATTATCTCCGTGTCTGAATCTCTGCCAAGAGTCAATTTGAACATACAATGCTAAGAGATGAAGACAATCGTGACATCTAGGAGATTTTATCTGCTCTGAAATTACTACAGATAAAAAGGATTGAAATAAGTGCCGTCGATGAAAGCGACGAGTAAAGAAAGTAAAGCGACGATTCTAGTGGAGCAACTAGATTCCTTTAAATCTTAGGCCAAATCTTCGGCTTATTTTAGCTACTTTAATGCATCATGGGTAGCTTTAATGCATCATGACATGCTGATGGGTAGTTGGTGCACCGGGGGGGGGGGTCACGTCTGACGTTGTGATTGCAAGTTTTGTCTCACAGAGACATGCTCATGGGTAGTTGGTGTACCGGGCAAGTGTCTGACGTTGTGATTGCAAGTTTTGTCTCACAGAGACATGCTCATGGGTAGTTGGTGTACCGGGCAAGTGTCTGACGTTGTGATTGCAAGTTTTGTCTCACAGAGACATGCTCATGGGTAGCTGTTGTAACGGGGAATTGTCTGACGTTGTGATTGCAAGTTTTGTCTCACAGAGACATGCTCATGGGTAGTTGGTGTACCGGGGAATTGTCTGACGTTGTGATTGCAAGTTTTGTCTCACAGAGACATGCTCATGGGTAGTTGGTGTACCGGGGAATTGTCTGACGTTGTGATTGCAAGTTTTGTCTCACAGAGACATGCTCATGGGTAGTTGTTGTACCGGGGAATTGTCTGACGTTGTGATTGCAAGTTTTTTCTCTCAGAGACATGCTCATGGGTAGTTGGTGTACCGGGGAATTGTCTGACGTTGTGATTGCAAGTTTTGTCTCACAGAGACATGCTGATGGGTAGTTGGTGTACCGGGGAATTGTCTGACGTTATGATTGCAAGTTTTGTCTCACAGAGACATGCTCATGGGTAGTTGGTGTACCGGGGAATTGTCTGACGTTGTGATTGCAAGTTTTGTCTCACAGAGACATGCTCATGGGTAGTTGGTGTACCGGGCAAGTGTCTGACGTTGTGATTGCAAGTTTTGTCTCACAGAGACATGCTCATGGGTAGTTGGTGTACCGGGGAATTGTCTGACGTTGTGATTGCAAGTTTTGTCTCACAGAGACATGCTGATGGGTAGTTGGTGTACCGGGGAATTGTCTGACGTTGTGATTGCAAGTTTTGTCTCACAGAGACATGCTCATGGGTAGTTGGTGTACCGGGGAATTGTCTGACGTTGTGATTGCAAGTTTTGTCTCACAGAGACATGCTCATGGGTAGGTGTTGTACCGGGGAATTGTCTGACGTTGTGATTGCAAGTTTTGTCTCACAGAGACATGCTCATGGGTAGTTGGTGTACCGGGGAATTGTCTGACGTTGTGATTGCAAGTTTTGTCTCACAGAGACATGCTTATGGGTAGTTGGTGCACCGGGGAATTGTCTGACGTCGTGATTCCAAGTTTGTGTCTCACAGAGACATGCTCATGTGTAGTTGGTGTACCGGGGAATTGTCTGACGTTGTGATTGCAAGTTTTGTCTCACAGAGACATGCTCATGGGTAGTTGGTGTACCGGGGAATTGTCTGACGTTGTGATTGCAAGTTTTGTCTCACAGAGACATGCTCATGGGTTGTTGGTGTACCGGGGAATTGTCTGACGTTGTGATTACAAGTTTTGTCTCACAGAGACATGCTCATGGGTAGCTGGTGTACCGGGAAATTGTCTGACGTTGTGATTGCAAGTTTTTGTCTCACAGAGACATGCTCATGGGTAGCTGTTGTACCAGGGAATTGTCTGACGTTGTGATTGCAAGTTTTGTCTCACAGAGACATGCTCATGGGTAGTTGGTGTACCGGGGAATTGTCTGACGTTGTGATTGCAAGTTTTGTCTCACAGAGACATGCTCATGGGTAGTTGGTGTACCGGGGAATTGTCTGACGTTGTGATTGCAAGTTTTATCTCACAGAGACATGCTCATGGGTAGTTGGTGTACCGGGCAAGTGTCTGACGTTGTGATTGCAAGTTTTGTCTCACAGAGACATGCTCATGGGTAGTTGGTGTACCGGGGAATTGTCTGACGTTGTGATTGCAAGTTTTGTCTCACAGAGACATGCTCATGGATAGTTGGTGTACCGGGGAATTGTCTGACGTTGTGATTGCAAGTTTTGTCTCACAGTGACATGCTCATGGGTAGTTGGTGTACCGGGGAATTGTCTGACGTTGTGATTGCAAGTTTTGTCTCACAGATACATGCTCATGGGTAGTTGGTGTACCGGGGAATTGTCTGACGTTGTGATTGCAAGTTTTGTCTCACAGATACATGCTCATGGGTAGTTGGTGTAGCGGGGAATTGTCTGACGTTGTGATTGCAAGTTTTGTCTCACAGAGACATGCTCATGGGTAGCTGTTGGGCCGGGGAATTGTCTGACGTTGTGATTGCAAGTTTTGTCTCACAGAGACATGCTCATGGGTAGTTGTGTACCGGGCAATTGTCTGACGTTGTGATTGCAAGTTTTTGTCTCACAGAGACATGCTCATGGGTAGTTGGTGTACCGGGGAATTGTCTGACGTTGTGATTGCAAGTTTTGTCTCACGGAGACATGCTCATGGGTAGTTGGTGTACCGGGGAATTGTCTGACGTTGTGATTGCAAGTTTTGTCTCACAGAGACATGCTCATGGGTAGTTGGTGCACCGGGGAATTGTCTGACGTTGTGATTACAAGTTTTGTCTCACAGAGACATGCTCATGGGTAGCTGGTGTACCGGGGAATTGTCTGACGTTGTGATTGCAAGTTTGTGTCTCACAGAGACATGCTCATGGGTATTTGGTGTACCGGGGAATTGTCTGACGTTGTGATTGCAAATGTTCGTCTCAGAGACATGCTCATAGGTAGTTGGTGTACCGGGGAATTGTCTGACGTTGTGATTGCAAGTTTTGTCTCACAGAGACATGCTCATGTGTAGTTGGTGTTCCGGGGAATTGTCTGACGTTGTGATTACAAGTTTTGTCTCACAGAGACATGCTCATGGGTAGCTGTTGTACCGGGGAATTGTCTGACGTTGTGATTGCAAGTTTTCGTCTCAGAGACTTGCTCATGGTAGTTGGTGTACCGGGGAATTGTCTGACGTTGTGATTGCAAGTTTTGTCTCAGAGACATGCTCATGGGTAGTTGGTGCACCGTTGAATTGTCTGACGTTGTGATTGCAAGTTTTGTCTCACAGAGACATGCTCATGGGTAGTTGGTGTACCGGGGAATTGTCTGACGTTGTGATTGCAAGTTTTGTCTCACAGAGACATGCTCATGGGTAGTTGGTGTACCGGGGAATTGTCTGACGTTGTGATTGCAAGTTTTGTCTCACAGAGACATGCTCATGGGTAGTTGGTGTACCGGGGAATTGTCTGACGTTGTGATTACAAGTTTTGTCTCACAGAGACATGCTCATGGGTAGCTGGTGTACCGGGAAATTGTCTGACGTTGTGATTGCAAGTTTTTGTCTCACAGAGACATGCTCATGGGTAGCTGTTGTACCGGGGAATTGTCTGACGTTGTGATTGCAAGTTTTGTCTCACAGAGACATGCTCATGGGTAGTTGGTGTACCGGGGAATTGTCTGACGTTGTGATTGCAAGTTTTGTCTCACAGAGACATGCTCATGGGTAGTTGGTGTACCGGGGAATTGTCTGACGTTGTGATTGCAAGTTTTGTCTCACAGAGACATGCTCATGGGTAGTTGGTGTACCGGGCAAGTGTCTGACGTTGTGATTGCAAGTTTTGTCTCACAGAGACATGCTCATGGGTAGTTGGTGTACCGGGGAATTGTCTGACGTTGTGATTGCAAGTTTTGTCTCACAGAGACATGCTCATGGATAGTTGGTGTACCGGGGAATTGTCTGACGTTGTGATTGCAAGTTTTGTCTCACAGAGACATGCTCATGGGTAGTTGGTGTACCGGGGAATTGTCTGACGTTGTGATTGCAAGTTTTGTCTCACAGATACATGCTGATGGGTAGTTGGTGTAGCGGGGAATTGTCTGACGTTGTGATTGCAAGTTTTGTCTCACAGAGACATGCTCATGGGTAGTTGGTGTACCGGGGAATTGTCTGACGTTGTGATTGCAAGTTTTGTCTCACAGAGACATGCTCATGGGTAGCTGTTGGGCCGGGGAATTGTCTGACGTTGTGATTGCAAGTTTTGTCTCACAGAGACATGCTCATGGGTAGTTGGTGTACCGGGCAATTGTCTGACGTTGTGATTGCAAGTTTTTGTCTCACAGAGACATGCTCATGGGTAGTTGGTGTACCGGGGAATTGTCTGACGTTGTGATTGCAAGTTTTGTCTCACGGAGACATGCTCATGGGTAGTTGGTGTACCGGGGAATTGTCTGACGTTGTGATTGCAAGTTTTGTCTCACAGAGACATGCTGATGGGTAGTTGGTGCACCGGGGAATTGTCTGACGTTGTGATTACAAGTTTTGTCTCACAGAGACATGCTCATGGGTAGCTGGTGTACCGGGGAATTGTCTGACGTTGTGATTGCAAGTTTGTGTCTCACAGAGACATGCTCATGGGTATTTGGTGTACCGGGGAATTGTCTGACGTTGTGATTGCAAGTTTTCGTCTCAGAGACATGCTCATAGGTAGTTGGTGTACCGGGGAATTGTCTGACGTTGTGATTGCAAGTTTTGTCTCACAGAGACATGCTCATGTGTAGTTGGTGTTCCGGGGAATTGTCTGACGTTGTGATTACAAGTTTTGTCTCACAGAGACATGCTCATGGGTAGCTGTTGTACCGGGGAATTGTCTGACGTTGTGATTGCAAGTTTTCGTCTCAGAGACTTGCTCATGGGTAGTTGGTGTACCGGGGAATTGTCTGACGTTGTGATTGCAAGTTTTGTCTCAGAGACATGCTCATGGGTAGTTGGTGCACCGTGGAATTGTCTGACGTTGTGATTGCAAGTTTTGTCTCACAGAGACATGCTCATGGGTAGTTGGTGTACCGGGGAATTGTCTGACGTTGTGATTGCAAGTTTTGTCTCACAGAGACATGCTCATGGGTAGTTGGTGTAGCGGGGAATTGTCTGACGTTGTGATTGCAAGTTTTGTCTCACAGAGACATGCTCATGGGTAGTTGGTGTACCGGGGAATTGTCTGACGTTGTGATTGCAAGTTTTGTCTCACAGAGACATGCTCATGGGTAGTTGGTGTACCGGGGAATTGTCTGACGTTGTGATTGCAAGTTTTGTCTCACAGAGACATGCTGATGGGTAGTTGGTGTACCGGGGAATTGTCTGACGTTGTGATTGCAAGTTTTGTCTCACAGAGACATGCTCATGGGTAGCTGTTGTAACGGGGAATTGTCTGACGTTGTGATTGCAAGTTTTGTCTCACAGAGACATGCTCATGGGTAGTTGGTGTACCGGGGAATTGTCTGACGTTGTGATTGCAAGTTTTGTCTCACAGAGACATGCTCATGGGTAGTTGGTGCACCGTGGAATTGTCTGACGTTGTGATTGCAAGTTTTGTCTCACAGAGACATGCTCATGGGTAGTAGGTGTACCGGGGAATTGTCTGACGTTGTGATTGCAAGTTTTTGTCTCACAGAGACATGCTCATGTGTAGTTGGTGTTCCGGGGAATTGTCTGACGTTGTGATTACAAGTTTTGTCTCACAGAGACATGCTCATGGGTAGCTGTTGTACCGGGGAATTGTCTGACGTTGTGATTGCAAGTTTTCGTCTCAGAGACTTGCTCATGGGTAGTTGGTGTACCGGGGAATTGTCTGACGTTGTGATTGCAAGTTTTGTCTCACAGAGACATGCTCATGGGTAGTTGGTGCACCGTGGAATTGTCTGACGTTGTGATTGCAAGTTTTGTCTCACAGAGACATGCTCATGGGTAGTTGGTGTACCGGGGAATTGTCTGACGTTGTGATTGCAAGTTTTGTCTCACAGAGACATGCTCATGGGTAGTTGGTGTACCGGGGAATTGTCTGACGTTGTGATTGCAAGTTTTGTCTCACAGAGACATGCTCATGGGTAGTTGGTGTACCGGGGAATTGTCTGACGTTGTGATTGCAAGTTTTGTCTCACAGAGACATGCTCATGGGTAGTTGGTGTACCGGGGAATTGTCTGACGTTGTGATTGCAAGTTTTGTCTCACAGAGACATGCTCATGGGTAGCTGTTGTAACGGGGAATTGTCTGACGTTGTGATTGCAAGTTTTGTCTCACAGAGACATGCTCATGGGTAGTTGGTGTACCGGGAATTGTCTGACGTTGTGATTGCAAGTTTTGTCTCACAGAGACATGCTCATGGGTAGTTGGTGCACCGTGGAATTGTCTGACGTTGTGATTGCAAGTTTTGTCTCACAGAGACATGCTCATGGGTAGTAGGTGTACCGGGTAATTGTCTGACGTTGTGATTGCAAGTTTTTGTCTCACAGAGACATGCTCATGGGTAGTTGGTGTACCGGGGAATTGTCTGACGTTGTGATTGCAAGTTTTGTCTCACAGAGACATGCTCATGGGTAGTTGGTGTACCGGGGAATTGTCTGACGTTGTGATTACAAGTTTTGTCTCACAGAGACATGCTCATGGGTAGTTGTTGTACCGGGGAATTGTCTGACGTTGTGATTGCAAGTTTTGTCTCACAGAGACATGCTCATGGGTAGTTGGTGTACCGGGGAATTGTCTGACGTGTGATTGCAAGTTTTGTCTCACAGAGACATGCTCATGGGTAGTTGGTGTACCGGGGAATTGTCTGACGTTGTGATTGCAAGTTTTGTCTCACAGAGACATGCTCATGGGTAGTTGGTGTACCGGGGAATTGTCTGACGTTGTGATTGCAAGTTTTGTCTCACAGAGACATGCTCATGGGTAGCTGTTGTACCGGGTAATTGTCTGACGTTGTGATTGCAAGTTTTGTCTCACAGAGACATGCTCATGGGTAGTTGGTGTACCGGGGAATTGTCTGACGTTGTGATTGCAAGTTTTGTCTCACAGAGACATGCTCATGGGTAGTTGGTGCACCGTGGAATTGTCTGACGTTGTGATTGCAAGTTTTGTCTCACAGAGACATGCTCATGGGTAGTAGGTGTACCGGGGAATTGTCTGACGTTGTGATTGCAAGTTTTTGTCTCACAGAGACATGCTCATGTGTTAGTTGGTGTTCCGGGAATTGTCTGACGTTGTGATTACAAGTTTTGTCTCACAGAGACATGCTCATGGGTAGCTGTTGTACCGGGGAATTGTCTGACGTTGTGATTGCAAGTTTTCGTCTCAGAGACTTGCTCATGGGTAGTTGGTGTACCGGGGAATTGTCTGACGTTGTGATTGCAAGTTTTGTCTCAGAGACATGCTCATGGGTAGTTGGTGCACCGTGGAATTGTCTGACGTTGTGATTGCAAGTTTTGTCTCACAGAGACATGCTCATGGGTAGTTGGTGTACCGGGAATTGTCTGACGTTGTGATTGCAAGTTTTGTCTCACAGAGACATGCTCATGGGTAGTTGGTGTAGCGGGGAATTGTCTGACGTTGTGATTGCAAGTTTTGTCTCACAGAGACATGCTCATGGGTAGCTGTTGTAACGGGGAATTGTCTGACGTTGTGATTGCAAGTTTTGTCTCACAGAGACATGCTCATGGGTAGTTGGTGTACCGGGGAATTGTCTGACGTTGTGATTGCAAGTTTTGTCTCACAGAGACATGCTCATGGGTAGTTGGTGCACCGTGGAATTGTCTGACGTTGTGATTGCAAGTTTTGTCTCACAGAGACATGCTCATGGGTAGTAGGTGTACCGGGGAATTGTCTGACGTTGTGATTGCAAGTTTTTGTCTCACAGAGACATGCTCATGTGTAGTTGGTGTTCCGGGGAATTGTCTGACGTTGTGATTACAAGTTTTGTCTCACAGAGACATGCTCATGGGTAGCTGTTGTACCGGGGAATTGTCTGACGTTGTGATTGCAAGTTTTGTCTCACAGAGACTTGCTCATGGGTAGTTGGTGTACCGGGGAATTGTCTGACGTTGTGATTGCAAGTTTTGTCTCAGAGACATGCTCATGGGTAGTTGGTGCACCGTGGAATTGTCTGACGTTGTGATTGCAAGTTTTGTCTCACAGAGACATGCTCATGGGTAGTTGGTGTACCGGGGAATTGTCTGACGTTGTGATTGCAAGTTTTGTCTCACAGAGACCTGCTCATGGTAGTTGGTGTACCGGGAATTGTCTGACGTTGTGATTGCAAGTTTTGTCTCACAGAGACATGCTCATAGGTAGTTGGTGTACCGGGGAATTGTCTGACGTTGTGATTGCAAGTTTTGTCTCACAGAGACATGCTCATGGTAGTTGGTGACCGGGGAATTGTCTGACGTTGTGATTGCAAGTTTTGTCTCACAGAGACATGCTCATGGGTAGCTGTTGTAACGGGGAAATGTCTGACGTTGTGATTGCAAGTTTTGTCTCACAGAGACATGCTCATGGGTAGTTGGTGTACCGGGGAATTGTCTGACGTTGTGATTGCAAGTTTTGTCTCACAGAGACATGCTCATGGTAGTTGGGTGCACCGTGGAATTGTCTGACGTTGTGATTGCAAGTTTTGTCTCACAGAGACATGCTCATGGGTAGTAGGTGTACCGGGGAATTGTCTGACGTTGTGATTGCAAGTTTTTGTCTCACAGAGACATGCTCATGGGTAGTTGGTGTACCGGGGAATTGTCTGACGTTGTGATTGCAAGTTTTGTCTCACAGAGACATGCTCATGGGTAGTTGGTGTACCGGGGAATTGTCTGACGTTGTGATTACAAGTTTTGTCTCACAGAGACATGTTCATGGGTAGTTGGTGTACCGGGGAATTGTCTGACGTTGTGATTGCAAGTTTGTGTCTCACAGAGACATGCTCATGGGTAGCTGTTGTACCGGGGAATTGTCTGACGTTGTGATTGCAAGTTTTCGTCTCAGAGACTTGCTCATAGGTAGTTGGTGTACCGGGGAATTGTCTGACGTTGTGATTGCAAGTTTTGTCTCACAGAGACATGCTCATGGGTAGTTGGTGTACCGGGGAATTGTCTGACGTTGTGATTGCAAGTTTTGTCTCACAGAGACATCTCATGGGTAGTTTGGTGTACCGGGAATTGTCTGACGTTGTGATTGCAAGTTTTGTCTCACAGAGACATGCTCATGGGTAGTTGGTGTACCGGGCAAGTGTCTGACGTTGTGATTGCAAGTTTTGTCTAACAGAGACATCTCATGGGTAGTTTGTACCGGGGAATTGTCTGACGTTGTGATTGCAAGTTTTGTCTCACAGAGACATGCTCATGGATATTGGTGTACCGGGGAATTGTCTGACGTTGTGATTGCAAGTTTTGTCTCACAGAGACATGCTCATGGGTAGTTGGTGTACCGGGGAATTGTCTGACGTTGTGATTGAAAGTTTTGTCTCACATATACATGCTGATGGGTAGTTGGTGTAGCGGGGAATTGTCGAGGTTGACGTTGTGATTTGCAAGTTTTGCCTCACAGAGACATGCTCATGGGTAGTTGGTGTACCGGGGAATTGTCTGACGTTGTGATGAATATGCAAGTTTTGTCTCACAGAGACATGCTCATGGGGAGCTGGTGGGCCGGGGAATTGTCTGACGTTGTGATTGCAAGTTTTGTCTCACAGAGACATGCTCATGGGTAGTTGGTGTACCGGGGAATTGTCTGACGTTGTGATTGCAAGTTTTTGTCTCACAGAGACATGCTCATGGGTAGTTGGTGTACCGGGGAATTGTCTGACGTTGTGATTTGCAAGTTTTGTCTCACTGAGACATGCTCACGGGTAGTTGGTGTACCGGGGAATTGTCTGACGTTGTGATTACAAGTTTTGTCTCACAGAGACATGCTCATGGGTAGTTGGTGCACCGGGAATTGTCTGACGTTGTGATTACAAGTTTTGTCTCACAGAGACATGCTCATGGGTAGCTGGTGTACCGGGGAATTGTCTGACTTTGTGATTGCAAGTTTGTGTCTCACAGAGACATGCTCATGGGTATTTGGTGTACCGGGGAATTGTTCTGACGTTGTGATTGCAAGTTTGAGTCTCAGAGACATGCTCATAGGTAGTTGGTGTACCGGGGAATTGTCTGACGTTGTGATTGCAAGTTTTGTCTCACAGAGACATGCTCATGTGTAGTTGGTGTTCCGGGGAATTGTCTGACGTTGTGATTACAAGTTTTGTCTCACAGAGACATGCTCATGGGTAGCTGTTGTACCGGGAATTGTCTGACGTTGTGATTGCAAGTTTTCGTCTCAGAGACTTGCTCATGGTAGTTGGTGTACCGGGGAATTGTCTGACGTTGTGATTGCAAGTTTGTCTCGGGGGGAGCAGGAAGAGACATGCTCATGGGTAGTTGGTGCACCGTGGAATTGTCTGACGTTGTGATTGCAAGTTTTGGTCTGTCGTCCACAGAGACATGCTCATGGGTAGTTTGGTGTACCGGGGAATTGTCTGACGTTGTGATTGCAAGTTTTGTCTCACAGAGACATGCTCATGGTAGTTGGTGTAAATAGCCGGGGAATTGTCTGACGTTGTGATTGCAAGTTTTGTCTCACAGAGACATGCTCATGGGTAGGTGGTGTAACGGGGAATTGTCTGACTTGTGAGTGCAAGTTGTGTCTCACAGAGACATGCTCATGGGTAGTTGGTGTACCGGGGAATTGTCTGACGTTGTGATTGCAAGTTTTGTCTCACAGCGACATGCTCATGGGTAGCTGTTGTAACGGGGAATTGTCTGACGTTGTGATTGCAAGTATTTCGTCTCACAGAGACATGCCATGGGTAGCTGGTGTACCGGGGAATTGTCTGACGTTGTGATTGCAAGTTTTGTCTCACAGAGACATGCTCATGGGTAGTTGGTGCACGTGGAATTGTCTGACGTTGTGATATCGCTAGTTTTGTCTCAACAGAGTACAATGTCCTCATGGTAGTGAGGTGTAACGGGGAATTGTCTTGGAATCGTTGTGATTGCAAGTTTTTGTCGTCACAGAGACATGCATCCATGGGTATTGGTGTAACCGGGGTGGAATTGTGATATTGGCGTTGACGTTGGGGGTGATTTGCAAGTTTTGTCCTCACAGAGACACTGCTCATGGGTCAGTTTGGTGTACCGGGGAATAGTCTGACGTTGTTGATTACAAGTTTTGTCTCACAGAGACATGCTTCATGGGTAGTTGGTGTACTCGGGGAATTGTCTGACGTAGTGATTGCAAGTTTGTGTCTCACAGAGACATGCTCATGGGTAGCCGTGTTGTACCGGGGAATTGTCTGACGTTGTGATTGCAAGTTTTTCGTCTCACCGAGGACAGTTCTGGGTAGTTGGTTGTAACGGGGAATTGTCTGACGTTATGTGATTGCAAGATGGAGTCTCACTGAGGACATGCTCATGGGTTAGCTGTTGTACCGGGGAATTTTGGACGTTGTGAATGCCAGTTTTCGTTCAGGGAACTTGCTCCATCAGGTAGGTTTGGTGTGTACCGGGGAATTGTCTGACGTTGTGATTGCAAGTTTTGTCTCACAGAGACATGTTCATGGGTAGTTGGTGTACCGGGGGAATTGTCTGACGTTGTGATTTGCAAAAGTTTGTGTCTCCACAGAGACATGCTCATGGGTAGTTGGTTAGTACCGGGGAATTGTCTGACGTTGTGATTGCAAGTTTTGTCTCACAGAGACATGCTCATGGGTAGTTGGTTTTGTACCGGGGCATTGTCCTGACGATGTGATTGCACAGTTTTGTCTCACTGAGACATAGCTCAGGGTAGATGGATGTACGGGGAATTGTCTGACGTTGTGATTGCAAGTTATAGTCTCACAGAGACAGCTCAAACGGGTAGTTGGTTGTTTGTACCGGGGAATTGTCCTGACGTTGTGATTGCAAGTTTTGTCTCACAGAGACATGCTCCCTGGGTAGTTGGTGTACCGGGGAATTGTCTGACGTTGTGATTGCAAGTTTTGTCTCACAAGACATCTCATGGGTAGTTGGTGTACCGATGGGAATTGTCTGAACGTTGTGATTGCAAGTTTTTGTCTCACAAGAGACATGCTCATGGGTAGTTGGTGTACCTGGGGAATTGTCTGACGTTGTGATTGCAAGTTTTGTCTCACAGAGACATGCTCCAGTGGGTAGTTGGTGTACCGGGGGAATAGTCTGACGTTGTGATTGCAAGTTTTGTCTCACAGAGACATGCTCATAGGTAGTTGGTGTACCGGGAATTTGTCTTGACGTTGTGATTGCAAGTTTTTGTTCTCGCACAGAGACATGCTCATGGGTAGTTGGTGTACCGGGGAATTGTCTCTGACGTTTGTGATTGCAAGTTTTGTCTCACAGAGACATGCTCATGGGTAGTTGGTGTACCGGGGAATTGTCTGACGTTGTGATTGCAAGTTTTGTCTCACAGAGACATGTTCATGGGTAGTTGGTGTACCGGGGAATTGTCTGACGTTGTGATTGCAAGTTTTGTCTCACAGAGACATGTTCATGGATAGCTGTTGTACCGGGGAATTGTCTGACGTTGTGATTGCAAGTTTTGTCTCACAGAGACATGCTCATGGGTAGCTGTTGTACCGGGGAATTTTCTGACGTTGTGATTGCAAGTTTTGTCTCACAGAGACATGCTCATGGGTAGTTGGTGTATCGGGGAATTGTCTGACAGGCTCTTGTATCAGGAGTCTCGTAATTATCGGATTCGCTTTGGAAGAAGATCGTTTTCCTATGCTGTACCCGTATTGTAGAGTTCCTTGCCAAGATACGTGAGGAACTCCGCATCTCTGCACTCATTTAGAAGATCCCTGAAGACATATTTCATTTCTTGCAATCGCTGACTTGTTTATGCCTTTTGTGTACATGTAATGTTGTGTCATTTCCCTGCGTCATGAGCTTACCAAGTAATGGCGCTCTATACATATACGGTTATTATTATCTGAATTCTACATTTAACTAACGTCAATTCATCAACCGACGTGTGAAGCCCTGAAATTAAATAAACACATTGAAGGAGAAATGGCAAACATTCTCTTGTGGACTAATTTATAAAACAGAATTTTATTTTACATATTTTTTTATTTGGAGAACACAGTCACCTAACACACTGCAAACCCGATGTGGAGTAAAATCAAATTTATTCTTCCAAACACAACAGTCATATTTTAGAAGGAATGTCTGGGCAAATATTCTTCTTCTACGCATTTCAGATCTTGGCATTGTATTCCTTATGTCTTTAAATTGATCCGATATCAATTCGATAAAGAGAATATTGCCTTTTACTTGCTAATCAATCAGTGGTCAGTCTTGTGGCACTGATAGTTCTTATTCCGTTAAAGCAACGTGAGGCCGATATAGTATTCCAAATAAATTGGAGACAAAACAACTGCTTCATCGTTAATTAAATTAATAACTGTACTTAATTAATCAACTGTGGGTACAAAAGCAAACAGTGGGGGGAATGACCCTACCCGCCTATCCGTGGATCTGATTTCTAAACTACAGACCTTTGACTTAAACTCACTTTCTTATATTTCATTTTGCATATAAGCGTTTTTCATGACTTATCTGTAAATACGACGCACCGATTGACGAGAGTCGTCGAAACACCTCGCGGATTAGAATTTAATGATGAAACAGTTAATTTGTCTCCAATTCATTTGCAGTTATTATTCCGCTACACAGTAGGAATGCAGTTTCTGTAATGCATTAAAGGCACAGCAGTCAGAAGCTTGGCATATTACTAAACTTGTTTATCTTCGACTTGTTAAAAGTATTGTGAGCGAATGTCGACGGAGACATTTACAGTCTGCGTAATTTACCGTTCGGTGTTGACCGCAGCTGATATGTAATTGTTAAGTTGCTTTTATTCGCTGCTCGATGACGTATGGGCATCCCTGTTTCTGTGCCTACCTTGTGTCTAACTTACTACGTATTGAGCGTCATTGTACAAAATATTTCAATGATTTTGATCTTGTAAGTTTGCTCACTACCTCAGAAAATGTATGTATCAATCTCTTCTAACAGATTGAGAACGATCCACACCATGTGTTGTGATCAGTGTTTCGTGAGATATTCCGCTCTAGTAGAAATGAACTCGACTTTTGACTGCACACACGGCGACAACCTAGTCGTAATTGCTCGCTGTCTTAATTTTGTAATTAGCAGATACAACGTAATGTAATCTCTTCTTCTTGATCCTTATTTTTGTCCTATCTGATTCAAGATGTTTCCTGTAAACACGTTCACCGCACATTGTGAACAATCTCTATTCTGTTGTGGCTTAATTCAAGACTATAACAAATGTTGGTTGTCTGGATTAACCGGAGTAACTTTGATTTCAATATAAGACATAAGATATAAGACATGCTCTTTGAAGTCAGAAGTGCAAGGTTTATTTGTTTTCACTGAAATCTTAGTGGTATACATGAAACTGTAAACTGCTGTGAAAAAGCTGTGATAATAATTTGAATATCATCAACTTTATCAGTAACTACTCCTTATATAGAACTCACCAACTAGTCGATGTCTATGCTGCCTACATTAGGTGACATGCCACGCGTGATTCACGCGTAATTACGTAACACCCCAAACATCCGTGGTCAAAGACATTCTATTCTTCTACGCGCTGCACTAAGAGTGAGAAATCACTTGATCTGATGATCTTAAAACATGCATTAAAACGTACATGCCCGCTGCACTAAGTGTCAACAATCACGTGGTCTGGTGTTGCCAAAACATGGGGAATGTTTATAATGTTTATGAATACGCGCGGGCGAGCGTTTATAGTTTTCGGGTTGTCTACAGTTATCTGCGTTGCCGCTTGAACCACGGATGAACCGCTAAGCATGTTCTGTCTTCCCTGAGCATGAAATTGAGGTCCTATCACATTGTTTAACCTCTGATACATGCAGACACATGAGACGCAAAGTCTATATAACAGGACTGCCGACAGATGTTGCAGCAATGTCCCGCATAGTCTCGGATGTTTAGGGTCATGTGTAATTACACGTGGTTCACGCGTGGTTTGCGTGTGATTGAGTGTGGCATGTCACCTAGTGTATTCTGATGATACCCTTCTACATACAACATATGGGTAGAATAACTCACACCGAATGGCAATGAGCGCACGCGTAAGTTAGTGAGTTAGTCACAAACGCGTTTTGTATTACCCGAATAAACCGAAGGATATCCGACATTTCATTGATATTATTTTAACCTATTACTGCAGCGAGTAGCATGCACGAATATCTGAGCTGAGTGACTGAACGTGATTTTGAAACGTTTTCTGTCGCAGCGGGAATTACATGTAAGCTCACCTGAACTCACCTTATCCGTGCAAAATTCGACAATGCAATGTCCATTGTCTTGCAAAATGCACGGAGAAGAACTGAATAGACTTGTTCTGGTGAGCTGATGAACAAGTAACTGGAACGGGCTTAGTGAGGATTATATCTCAGCATGCCGAAAACCTCGCTTCCATTGCAACGTTAGCTTATTTACATATTTCCGAAGACCATATCCTTGAGTTTTCCGCTTTTTCATTGGCTTGAAAGATGTCATTGATGTTATCGTGGAACTAGTTTTGGATTGGTTTACAAGGATATCATCTGGAAATGTGTTCTCATCAATTGATGAAATCATTAGCCACTATAGAAGTTTTTCAGAAATCAATCGAATGCTACAACCGTACACTCTTCCATGCTCCTTGCCAGCCGAAAGATCTTCGATTCAATAGATAAAAATAAATGGCGATGTTTTATCAGTAATCATATTCGTCACAGGACTCTGCATGAAGCGGCGACAATCAATGAATGAAGTTCTGATATTTGGTTGCTGATTTGTTTCTCTTCACATTTCCGAACGGCTATGGTCCGCAGGAGCTGATCGACTCCCTTCCTGTCATGCTAAAACAGCTTGCAGTCAATTTGTCAGAATGTCCATCAATGGGCACAGACATCAGTAGTACCGGTATTTCAATAGGCAAACCACAGAAATTTGTTTAAGTTACTGCGACTATAATGGATAGCAGTTTTTTAACCCTAAGAGACCTCAGAGACCTGGTCCAGTGGACCCCCCTCAGGTATCAGAGGGTGTAGAAATTCCAACAACAAAATTTTTACTATCAATTGAAGAATGATTTTGTGCATGTCCACGATGGTCCATAATAAGTGGAATTCATCAATTCAATGTTTACATCACGCTCGTGCATGATTCATTCTTGAACAAGCGGAATGAACTTGTCTCCAAATGCAGGCACCGAAATAAGTTTTTGCTATCAAGACATTAACTTTCTTTGTGTCCTGCTTTGCAAAGGTCACGATAAACACCGAATGCATATTCCTTCTATTGTAACTGTGCTTATTTTTCTTTAAATTGTAAAGGGTCACGGTTACTCCGATTACGATTTACTTCAATATTTTAACTTTGTAAAATTCGTTCCTTAGCTTTGGCTGATGATTGTGTTAACATGAAACTCTGAGTACCGAGTTCTGAGTTTTTCCTCCTAACTTTGGGTATATATATATATATATATATATATATATGCCTTTTCATATTCTTGTACATACCCAGAGAACAAGCGTGGCCATATGAAAGCATCCGAAGTTTTGATTTTAATGATCTGATATCGATTTATGCAGGTAAACTAAGAATTTGTAAAAGGGGTCCTTCAGTTTTCAGAGGGTGAATGATCATTTCAGCTGCTGGGTCAAGTCAATGTCTCTACATCTTGAGAAGAATCAAATTACTGAAACGTGCAACAGTTGCCAGTCGAACTTGAAGTTATTTTGTCAAAATAGTTTTAAGACAATAACTGTAAATGGTGCAGATACCTTCCCATTGTCAGCTACTAGAAGCTGCTATCATGTAGATAATGTTTGTCAAACGACCAACTCCTGTCCATACGGTTTGAACGATTATTGGAATATCCGTTCTCAGCGGACAAATGACAGTAATAAGAGGCTGAATGGCCTTGGAAAGGTCTGGAAACAACAACAGTTCATTTGACACTTAATATTGATATGTGTCTTCTTTTGAGTATTTTATTGAAAATGAAGCACTTATGAAGTAACAATGTATTTTAAAAGAGAAATTGTTGGGAAACATTATTGTGCTTGAATAATGCACTAAATTTGAGGCGAGAATAGAAAGCTGATGAACTTCTATGTTACAAGTCATCATTGAAAATCTATGTCTATCTATGATGAATAGAAATTTCAGTGCATTAATGCTTTTTCATTTCGTGTGGAAGTGAAACGATATCTCTCCCATGTAAATTGCCGGGAGGAAAAATCAACTATTCAGTCCCGTGGGATCACAAAGCTAACTTTCCCTCCCGCAGTTAACCTTTCTACGTAAACTCTTATGTAATAGATAATGCATAGATTTGAGGTCATTATTGCTCGAGGCTCGAGGTTATTATGACAAATAATGACCGAAGAAATAATTATCTGTTATAATGCATGACTTTTTCCATAGAAATCTGCACCAGGTTAATAATTTCCAGCCAGGAAAATAATTACCTGCTTCGTGGAACTTATTAACCTGTGGACATAGAATGCCTTACAAAGTCATGCATTATAAAGGACAAATCACAGAAGTCTATGAACAAGCTATGATTAGCCAGAGACTACCAAGATATCGATATTGTCCTTGGATTAGCTCATTCATAGCTTTCGCGGTATAGCCATGAATTTCATATGAACAATAGACATCCATGGGGCACAAGATGAAAACCTACCTTCTTTCGAGAGGAAATAAACGTTTTGCTGTACTCGGGCTGTACAACATGTCTGCGGGAGGAAAGTTGATAGCTCCTCTCAAAAGAAAGAACCTACAGCAGACTTGTAAGTGGGCCGGGTAGCCCGGGGGCCGGGCCTGATATTTTGCAACAGACACGGGCCGGTCCGGGCCTGAAAATACATCACTTCCATTTAGCCAACTTGTAACGATTCATTAAGTAATAGTTGCTTTCCTCAACATTGATGGTCATAGCTAGAGCTAGTGGCGAGGGCCAGAAAAACATTTGTTCATCGAGTAATGTAACCAAAGTCTGAATTCTGACGAATCAGGACATTAACATCGCTTCAGGCGTGCACGGTTAGTAAAATTGAGATCGCAAAAGTAAATTGAGGAGCGAATTGAGAACTTGAATAAATTTAGCTCGTGAGACCAGTGTGAAGAATATTTCAATGTGACGAATGTTTTTGATGCAACGTAATAAAGTAAACAGATGAAGTTCACGTGTGTTCTCTAATTCTGCTGAAATACGCTTTCTTCTCGCATCAAAACACAAGAAAAATTTCTGCTAACTAAATTGCGCATCATTTTAAAAAAGTCGCAAATTTTAATAGTCGCAAAAAATCAGATATTCATGAAAACAATCATGTTGTAACAAATG